>JAHDVF020000912.1:0-600000 GCA_022606425.2 Lepidostoma basale | reverse complement strand
CCTTAACATCATGACTCGTCACGTGGCCGATATTCAATATTTGATTCATTTGATCATGCCACATTTTGAAAATTTGAAAAAGATATCGGAAGAAGGGTTGGAGTTGGAAACAAAATAAATGGTGCACTCAAAGTCATTACCGCAAATAGAAATATACCGACTGAAGCAAAGATGGCAGTGCACAATGGAGTTCTTGTCCCGACCCTTATGTATGGAAAAGTGAAGCTTGGAGTTGGCAGAAGAAGGATTAAAGATAAATGCCGTAGAAATGAGGTCACTAAGAAGAATGTGGTGAAAAATAATGAATGATAGAAAATCTAATGATGAAGTAAGAAAGGAATGTAAGTCGGATAAATGCATGATAAATAAAATCAAGAAAGGGTCACTTAGATGGTTTGGACATATGGAACGAATGCATGAGGAAAGAATGCCAAAAAATATATACACAAGTAGTGTGAATGGGAAAAGAGGCCGAGGAAGGCTAAGGAGCGTGCATGTCAATGTGTGATGTGTGAATGTAGAAGAGGCGCTAGAACTATGCCAGAATAGAACAATTTGGCAATTCAACCTCTCTGCCTACCCCTCGTTAGTTAGTTAGTTAGTTTAGTTCAAAATATAATTAATTATAAGCAACACATACATATTCAAACACTTTTTCAGTTTCGTTATGCATTTATTTAATTGTTAAAATAAAATTCAAAAATTTCTCAAATAGTTTCTTGAATAAAAAAAGTATATCGCCAAGTATTCGATAAGACGTAATATAAGAAATAGATTTTCTAAAAGATCCTGTCTGAGAGTAATATGTTTCATTGTAACACAGTGTTCTTTCATAATGTCACAAAAAGTGCCAATAAAATGAGAGTTACACAGTAAAGAGCGAAGAGAGAGCCATTTTGGGTATCAATCTGCAGAACGGACAACCCGAAGACATTTCAAAGCACTCCTTCCAGAAAACTAGGGAACTACATTTTGCTTTAAATTATACAATGTGTTTTAATTGGAATTATTATCTTTTTATAATTTTAAAGAAATAGCTGTTTACTATGATAATAATTAATTAAACATCACGCTGTCTCTCCGAAGTGGTAACAGAAATAAAGGACCGTCAAACTGTATTATTTTTGAGGAGTTCATTGTTCTGTGTAAGAGGAGTATTGTTGCTTATTTACTTATTAGCTAACTATCAGGAAGTAGCATGAAAGGATGAACCGCCACACTGTTCTTTTATTGACATACTACTCTAGATTCCTCAACATTTATACATCGAATATTACAAGCACATCGAATTTTCCGACTCCTCCGTCATTTTCTTCGGTCTTATTTTATTTCTTGTTCTTAAAATGTGCTTTCTGTATCATTCTTTGATTATTTTTTTCCATGTGTCCAAACCACCTTAATGATCCTTTCATTATTTTGTTTATAACACGATACAATATAACAATAAAACAATAAAAAAAAATGAAGCATTGTCGACAAGTTGTAAGTAGTGTTCTAATACCAGGACACTCAATATTCTCGGTATGCATAGAAAATGTGTATACGATATACGAAAATGTGTATATAATATTTGCTTAATTTGATCGTACTACGTTTCCCTAAAACCAACTAACTAACCATCACGCCGTCTCCCCGAAGGGGTAGGCAGAAAGAATGGATTGTCACACTTTTCTTTCCTGACACATTTCTCTCGTATCCTCAACATTCATACATCGTGTCATGCACGCGAATCGATTTCTCTGACTCCTCACGTGGCCGACATTCAATATTAGATTTATTTGATCGTGCCACGTTTCATATAATTTTTTTACCATTCTTTCTTCATTCATTCTTTCCATATGTCCAAACCATCTTAATGATCCTTTCATTATTTTGTTCATAACATCATCATTCGCACCGCATTCACTTCTTATATTTTCATTCGACACTATCATTCATAGAGTATCTACACATTCGCCTAAGAGATCTCATTTCTACTCCATTTATTCTACTATCATCCTTCTTTTGCCAGTTCCGTGCTTCGCTTCCATACATAAGGGTCGGTAGAAGAACACCATTGTGCACTGCCATTTTAGCTTTTTAACCATATTTATTTTTACCTTTTCAACTATTAAAATACATTTTCACAATCTTTTTTTATTTTTGTTCCGTTTCCATCGTTAACATACACTTTCTTTATTCAGATATCCAAACCTCCTTAACGATCTTTTTATTATTTAGTGATAAAAACTGGAATTTTCAGACCGCCACTGGAACGAGTAAATTATTCCAAACAAACCTGATCTATCCAACATGAAATCGCGTAAACAGAACAATTTGCTTAAAGAAATACTAGAAATATCACTTATATTTGTGACCTGTGACGAAAGCTTCGTCGCAGTCGCTGGGGGTCGTAAGGATAATTACACTTATACAGATTGCCGGCAATTTGGAAAGTTGCGTCTTTTATTTTTCTCTCAAGAATTTCATTTGAAAGTCATTGGGTAGGTGATTTAACCTTCTGCGTAATTTACTACGCATTCCGAAAATACTAGCGAAAATAATAAGCATGAAAATTCGTATCATTGCTTATAATTAATTTTTAAAATCATTTTAATAGAAGTTTATGTATTCAAATAAGCGTCTTTAACAACATTTTGAATATATACAAATTATTGTAGACAAATACTGGATTTTACCCATTGCGGATAAATTATTATTTTATAAGGATTAATTGTATCTCAATAGAGACGAAGATGTAAATTGTTTTCTGGGAACAGAATACGGTGGCCGAGGCGCTTACAGGACTTATAACCTGTCATTGGTTGGGTTGAGCGATCGCTTTATGTTTAACAACATTCCCCATTCCGCCCTTCTTACGATCACCACGGCTTACAATTTTTTGGAAGTTGTATTATATGGATGCCGCGCCTATCTTTACATTTTTTAGTTCACTTTACACTAGCGTCATCTATTAAAATTGGGAACACATTGAAGATTGTAAAATAAATTCTTATATCATTGATTAAAATCCTTGGTATTCTTCTCTTCTTCTTTTTGTCCTGTCACACCTCCGTGGTGCATAGGGCCTCAAGGAATCTTCTCCACCCGACTCTATCGCATGCCTGATGCTTAACATCGTCCCAAGTGAGACCTGCTGCCTTAACCTCGTCCTGCAGGGTTCTTCTCCAGGTGGCTCTAGGTCTGCCTCGCTTTCTCTTTCCCCCCATAGGGGACCAGTCTAGTGCGCCCTGAGCGATGCAGGCTGGGTTCCGTCTCAGAGTGTGACCGATCCACTGCCACTTGCGCCTAGCGACTTGTTCTCTAATTGGCTTTTCGCCTGCCATGGTCCAGAGAACGGCATTTGACACTGTTTGGGGCCAATAGATTTTGAATATTGAGCGAAGGCACCTATTTATAAACACCTGGAGTTTACCAATAACGTCTGCGGTAGACTTCCAAGTCTCACATCCGGAAAACATCCACAAAATCCTTGGTATTAGTCTTTAAAAAAAAAAAACAAAAACAAAAAATTAAACAATATAAACAATATTGATATAAAGAGTAAAACAGGTAACGAACTGTTTATGAGTGAAACCGGTTGGCGCTACTTACTTAATAAAGTGGTTTATACAAAGTTAAAAGGGTTTAATTTTTTTTTATATGTCTAACCACCAAGTAATGGCTTCTTATCAAACTTCAAAACATTGTATTTTCGAAATACGCATGTTAATTTTATTTTTATGATAACATAAATCATTATAAAACATGTATTGCATACATTTAAAGTGTTTCGAGTAAAAAAAAACCTTTTTATACAATATCTTTTTTTACACAACTTTCATTATTTTAAAAATCATCCGGTTTCGCTCCCGCCGGAGCTTCGCTTCAAGCTTCGAGTTTACAAAAACAATCTAATTTAATTGGACATTTTGGCAATTGTCAAAAGTGTGTAATTAAATTATTTGTAATAATGCTAGACTAAGCTAATAGCTAATGTTTGTTTTGATTCAAATAAAATATTTTATTATTGAATTTAATATTTTAAAACACATTTATTTAAGCAAAGAATCCTTTGCGTATGGGGAGGGGGGGGGGGTAATAAAGAGAAAAAATTATATATACTATACAAAATTACTAGACAAAGTTTCTTGACTTCAACCTTTTTCTCTATAAATACACAATTTTGTCTAAAATTACCCCACAGAATAATTTATTCAACGTCTGAAGAAGGTAAGGATACTCAATGTCCCAACTATTGTAAGAAAACTGGTCCTATTTTAATACATTCTATTATAGTTTCGTTGGATAGTTGAAGAAACTCCATTTATATTTGCACTTATAAATAAAATGACATGTAATTTGATAAAAGATTGGTATAGCTAAATAGGGCAAAGCGAAAAGTCGATGCTTCTTGTTCTCAGCCATTTTCACTCCAATACTGGATAAAGGTCTCTTCTGAACTCTTCTTAATCTGTCTATAGCAATATTCCCCCGCGGCTTAATTTAAATTCAGCGACCGGTTCGAATACCAGTAAGTGCGCTCATAGCTTTGACATATCTAACATAGACACAAATGATATTAAATCATCCATCAAAGCAATGAAGAATTCGCACTCGGTTGGTCCGGATTTTCTTCCCATCTTCTTCTTCAAAGGCTGCTCTGAGCTCTTAATATATCCGCTGTACTTTTTATTTAACCTATCGTTAAGTACAAATACTTTTCCTGATCTCTGGAAAGTTTCTAGGATCAGTCCTATCTTCAAGAGCGGAACAAAAGAGTCAGTCGAAAACTACAGACCTGTAGCAATACTGTCGGCTCCAGCCAAGCTATTCGAATCTATTCTACATAAATTGATATTTCCCAGAGTTGACCCATATATTATAACAGAACAACATGGGTTCAGGAAGGGGCGCTCTACTGAAACAAATCTCATGGTCTTCACAGAATACATAACAAGGGCCTTGGACAATGGTCACCAAGTTGACTGTTCATATAATGACTTCTCAAAGGCATTTGATACTGTGAACCATGACATTCTTATAGCAAAGCTATCTCAAATTGGTTTCTCTTCTCAACTTATTATGCTTTTCACTAGTTACCTTGAGGGGAGGAAACAATTCGTCTCGTACGGAATTTTTCAATCGGAACCTTTTTTTGTTTATTCAGGGGTGCCACAGGGTTCGAACCTTGGCCCACTCCTCTTCACTATATTCATAAACGATATTGCGAAGGTAATAAACTTCTCGCGATTTCTTTTATTTGCCGATGACCTGAAATTATTCCTAGACATAAATAATCCTGACGACTGTCTACGCCTTCAGTCGGATATTAATAATATTGTTACCTGGAGTCACAGTAATCATATGAAATTCAATGTCTCTAAGTGCGTAATGTTATCTTTTACGAGAGCACGGAGAACTATATATCATAGATACACGATGAATAACCAGCAGTTGGCACATGTATCCACTATGAGAGATCTCGGGGTCATCTATGAGAGTAGATTAACCTTTCATGCTCATGTTGAGAGAATTTGTGGCATTGCGCTGAAGATGTTGGGCTTCATAATTCGGACCGGAAGGGTTTTCAGAGATCCCAATGTGCTCAGAGTACTATACAATTCATTGGTTCGGAGCAGACTCGAAAGTGGTTCTGTGATATGGAGTCCGCACGAGGCGAGATATTCCCTTATGCTAGAGAGGGTTCAGAAAAAATTTCTGAGGTATCTCTACATGAAGGAGTATGGTAGCTATCCATGGCTCTATCCCACAGCGTTTCTTTTGGGAATGTTGGGGTCTAATTCTCTGCAGCTTCGAAGAGACGGGTTTCTCATAACCCATTTCTTTAGGCTTATTAGGGGATATTTTGAAAACTCAGCCGTGCTGGAGGGTGTAGGTCTTTTTGTTCCCGACAGATATCTCCGACAGCGCCAGCATAGATTGTTTTACCTATCCGCCGCTAGAACCAACCTGGCTCTGGTGACACCGGTGGGAAGAGCAATCAATCTGCTGAACGCGGTCTCCTCGGAAATCGACGTCTTTCATATCAGTGAAAGTACGTTCAGAAGGCAAATACTCTTAATTCTGGAGGGTATCCTGTCTTCCTAATGTTCAACCATCTCTCATGCGTTTCTGGTAGTATATTATTATTTTACCAATATATTATTTTACCTGTTCTCAATAGATGCCTTAAAAATTAATTTTGTAATGTCTATTGATGAAATGAAATAAACTGATAAACTGAAAAACTGATAAACTAACATTTTCTACCTCGAGCTATTTGTGGCCACCTACGACTTGCAAGTTGGATGCATCATCTGTCCACCTTATCGTGGTCTTCCTATACCTAATCTGTTGTTCCATGGCCTCCACTTCAGGAATCTAGGTGGATCTTCAGGATTCTTCAGGATCTGAGGTCAACCTGTCTCGCCACATGCCCTCTTACTGCCCTTTTGGCTTTGCTGTTCATTCTGCGATGTCGGGTACCTTTGTTTGACGTCTTATTTACTCGTTTCTGCTATAGCGAATAAAGTAAAATCGATCAATCTAGACTGAGAGGCGATATGGTGGATACCAGGGTGTACAGGGGAGCCGAACTCGAGACGGACCACTTCTTGGTGGTTGCTAGAGTGATCTTGTTTCGAGGATGGCGATCCAGGACCCGCAAAATAGTGTCTGTCCTGTCTAGAGTCAAAACCGAAAAACTGCAAAATAACGAAGTGAAAGAGAAGTATGTTAATACAGTTAATACGAGAATGAGCAAATATGAGATGGATGATTTAAGTGTAGATGGAAAGTGGAACCATCTGAAAGAAAGTTTATATGAAGGAGCAAAAGAAGTATGCGGGATGTGTAAGACAGGAAGAATGAATGGTGACGTTTGGTGGAACGAGGACGTAAAAAACAGCGTTATAGAAAAAAAGGATGCGTGGAAGAATTTGCTTGCAGTGGATAGGGGCGATAGTGAAAAATATATGAGAGCGAAAGAAATATATAAGGTTTGTAAGAATAATGTGAAAGTGAGAGTAAAAGAGTGCAAGGAAAAGATGAAAATAGAAGAAGGAGAAAAAATCACCCACCACTTCCAGGAGAATATAAAAATGTTCTGGAAGGAGGTTAAAAAATCTCGGAACTCCTCGGAAAGCGGATGTGTTAAAGCAATTCTGGGAGAAGACGGAAGAAAGCTGACAGATGATAAGAGTGTACAAGAAAGATGGATGAACTATTTTAAAGAAATGTATGGCAGTAACGTAACAGCTGATATGGATGCCAGAGAAAATGTAAGTGCTGTGAACACAAATGAAGTAAGTAGTACAGAAGAGATAAGCATGAATGAGATGAAGAATGCATTGAAAATGATGAAAGGTGGAAAAACAGTTGGATATGATTGCGTTGCAATAGAGTTTGTCAAGAGTGGTGGCCAGGTGGTTCTTGCATGGCTTTGTGGACTCTTTAACCAATGTTTGGAGGAGGGGTATACTCCGCTGGACTGGAGGAGAGCAGTTATCATGCCTCTTTACAAGGGTAAGGGAGCCCGTGTAGACTGTGGGAGCCACAGGGCCATCAGTTTGCTGAGCTCCGTTGGCAAACTATACGGCAGGATACTGATAGAAAGAGTGAGGAAAGTGACATCTGGAAAGATTTGGGATGTACAAGGAGCCTTCATGAGTGGACGTGGATGCATGGACCAGATTTTCGCACTCCGCAGTCTAACAGAGAAGGTTTTGGCCAAGGACCGAAAACTTTTCTGTGCGTTTGTGGATCTGCAGAAAGCGTATGACCGAGTTGATAGGAAAAAACTTTGGAAGGTCTTGGCCGAGTATGGAGTGGGCACAAAACTGATTCGCGCGGTCGCATCCCTCTATGAGGGAAGCACCGCTTGTGTCAGGGTTAATGGGGCTGTCACATCTTGGTTTGACATCACCAAAGGTGTCAAACAGGGCTGTGTGATGTCCCCGTGGTTGTTCAATCTATACTTGGACAAGTGTATGAAAGAACTTGAAGGCATAGACGCTGGTGCTAAGATGAATTGTTTGTCAGTCAGCTGTTTGTTATATGCAGACGATGCTGTGTTAATCGCTGACAGTTAAGAAAATTTGCAAGCCTTAGTGTCAAGGATGTATAAGGCATGCAAAAAGAGTGACTTGGTGATGAATGTGTCTAAATCTAAAGTGATGGTTTTCGAGAAAGAAGAATGTATGACGATTTGTGATATAAGTGCGATGGGCGAGAAATTGGAGCAAGTTACTGAATTTACGTATCTGGGAAGCATGTTTACAAGGGACGGAAAAATGGAGAAAGACATCGAAAGGAGGGTTGGTGCTGGGAATAAAATAAATGGCGCACTCAAAGTCATTACTGCAAATAGAAATATATCCACAGAAGCAAATATGGCAGTACACAATGGAGTTCTAGTGCCAACCCTCATGTATGGAAGTGAAGCTTGGAGCTGGCAAAAGAAGGATGAAAGCAGGATAAACGCCGTAGAAATGAGATCACTGAGAAGAATGTGCGGAAAAACTTTGTATGATAGAATACCGAACGATGAAATAAGAAAGAAATGTAAGGCAGATGACTGCATCATAAATAAAATTAAAAAAGGATCCCTGAGGTGGTTCGGACATATGAAACGAATGGATGAGAGTAGAATGGTTAAACAGTTGTACACAAGCAGCGTGAGTGGGAAAAGAAGCCGAGGACGACCGAGGAAAACATGGCATGACCAAATTAATCAATTACTAAAAGGCGGCCACATTCGAAGTCGGAACAATCGACGTGCGTGTATGGTAAGATGTATGGATGTAGAGGAAGCTCGAGAGGTATGCCAGGACAGGCCAGTTTGGCGATCCATCCTCTCTGCCTACCCCTCCGGGGAAATGGCGTGATGGTTAGTTAGTTAGTTAGTAAAATCGACATTTTAGTGAATTATATGAATTCTTCCTAATCGCCTTTAAATTAGGTGGTGGATTCATATTTGAATAACTTATAAAAAACATTATTTTTACAACACCTTATTTCAATATACAAGAACGTGTACGGTAAGAATTAGAGTTATAATATTCACAATAGCAAAGGATAAAAACCATCCAAATTATATCTGTGAAATAGTGTTATAAAGTTTTGTTAAACAACAACGTTTTATAAAAGATAATAAAATAAAATATAATACATAGTTTAAAAACATCGTTTTATTTAATAACTATTTGAATATAGTACGGTTTGTCAAAATTTATGACGTAGATTGGGAATTGGTAATAAAGAATCACATTAAGATATTTTATTTAGCGCTGATTTCAATATTATGTCTTCTATGTTCGCCATAACTTTGTGTTGTAGATGTTCTCTGTTAATTTTTTATATACTTTGTATACACTACTCACATTTATTTTAAAAAAAATGAAATATCAAACATGTTTCGGACTAACCAGCCCTTTATCAGTAATATTATATAAATACTAGCTGACCCGGCAAACGTTGTTCTGCCATATAAATTATTTCTAGTGAATATTATGGTTGTTAAATAAAAAATAACGAATTTATTGTATGTGTGTGGGGATGGGATCTATGATAAAAAGAGGAATGGAGCGCTGTAGACGATGACCGCCGATAAAAACTAAAATTCACCAACCATTCATTTTTTCAATTCAACGTATTTCATTAAAGTTACGGACATATTCATTGTTATATCTCTTAAAAGTTAAATGTTAAGTGAATAAAAGTCATATATTTTTTATCCTAAAGTAGGAAAATGAAATAAAGATAATCAATATTAATTTCGAAGAGCAATTAAGTGTACGATATTTTTTGTCAGTCCGTCTTTAGCTAACACAAATAAGCTCAATAGTTTGCCCACGCGAGAACATGCCGCGTATAATTGTCCGTGTGAAAAACATGGTGTGCCCAAATCTAAGCCGCAAGCAGACATCGTTTGACTGATTGATTGATTGTCATTGCGAATGCCAATCTAATAGGAAATTGAACGCGTTTGAATTCAATTGGCACGTCTGTAGGAATCATTGGAATTCGTGGCAGCAAAACATTTTCGGCTTGGAATTTTCCATTCAAAATAATGGCTTCGATAATGTTTTTCATCATTTTTTTAATGACCAATCGCGTGCCATTGCGCAGCCGTGGTGGATTCAAATTCCGAAGTAAAATAACCGGAGATCCAACTTTCAGTCGTAGATAGTGTGGTGACATGCCTGGCAAATCCAGTGAGCTTAAAAACTCAGTTGGATAATTTACAGCTTCGTTGGCATCGCAAACTGTATCGATCGATTTGTATGATACCAAGTCGCACACGATTAATGTCCTCACCGCCCATGAAGTAGATTTGTAAACATTTGTGTGGTTCATTTGGCATTGGAAGCAATGAGCCTTTTGGATTTGGATGCATGAATTGAATATGCGTATGGACTTCAGGAATAGGTTGGAATCTGGATCCGTGCCGATGAGCAAGCCGTTCGATGGTTCTGGTGGTGTCTCAATTTCTGGTAGTTACACTTTTCCTGATGCGTAACACATTCCGGCTGACTCATGTTTAAATTTAAGCGCATGACAATGGGGACATTTTTTGTCCATAGCACCAATCAGCACTTTCGGATGAGCGAAATATTCAATATCTGGCTCGTACTCGAATGCGAGACGTAGGAACGAAGCGGATGTAAATGCTCGATTTACTTGTTGGCGTTGTTGGTCATTTGCTCTGCGTGTGTTAACTACGAACCGGCGGGCTTGTATCCGTTCCAATTGTCGTTGGTGATTTCGTTCAGCTCGTGCCTCTTGTGATTGAGATCCACGCAATTGCGACATGCTCACACGCACATTTTCGTTATCTTGTTGGATTTGTTTGTCTGTTCTTTTTGCTCTTCTATTTCGCATGTTTGTTGCTTTATTCGTTCCACAGCCCAAATTGGTCCCCTTATGTCTTGCTGGCATTGTGCACTGTAATACACGCACACAAATAGATAACACTGCGTTGTGATACAAAACAAATGCCGAATGAAATGTCGAAATGATGCGACGCTTCTCGTGAATGACTTGCGCATGCGTAGATGAATGTTCGATGAGGTGGACGCAGCGCCATCTGTCATTCAACAAAATAAATAATTTCGTTCTGTTTGAAATACGATCATACAAAAATACTTAATTGCGATTAAAAAATGGGAGGGTGAGGGTAGGAGGGTGAAAATTTGGAGTTATATTTATTTTTTGATGCCAAATAAAACAAAAATACAAAAAATATATTTTGTAAAAAATCCAGAAAAAAAATTCTGGATAGGGACACCCTAATCACTTAGCGACATGAAATATACTTTACAATCGATTCTCATACCTACCAAATACACATAGAAAAAATCATAAAATTCGGTGTAGCCGTTTCGGAGGAGTTCGACCGCTAACACCCGACACGAGATTTTTATATATAAGATTTAAAATCTTTAAAAAATGTTTACAAATTTTGGCAGTTTTTACAGATATTTTAAATAATTATATAATATCACTGATGAAGGGCTGGTTACTCCGAAACATGTTTGATATTTAATTAAAAATTTTTTTTTTAAATAAATGTGAGTTGTATACGAACTACATAAAAAGAATAAACATTAAATATTATTGTTAATTATCGTAATATTCGAATTAAGTATTTAACAACCTAAACCTGGACTTTAATTAGGGACTAAAAATAGTATATAATAATTATTCAAAATATTTGTTACAAGTGCATAAAACGTTCGAAAAAATCTTTTTTAAATCTATCAAAACAGAGCACACCCATGAATTTTTTTTACATATTTACCATACGCCCATATTTAGTACGCCCATAGTATACGCCCGAGTTTATAATAAATAACATTAATAAATTATCCAATTTATTATTATTATTTATTATTATAACTGGTTAACATTAACACCGATAGGAGCATCAGTCTCTAGAAACTTGTTTGTTTTAATTTCAATTTAATTTTTTTTATAAAGTGTTTATTTTTAGTTTAAAATATTGTTAAAAAACACAAATCATTTATTTTAAAATCAAATACAATCACACAAATACTGCAATATACCAAGAAAACTCCCCTCCCCCAATAAATGTGTTTTATAAGAAATGAAAATATTTTTAAATAATCAAAACTAACACAATAAACACAACAATATACGTATAATATAATTTTATTAATATTTGTGCAGACGAACTGATTTATACAAGGTTAAAATATACGAACAAAGCCAAAGTACATTGTAATTATAATTATATAAAAGGGCGGTCATTAACCCCCTAATGTCATTCTTCTATGGTGATCGGACCTGGACAAGACTATTATCTTAAAGACCGCGGAGAGGGCAAGATAGGGTGGGTCGTGGAGGTCACGCCGATTTGATTGGCAGGGACTGTGTTTGACTAAGACAGCAACCTCCAAAGATCCACGTAACGGAATTTTTATAGAATTTTCTTAAAAGGTTCATCCGAGGGGTGATTCTTAAATATCTACGCACGTAATTAATCTATACGCTTTTAGCTGTATTAATTAAATATAAAATCAGAATTGTTAGATATAGTCAGTAAAGTAGATGTTCGATAATTGGTGAAATAAGATCACTGTCATTAGATTATTGTAGGTCAAAAGGCTACATTTATTTTAGACATTAATATACTCCTAAATAGAATTAAGCAATGAGCCTAAGTGGAATTGAAATAAATATAATACATATATAATACATAATATTAAATTTTTTTATTTTTTTTTTATTTTAATTATTTAGTCAACTTTTACCATAAAACTCTGAATAAAAACATTATTATTTAACCATTTTATTGTAGAAGTTAAAGAAAATAAATACAAGAACCCTTGATGTGATGACATAACAAAGCGATCATCATATCAAGGGCGCTTGAGATGATAATCAAAGCACATTATCATCTCAAGCGCCCTTGAGACGAGTTATTCACGAAAACGGCGACAAATTGGCTTAATTATTATTATTATTATTACAAGAACTTGATCTGAAAAAACATATCATTCAGATTGCATTCATAATTTAAAACGCATTAATTTACGACATTGCAATGATTTTAACATAAAATCCTTTAAAAATTATATACAGGTATCTCACTTTAATCAGTTTACTGGAATGTGCAGATTATAAAATTATAAACTGTTAAATTATAAAGCTCTTTTTTATGTATCACAACTATGTAACAAATTGATGAATTTTCTAATACACTGCCCTCTTATAAAGCAAGTATTAGAAAAATTGATTTTGTTCGTCAATAAATTAAATATACGTTTTATTATTTTACTCTCTCCCGTTTTTCTTAAGCAGGTAAGTTAGAGCCTTGATTTAAATTTGTATTTCTTTATCAATCTTGGGTTACTGCCTTGTTTTACCCGTTTCGATTTTTTACTCTGTCTTGGGGTATTGTCACGTTTTGCATAATTTGTGAATTGTTTTTTCTTCATATTATGCTATTGTCATGTTTTACCTGTTTTGTACTCGTATATCTCTTCTATATCGTGTGCTCCATGTCTCCCTTTACTTGATTTTTGTGTTATCAAATTTGTACACTACATTTTTTCTTTGTCTTTTGCTATTGACTTGTTTTACTTAATTTTTATGTTTCTTTATCTTAAATTAATGACTTGTTTTGCCTGACGGTTGTTTATACTGAAGGGTAGTGCCTGAAAGTTGTACTTCTAGTGTTATAAACTTGGTGAACACGTCTAACTGAAGCATATGATCTTATTTAATGTATATTTTTTTTTTACTTATTAATATCGTATATTAGATGCTCTGCTTGTGTACTAACAATTAATAAATAAATAAATTGTTTAAAAAAAAATTTGGTCTGAACTAAAAGAATAGAAACACCAAACAAAAAAAAAAACATTAAATTAATATTCTAATAAGAGGTCCAAATTTACTATATGTTTTATAAAATTAAATGTCATCCGTGGGGCCTATTTAGCAAGTGTTCTCCCTCCGAAGCAGGGGCGGGTAGCGACCGAATACATTATCACCCCAACGACTAACTTGTGATGTCGGTGACGTATTTTTACCACCCGATGATGTCATCACGGGTTGGTTTTATTTTATGATCGGGTGAGTAAACCTTCAAAAGCATGGAGTACGTTTAAACCCCCTAGGAGAGATGAATAACTTATGGGAAAAATACTGTTACCATGGCGAGTAAAATAAATTTCTTTAAAAGATTATTAAAGTAATTTATATTTCTAAAAATCGTCAAATGTTTCAAGAGTTTTCTTTTTATTTGCGTTAGTAAAATTAACTAACTAACCATTACGCCGTCTCACCAAAGAGGTAGGCAGAAAGAATGGACTGCCACACTTTAACCGATGCGGCACTCCATCCTTCTCTTTTCTAATATTTTGTTTTTAAATATTATATTAAGTACGTAACACTTCTTAACATATCATTATACATAATCAATACTTCTGAAACGAATGTTTAATTAAAAATATAAATATAAATCTATGCACAATTTCTCAATTTTTATCTATACAGTAAAGAATTGTAGATTTTAGATTAAGATGCAAATTGGAAACAGAATATGGTGTTCGAGGCGTTTACAGGACTTATGACCTGTCATTGGTTAAGATAAACGCACGTTTTATGTAATACAGCATTCCCCATTCAGACCCTCTTACGACCACCACGTCTGCCAATTTTTTAGAAGATGTATAATGTATATATGCAACAATGTTGGGGAACAATTTCCTTTTTTTAGTTCAATCCACACTAGCGTCATCTATTAAGATTGGGTGTAAGCATTAAGCAGAAGATCTTTATTAACGCAATGTGAAAGGAATGGGGAATGTTGTATTACATAAAGCGTGCGCTTAACCCAACCCATGATAGGTTATAAGTCCTGTAAACGCCTCGACCACCATATTCTGTTTCCAATTTGGATCTTCGTCTCTATTGAGATACAATTAATCCTTAAAATGATAACCCGCCATGGGTGAAATCCAGTATTCGTCTACAAGTATTTGTATACATTCAAAATGTTGTAAATTTAATATTAGAAACTTTATAAATATCACTTATATCAAACAAATTAATTATTAATCGAAGTGTTTTGTTTTATATAATATTTTATACTTACACATATTTTATTTATGAGCTTATTACAAGTAAAACTTTAAAACTAACAGTGGTGAATATTGAAATTTTGTAAAAATATAACGTGGCATAATCAAATTAATCAAATATTTCATGTCGGCCATGTGAAGAGTCGTTGAAATGAACGCTGTATGAATGTTGAGCAAGTAAGAGAGGTATGTCAGGAAAGAACGATATGGCGGTGCCTTATTTTTGTTTACTCCCTCTTGGAGATGGCATGATGATTAATTAGTTACACATTTGCTAGCAGACATGTGCGATGTATGAATATAGAAGAATCTCGAGAGGTATGTCGAGATAGAGCGGTGTGGCATTCCATTTTCTTTCCGTAACCTTTCAGCATTACATATGATGGTCGATCAAAGAAAAAAGGCGATAGTCGTATCCACCCGGCTAAGCTTGCCTTCAACAAAAAAGCTAAAATATTCGAGTCCAATAACATACTCGTAGACCTAAATCTCCGAAAACAACTAATGAAAACATTGGTGTGGAGTGTTTTACTATACGGCTGCGAGACTAAGTGCCTGGGCGAATGAGAGCGCAATAGGCTGGAGACGTTTGAAATGTGGACCTACCGACGAATTGCTCATGTTTCATGGAGGGACCACGTTACAAATGAGGAGATTCTCAGCAGAGTTAAAGAGAATAGGCACAAGTTGAACACCATAGCGGAGAGGCGCGCGAGATGGATTGGTCATGTGTTGCGACACGAATGTTTCCTGCATGATGTATTGGAGGGAATGGTGGAGGAAAGGATTGGCAGAGGACGACCTCGCCAGGAGTACCTAGACCAGTTTTGCCGAGATATGGGCTGCACCTCTTATGCGGAGTTGAAGAGGGTTGCCGAGGACCGAGCGGAGTGGAAGAGGAGATGCGTCGCCTTGCTGCAGACCAATCTTTAGATTGAGATCGGAGAAGAACCCTTCTGAGAAACGGCGAGATGGTTATTTAGTTTTAGATCACATTCAATAAAATGGAAATTGATTTAACACTCATAGAAAATGTTTATTTTTATTTCATCTTTTTTAGAAATTTTATTAAATAAAAGATTTTATAATAAAATGTCAATGACACAAAGAAAAGATATACTCTCTTCCTGGAAGTATTAATGGATGCTTACCATGCCATTTGTAAATAGTTCAAAACACATTTTAAAGTGTGAACTTGTGTTTTTTGTCCCCCGTAGTAACCCTGACGTTCACTGATAAGTAAACCCATGTGACCTTTGAATATACATAATGTACCTATTTTGTATATAAAAACACGTAGAAGAGTAAGTGAGGATCCTACCCGTGTTTTCTAAATAGGGTTAGAATCTATAAATAGTAATCTTTTCCTACAAAAGCAATTTTTAAGAAAAAATGTATTAATGTTGTCGTTTTATAGCTCTTCAAAAGCGAAAGTTTTATAAAATAATTTTATTATATTTTTTTACAGCGCACGTGAATAAAAATCATAATTTAAAAACAATTAACACAGTTTTGTTTTTGTACCGACCATATGTATGCTATAACTGGCAAAATAAGGAGGAAAGTAGAATAAATTCAGTAGAAATAAGATCTCTTAGACGATTGTGTGAATACTATGTGTATGATAGAGTTTCGAATGTGTATCGTCGAATGTAATATAATAAGTGAATACGGTGCGAATGATGGTGTTATGAACAAAATAATGAAAGGATCATTAAAATGGTTTGGACATATGGGAAGAATGAATGAAGAAAGAATGGTAAAAAGATTTTATGTTAACGATGTAAATGGAACTAGAAATAGAGGAAGACCGAGGAAAACGTGGCACGATCAAATAAACCAAATATTGAATGTCGGCCACGTGAGGAGTCAGAGAAATCAACGCGAGTGCATGACACGATGTATTAAATCTTGAGGAATCGAGAGAAATATTTCAGGATAGAAAAGTGTGCCAGTCCATTCTTTCTGCCAACCCCTTCGGGAGACAGCGTGATGGTTAGTTAGTCAGTTAGTTTTTTTATAAACAAACTGTATTTGAAGTTAAAACATATAGGTATTTATGAAATACGTAAATTTTTGTAGGTATAATTGTTAAAATCATGTAGGTATTGTATAATTTCAAATACCAATTCCCCGCACTGGGAGATTATACAAAAAAATTATTGATTTAAAACGTTTTTTTTCCAAATTTTTGTATATTTTCAAGGATTTACAGGTGTGTCATCGGGAAAACGATATAAACGGTTTATATCTGTTTTGTGATGATGTAGGTGTAAAATTTTTGAAACATGTCGAGAAAAAAAATCTGAACAGTGAAAATTAATAGTGTTTTAATTCACGAAATATTCTTCATAATGGAAATTCACAGTGTTAATATTAAATAATCTAGTGCTTAGTCTGAGTAAATAGAATGCAAAAATATGATAATTATAATTCTTAAAATACGAGTATTATAGTGATAACTTTGATTTTAAATTTCATTCAACTGTGGCACACTCCATACTCACACCCCAAGCAATAACTTTTAAATGCAAATGTTTCATGTTTCGGTATACACTTCGATTTGACTCTTTAATTTTTTCTAATAACATAGTTAAATTGCTCTAGAGTTTGTTATTTTTATACTGAGTAGCAGTGACGGTAAACAAATCAAATACATGTCTTTATAGAAATAAAATAAAGGAAAGCAAGGGAAACTACCACACTAAAAGGTCCTGGTGGCATCTCAAGAACCAGCAAAGGTGTTAATAGACTTAACAACAAACCAATCTCTACGATTAAAACTTAAGAAGAAGCTGTGAAATCATTATTTTTACTTCGATTTTTGAAAATTCACAAAATATTTACAAATGTTAGTAATATCTATTCAAAAATTCTTTATAAAGCTACTGCTTATTTGTTTGTAGGAAAGAATCTGCAAGTTATAAAAAAAAAATTATTGAGCCAAGTTCATTCCATGATAAAAAAAGTTAGTAAATTAGAGAAGCCTTTACATATTGTATTTAATAAGTTTTTAATGTTTATTTCTTAAAAAGGTGTGTACTCTAATTAAATTGTTTTTATTTTATTTCATTATATACTAGCTATATAATGAAATTATATACATTATATCTACGCATTATTTTATTCTTTTGATAAGTAACACCAAAATACAATTGTTGAGTTGATTCAGACAAAAATCTCTCAGCCAATGCCTCTCAGGAACCTGAAATTTATTTCACGAATCAAATTTGGGTCAAACGTAAAATGTTCTAAATATAAACATTGGCATTGCAAAAATATATGGTTTCGTTTAGAGAAATGCTGTGAAAAAAGCGAATTTTTAAATGGAAATCAAACGATAAACGCGAGACCTTTAAAGCAAAGCTTTGAGATGGGAATTTTGTTTGAATTTTTTTCAATCGCGATATCGTTTCCTTCATTCATCACACAATTTCATTGTAATATTTGGCACTTCAAGAAATAACTGAATTAAAATGGAATTTTTTGATCCGTTTTGTTCAACTGACAGTTGACTTTGCATGAAATTTCTACAATGCGGTTTCCCTCTGAGTTTTGAAAAATGGATTGAATCTGCCTTTTTATATTTTTCATACGAACAGGTGGGAAATGTTTTTAATTAGCTCGGCATCGTATTAAAATACTTATGAAGATATCCTCCAAGTTAAGAATGGGTTTCCAAAAAAAAAAACAGTAACCCTAAATTAATATTGATTAATCACAATACCACCTTTTTATTAATGTTTAACTTTCATTTGATAAATACGTAAAATAACTTTTCGTTCCTAAGTCACAGCATATGGTTGGAGATAGTTTGAAAATCTAAAATCATATTTTAATGATAAGTGTACTAAAAGGTTGATATTCTGTTTGCATTTGAATAAATATATAAGATTTTTAGATTAGATTTTAATTTTTTTTAGATTAGATTAGATTAGATTATTTTTAGATTTTTAGATTAGATTATAAGATTAAGGTCGTTGTCATTAAAATGTGAAAATTATTTCACATTTTAATGACAACGACCTTCGTGGCAGAGTAGTAAGAGCTCCGCATCCGAGTGATTATCACATTTTCTTTGGTCTGGTGTAGAATTCACGTGACAATAAAATGGCGATAGCTTAGCTACCTGTTATGAAAATCAAAAGAAATTTGGTACAGTAATTGGGCACAAACAACCTGCTGTATTAATAAAAAAATAATGATGTGAAGATTTATTAAACTAAATGATAATACCAATAAAATAAGAAATCTTTAGGTTAGTTCAATTTAAAATAATGACCACTTAAATGTAAGAAGAAATCGAATCGCTTTTGACTTTAAAACAATCACGTAGTTTCTTAATTTGTCTTCGTTATGTGCTGTGGATTCAAATTTGAATAATTTTTAAAATAAATTATATTTTCTAAACACTTCATTACACTCTTCTTAAATATTTTATTGTTGTTTCTGATCTTACTTTAGTGTACAAATTTAAATAACAATGTTTTTTTAAATTTTTTTTTTGTATTGTTAAATTAAAAGTATATGTATTTAAAAATGATAAAAACTGTTCGAAATAAGTTTATGGAAAATGTTGTGAAAATAAAAGTTTTTCAGAAGTTATTCAAACGTGATAAAAACTGAGGTTTTCTAAAAAAATTAATGAGTTTATCATGTCTGAAGCAAAAAATCAATAAATGATATTTTAATTGTTTAACTTAAAGGAGAAAAAATTTAAAAATAATATAATATTTAAGGAAAAAATAAATAAAATAAACCGTATGTTATATAAAAGAACTATGATGGATATTGCACTCGTATTTTTATACATTGTATACACATATTCTTGAACAAACAAAAACCCCCTAGAACACATCACGAGTTTATGGGCTGATCGAGGGAATTTAATGGGTTCACAATCCGTTACCTTGTCATTTGTTTGCTTCAAGGTTAAAATGGCTTAATTGATTTAATCAAATTGTTTATATACAATACGTGGATCGAGGTTTATGATGTTTCCTTTATAACAAATTAATTATATTATTTGTGAGAACACCAAATATGGATTTGAATACATAATAAAATTGTTATGCACGTATATGTTTTGTATGATTATAAGTATTATTTATAGGGTTTCAGATGCATTTTTTCTGTCTTAAAGTGAAATGATTACCAAAGCTAAATTAAAAAAAATTGATGTGGAATTATTATAATTTTTGTTATATCGCACGTTGAAAACAAAAGTGACACTATACAAAAATCTCAATTTTTCAGTACGGTCATTTAAAGTTTTTGTGAGGTCAATAACTTGACTGCGAGTAGAAATATATCTGATGTTGTTGTTTTATATATTAGTTTAGATATTATTCCATCAGAATCTAGTTGATTTTAATTAGGTCAATAAGCAGGCAAAACTTTAAATGAACGTACTGAAAAATTTAGATTTTTGTATAGTGTCAGTTTTGTTTTCAACGTGCGATATATTTATTAACACAATTAATGAGCTTTTCAAGAAATCAAATGCGACGTTATTTTTTCTTGTTTATAAATTTGTTTTTTAAAGTTAAACAGTATTACTATAATATTTATCATTAAAATGAAAAAAGAATGGTTAAAATGTTGATGATAACGATGTCCGTTTACATGATGTATTTAAAACGTGGCACGATCAAATACATCAGATATTGAATGTCAGCCACGTGAGAAGTTGGAGGAATCCACGTGCGTGAATAACAGGATGTATGAATGTTGAGGAAGTAAGATAAGTGAGAGAAGTATGTCAAGAAAAAACAGTGTGGCTGTCTATTCTTTATGCCTACCCCTTTGTGGAGACGGCGTGATGGTTAATAAGTGAGTTATGTCCGTTCTTTTCATTCATAAATTTTGTGAAATATTTTTTTCGTCGTGTTTTTTTTAAATTATATTTTATTATATACTCGTAGCACACCGACAAGAAAATTTGCTGGTGGCTAACATTTTTCACGATACTGTTTTTAATGAATAAGAATTTATCATCATATTAAATAAGGTATTTTTTAAGAAACAAAATTCGTTTAGTTAATTTACAATATAATTTAAACCTAAGTTAATTATTTAGAATAGAAAAATTAACGCTGTACAAACCACTGTTAATATATTATTGTCAGTAAAAATAAATTAATAAAATATGTTTCGGAAATACTCTCCATTTTCAGGAATAACTATAATAGTTGTACGAGTAGTTACATCTAAAGATGGAGTGTATCTCCGATACATACTCTGGCTTCATCTTCCATCATCCCGTCGACACACATGACTGGCCTACTGCCACTGCATCCTCGTAATGCGTATCCCTACATCGGTGATTCTGGTGCGTCTTTTAATCTCCATGTTGGGTATATGGTCTCTAAGCGAGATACCCAACATGGATCTTTCCATAGCCCGTTGTGCAACTTTAATTTTGTGCATTGCTTCTTTAGTTACGTCCATGTCTCGCATCCATAGGTCATCACAGGTAACACACATAGGTCCAGCACTATTGTTTTTATATTTTGAGGCATGTCCGAATTGAAGATGTAGCCCAGCCTTCTGAATGCAGACCAACCGAGCTGTATTCTCCTATCAATATCCTTTGTTAGTTCAGATTGTTATATCTGTCGTTTAAACTGTATATCGAAAATGTATGTATATTTTTGAAATTATTTATTTTACCACTTGTATATTGCAGAAGGATATCTTGGGCAGTGGTCACCCTTCCTCTATGACAAATGTTAAAGGTGTAAAAATCTTAACAATTTTTCTCCGAAAAATAAATGACAACCTTCAGAAAAATGTGAAATTACATTGTCATTACTAGCGCCTGTGGATATGCAACATTTATAACACGTGTATAGTTTCTTTATCATTCTTTCTATGTGACCAAATCATCTAAATGATCGTAAACGGAACTAAAAACATATGAAAATCGATGAAAACGTGGCTCTATCAAACAAATTAAATTTTGAATATCGGCCCACGTGAGCGAATGAAAAATTAGCCAGCGTATATGACACAATGCATGAATGCGAGAGAAGTATGACTGGAAAGAACAGTGTTACGATTCATTCTGGCTGCCTATCTCTTTGGTGAGACGGCGTGATAGTAATTTAGTTAGTTAGTTAGTTACACGTATAAAATAATTTTATAAATATATTTTATAACTTTTTAATATTTTTTGATAAACTTAACGATTAATATTATGAGTTTCCTTTTACCTTTTCATAACAAATCATTCCGTCGAAAAATGTGTCAGTCATAGAAAAAACAAAGAAAAATGTGATGTTACCCTTTGAGGCAATGAACATAATTCATATTGCATAAAAAATCATTTTTATAAAATTGAATAACCTGATATTTTTCAATTAATATAAAATATATATTATTTTAATCAAACATATATCCCTTAGCATATTAAGACACATTTATATTTTTAAACATACAATAGAACGTCGTTTATCCGCCAGTTAACTGGAACGTCAATTATCCAGAAAAACCGAGATGATGTAGTGATGTGATAACTATGAACCAAAAATGTAAACCAATTATGCGTAGGTCACTTTATTCATTACTTCAGGTAATTTTCCGAGAAACGTGCAAAAAAGCAGGTTTTTAATTAATGAAATTTAATTATATATTAATTTTATTTTTTCAAATTACTAAACGTCAAATACTCGGCCGCACACTTTGCCTGCCCCTTGTAAAACTATCATATTTATGAAGACTTTTACTCAAGTGTTGTTGGCACACGCGCGTATCCCTAACAGTTTGTACATTTTAGGTACATTACTTTTTCTCCAGCGCGTACGTGATACGGGATAGCGCAGAATGGTACAGTCAAAGTGAACGTATCACGTACGTTCAAATAGGTAGGGTGGTTAAGTTGTCCCCACCACACCTGCAGAACGTTGGATAGGGTTCAACGATGATGAAATTGTTTCTCTGATATAAAAAGAGAGTGAGGATGAAGATGATGATGAAATCAATGAGGATGAAAAGGAGAACTAATCAGTCATGGAGAAACCTTTATAGGAATAGAAAATGCGCTATTATGGTAAGAAGAGCAAGAGGAAAACAGCTAACTCAATTTCTTTTATTAAAACGATTCCGCGATATAGCTGCAAAAAATAACGATAGAATTTTGTTCATAAAAATATCTTTGATTTTTTTCCAGTACTGTAGAGTTATAGAGGTATACAATACATATAAAAAAAACACATTTAAATAATGTTAATATCTATGATATTGGCTTTATTTAATAGATAATTTTATGCCATTATTGTTTAAATATGATATCGGGCATATGAGCGCCACGGCTAGCTCGAATGAAGCGCAATCGTGAAATCCAATTTTCGACAATTGTCGTCTTTGTGGATGCGTATTATCCACTAGAGTGTACGTGGTGCGGAAACGATCCATGGTCTTCCGAATATAATCCATAATAACTTGCTCGGATGGACGATTATGTCGACCGTAAAATGAATGTAGTGCACGATAAGTTTGGCGAACCGGACCATGATTTTCAAAATAAATTTGAACAATTTTCAAGCGCTGTTCTGACGTCAGTATATTCATGGTGAAATGGCAAAATGTATTAAATACAAATCAATTGTCAACTATCAAATTGACAGTCTGTAGAAACAATTTTGACAGTTTGAAAACCAAACGTCTAAGAAAACCACCCTATATAAGACTTTTTATGTATATGATAGTAGTATGAGTTATAACATAATCAATAAACAAGCCTAGGAAAAAATCCATTTACACCTTATTTTGCTTAAAAAATTAGCGCCTGTTTGATTATCCAGAAAATCGATCATCCTGAACACGTCTAGTCCCAATTAGTAGTCCGTATAAACGACGTTCAACTGTACATTGATATGATTCAAGAGCTACATTTTTTAATCTTACCTTTAAAAATTCACGACATTATGAACAGAAACATACCGTATTTAGTTATTTGACGCGAACAAAATGAAAAAGGAAAAAATATTTGATACAAACACGTAGATATTTCAAATACAATGAGGATAAAAGTATTGATGTAAATGTCATGTATTGAAACGAAAATAACATAAGACCCGTACAATGAACTCAGACACATTCAATTTAAATTTTACAATTGAATTATTGCGGGCGCACGTCTTGACTACATTTATTTATTTATTTATTAAGGGTAACATACAGCGGTATCAATTACATATACTATAATAAAACATTAAGAATAATTAAAGTAAGGCCAATTACATGCTACCACAAATATAAAATAATAGTTTACAGTTAACAAATGATAGTGTGAAACGAGATTGAAGTTAAACTAAGACAAAATGAGGTATACGTAATATTTAAGAGTTAAAATACTTACAGTACTGGAAATAAAAAAATAAAATAAAGATAAATTTAAAAAAGTTATATACGAGTATTAGAATATCATGTAACATCGTGGTCACATCCACGCCAAAATGTTGCTCCGATAATTTTTTTTAAATTTCGCTCGTTAATGAAAAACATCGATGTCTCCAAAATGCTTGTTGTAGTTGTAACAGATTCGATACAATGCCGCGCTCTAAGCGTAATTAGTGCAACAAACAGGAAGATTGAAAACTTGGCTCGCGGTGTGTCTCGTGCGAGACATGGGGGTATTGAGTGACAATTTGCTGAGAAGCTCAGAATTGTTAATTTTAAAGTGAATTATTTTATGAAGCAACATCATATCATGAAGAGTACGTCTATCTTCAAGAGAGTCCAAGGAGTGAAAAATTATGGCAGATTTGTAATCAGAGAACGACTTGCACATTTTAAAATTAATATGTTTAATAAACATTTTTTGCACTCTTTTAATTTCCATTTTCATTTCCCACACATATTCCATTTCCCATATAAACGCAATAATACATCAAATTCTACGCTAGCTTAAACTGCAGCTATGACGTCATAGGTTACCGGGAAAAGAGTTGAATGACCCGAGGAAGAAAACATTGTTTCAAATGTATTCGACGTACAAAAGTATACCCTTTCTCTTCCAACACATGAAAATAGACGATGTACGTGAACGTGTTTTGTGTTTTATCCCGAGATTATAAAGCTCCATGTCTAAAAGAGCACGTATAATGCAATGCGTTCTCATCATAAATTCTTCGTCACTACACAAAAAATGCTGAAATCAAATTTCGTCGAGTTCTTATAATGTATACTCTACTTCTGCGGTGAATCCTCTGTATGTGAATGGGGTCGAAAATGTTGCCGCTTGTTTTGTGAATAGAGAGGGATTTAATAGAGTTATCTCTTTTACTCCTTTCATTTGTGACAAAGACAACGCTATGTTGGTGAAAACGGCTAAATTTCGAGAGGATAACGTCAAAGTTGAATGAAATCAGGTCATGGAGCATTTATGAACCAGTATTATTTTAGGACTGTTGATATAGAATATATGTTACCAAAAAAATAGAATTTAGGTTGATTTATTTTCGATTTCATACTATGGTTATTTCCTGGTTAAGTACAAAGCAAATATTTCGTTCGAAACAAAGTTATCTTCTTCTTCTTCAAGTGCCCTGTCGGGTCCCCTCGACGTTGGCGATCATCTCAGCGAACCTGTCCCTGTCCTGTGCCGCTCGGAATAGCTCCTCCACACTTCAGATGCCGGTCCACTCCCTCACGTTTCGCAGCCAGGACATTTTATCTCCTTCCGGGCCCTCGGCGTCCCTCAATTTTCCCCTCCAATATCAGTTGGAGAAGGTGGTACTTTTCCCTACGCAGTATATGACCCAGATGCTTACATAAGCTTATATAGTTGATAACAATTCCTTGTCAACTCTAGCTCGCCTCAGGACTTCGGTATTGGTAACCATGTCTGTCCAGGGAACTCTGAGCATTCGGCGATGAAGCCACATTTCAAATGCTTCCAGTCTGTTAATTGAGTTAACTTTCAAGGTCAAAGTTTCACATCCGTTCAATAAAACAGACCACACATAGCATTTGATCATTCTCTGGCGGAGTTTCAAGTTTACGTTATCATTGCAGAAGAGTGATTTTATTTATTAAACGTAGCTCTTACTGCCTCAATTATGCATTTTATCTCTACATCTGAGTCAAGAAATTGCGTTAGTATGCTGCCGAGGTATTTAAATTTTTCCACCATTTCAACGTTACTGCCGTTTAAATGCAATACTGACCCACTGTAGTCAAGCCGTCCGAATGTCATCCATTTGGTTTTACTGACATTTATTGTTAGCCCCAATCTTTCACCGGACTCATCAACAAGATTAAGGAGGTTCTGAAAATCACTGACACTTTCAGCCAATAAAACAGTGTCGTCGGCATATCTTATATTGTTTATCACAACGCCATTCATTTTCAGTCCTTTTTCGGTGTTGATGAGGGCTCGTTTAAAGACATAAAAAATTAATTATATATAGCTTAGATATCCACTGAAACGAGCATGAACTACAAGTCCAGGTGTCTGGAATGTATGATGTATGTATGCGTAACAATTTTATGATGATATAAATAAGTCCATGGTAATGATGATAATCGAAAAAAACAAAAGCTTTTCAGTCTGTAACATTAGTGTGAATGGTGAAAATCTGGAACAGGAAGATATATATTTATTTAGAAAGTATGTTTAAAAAGGATGGGCGAGTGGAAAATTGAAAGAGGGGTTCCAGCTGGAAATAAAGTAAATGATGCACTTAAAGTTGTTATCGAGCCCAAAAATCTATAAAAAAAGGGCAGTGCACAATGGTTTTCTTGTTTCTCCCTTATGTCTGGAAGTAAGACAAAAATTGGCAGAAGGGTGAAAATATATTAAATGCAACGAAAATGAGATCTCTTAGATGAATGTACGGACATTTGTATGTAGAGTAATATATTCAAATATAAAAAGTGAATACAGTGTAAATTAATGCGTTTTGAACCTACCAATGAAAGGTTCATTATGATGGATTTAACACATGAGAAGAAGATGAAAACAGTATATATTAACGATGTCAGAGAAAGAAGAAATATTATAAGACCGAGGAAAACGTGGCATGATCATTTCAATTAAATATTAAAGACGGCCACATGAGGAGTCAGAGAAATCTACTTGCGTGCATGAGTGTTAAGATGGACAGAAGTATGTCAGTCATTATTTTCTGTTTATCACCTTAAAGAGACGGCGTGATGGTTAATTAGTTTGTTTGATAACGACGATGTTTTTTTATTTAATTCTTTTGATCTGACGCAATCTTATAAAATAATTTTATTCATCAAAGTTTTTGATCAATCATAACTTTTACCCTCACCTAGAAAACGATTATTTATAGTGTCGCATTATGATAAAAATGTCACGGAAAAGATATAAAGAGACGTTGCATAGTTAACTTGATAGTTCATTTTATTTTATCAATTTACTTTTTTTAAATTTTTTATAAAAATCTTCTTATTCGATGGCCCTACAGCCCATATCGAGCCTTAGCCTCCAGTATTCTTCGCCTCCAACTCCTCCTGTCCTCCGCTTCGACCCTCAAATCTGACACTCGTAACAATCTTGCCCCATCTCTCCCAACTTCATCCTCCCATCGCAGCCTTGGTCGTCCGATTGGTCTTCTACCACCTGGGTGCCATTCCAGCAATCTTTTAGGGGTTCGCGATGACGGCATCCTCTGCATGTGACCGGCCCATCTTAGTCTATTCAGTCTGACCTGGGTGGAGAGACTGGGAGCTTTGTAAATATGGTACAGCTCGTCATTATGGCGTACTCTCCAGCCTTCACCGTCATTCACAGGTCCCAGTTCTGCGCAGCACCCTTCTCTCAAAAGTGTCCAGTCGCTCTGCGCATTTCGCTGTCATTGTCCACGCCTCACATCCATAGGTCACTACTGTTCGGATGATTGTTTTATAAAGGATGATTTTGGTTTTCCAGTGTACATTTCTTGATTTGAGCGCTGGTAGGAGAGAGAAGAATGTTTTGTTGCCAATTGTGATTCTTCTTTCGATTTCCTTGTGATCTTCGTTTTCTTTTGTTATAGACGAGCCCAGGTAAGTGAAATCCTCTTTTGCGTTCGTATTTATAAAAATACGAACGCTAAAGAATAGACGATATTGTATTATATTTCAACTAATTTTTCCAATAAATTAATGTCAACATTAACATTACGAAAACTTATTTTTGTAAAATAATTTATCTAAAGATAGAAATTTTGATGTTTATTTTTAAAATACGCGTGTCTAAAAATATTTTTTGAGCCGTATAAATTATCATTTAGGTACTAAAAATAATGTTATCTTTGTAAAATAAATCAAATAATCATTATTGAATTAATCTAAATTTATGAAGAATTGTTTATATCTGTTTTATCTCTGCAAATGATGTATATTTACGAGTACTATTTCTAGAACATGGGGGGTGTGAAATTTATGACAGACGTTTCACGGATTGATGATAATATGTGTATTTTAGTGCTCCTATAATTAAATCACATCCCACGTACAGTAATAATACATGTTTTCACGGATTAGATTTTGTTGATTTATTCTAATTTCGAATATCGTCCTGTGATAATTTTAATTATAATTAAACAATAATAACGCTTCCAAAATTAGAAAGCAACTATAATACACAATCAGATAAATAAACACGGTACTTAGAGATCCATCTAATTATAATAATCCATCTCTACATAATTTTTTTATAAATATTAATATAAGAAACATTCATTTGAATGTTGAATGTCGTCACGTGAGGAGTCAGAGAGATCAACGCGCGTGCATGACACGATGTATGAATGTTGAGAAAGCTAGAAAAATATTTCAGTGAAGAAAAGTGTGGACTTTCGGTGAGACAGTGTGATGGTTAGTTAGTTAGTTGGTTAAATAGAAACATTTAATAATGACTTATCTCCAGGCGTTGTCTAGCAGTGTGATAATTGCGCAAGCCTTTCACATTGTATTAATAAAGATGTTCTGCTTAATGCTAACAAATAATCTTAATAGATGGCGTTAGTGTAGATTGATCTAAAAATGTGAAGTACATAGTAGCATATATACAAGTTACAAATCATTGTCTGACGTGGTTGTCGTAAGAAGGGCGGAATGGGGAATGTTGTTAACATAAATTGTTTTCTTAACCCAACCAATGACAGGTCATAAGTCCTGTAAACGCCTCGACTACCATATTCTGTTTAAAAAAAAAACGATTGTGTTCATCACATATATTTTTTTTAAAGTAATTTTCCTTTGCATTAGGCACTGTTAATGCGTTTTTAGGGGTCTTATTCCGGTTGGTCTTGACGCATACTCGTATAGAGTCTTGATTGCACTGGTCTTTTCCGCTCGCAGAGAAAAGCACGATCATATCTATCAAATGTTAAATGTCAGCCAAGCGCGGAGAGTAAAAATCGACAAGTTCATAACACGATGAATGAAGGTTGAGGAGACGAGAAAAGTGTACCAGGAAATAACAGTGTGGCAGTCCATCCTTTCTACCTAACTCTTCGGCGAATTGGCGTAATGATTGGTTAGTTAGTTATTATATGTAGGTGTAATGTGATTGATAAATTCTATTATATTAAAACCGTGAAATTATTACACAATGTATTTATTTTAATCAAAACGATTGAGATACATTGAATACAGAATACTTTTGATAATTATAATTGAGATATTTCTTTCAATTTTATATAAATTAATAAAATCATTAGCTAATAAGCTAATAATTATCATGACTTGTTATAGGTGGCTATTATTTTGCCATTTTATAGTGGTCATATATCCCTATGTCATTCCCAATCATTTCCGACCACCGCCCCTTTACAAGAAAAAAATTCCAACTACCTCTTTCCCATAATACTCGTATAATAGTTATACAAGATATTTAAATATTGTAAGACATTATCTATTAGTATATGTATTTAAAATTACAATAAAAATTAGATGTAAAAAATATTTTTATTTGAATAGTTGATTGGTAAATAAATTGTTTATTTTGTGAAATTTATATTTTCAAAATATTTCATTACAATAATATATATGAAAAAAAAAAACACCAAGGCCGAAGAAGGTCTTAACATCCCCCTTAAAGGTCTTCTGGGCCCACCTTCGCTCCCCTGGAAAGCTCCAGCACACACTGTGGGGCGGTATCGCTCCCGTTGGGAACCTATGATCTAGACTAAAGGTTCCCAAACTTTTTCGTGCCGTAGACCCTTAGCCGATTTCTTCTATTTTGCGTAGACCCCTGCTTTCCTAATTGATTTTTCATATAAAAATAGGTCGCCACCGAATTCTCTACCTACTAACCGAAAGAAAAAAAAGGTCGCCAACCATTTCGTAATTCGTATAGTGTTTCAACATTCAGCTCCAATTTAGTTTAACCATCTCGTGGACCCCCATTTTCATCTCATGGACCCCCATTTTTTGCACTTATCGTAGACCCCTTGCAAGTTGTCGTGGACCCCTGGGGGTTTATATAAACCACTTTGGGAATAACTGATCTAGACCAAAGACAATGTGACAATCAAACTGCCATTGCCGGGAATCGAATCCGGGCCCTTAGGCGTGACAGTCATAGCTCTTGTCACTCTGCACGAAAGTCATCAAAATGACACAAAGTATAAAATGACATACATTGCCAACCTTTGGGCAGGGTGGCAAGTGCTATGACTGTCACACCGAAAGTCCCGATTCAAGTTCTATCCTATTGGCCCCCATCATGCCCGAGAGGAATGCAGTGGGATAAAGCCACGGATAGCTACCAAACTCCCTCATGTAGAGATATCTCAAAAATCTTTTCTGAACCCTCTCTAACATCAGCGAGTATCTCGCCTCGTGGGAAAACCCTGTGTTTTGTAACCCTGATGAAGCTCTGGCGGGAGTGAAACAGGCTGGTTTTAAAAAAAATAAAGTGGTGTAAAAACAAATTAAAAATTTATTAATATTATAAAAAAAGTAATAATAATAATAATAATAATATTTTAGTATAATACAATTTGACATGTATAGATAATATGACCTAAAACCTAAAACTGAGAATACTCCTCATCAAGACCTATGTATGGAGTATCTTGATATACGGCTGCGAGACATGGTGCCTATCCGAAAGAGATAAACTAGAAGACTATTAGGAAATTCCTGGAGAGACCACATTACAAATGAGGAGGTTCTCCAAAGAATCGAAGGAGGAAGGCACCTGCTCAGGACCTTGTCCGAAAGGCGTGCAAGATGGATCGGCCATGTAATACGACAAGAAGGCCTCCTGCATGCCATAATGGAGGGTTTGACCGAGAGGACAAACTCTAGGGGACGCCCACGACGAGATTACCTGGAGGACCTGTTGGTGTACGTGCGCTGCTCATCATACGCAGATTTCAAAAGAGCCGCACAAGACAGGGAAGAATGAAATAGAACAATAGAGGAAATTGCTGCAAACCAATCCCAGGATTGATGATATACAATGTAAGATAAAAAAATTATCTTGTTATTCAATTGCAAATAGTTGTGAAGAAATCGTGCAGTGAAGTGATGTGGTGGGTATTGTGTGTGGCATAATTTGATCGCTCCGCAATCTTATGTGACTTGACTCATAGAGCTCACACAATAATGTATACTAAACAGATATTGCATCACCATAACAACAGGCGAAGATCTAAAACCATGACCTAATAATAGGCGGAGGATGTTGACTGATTTTACCCTCCTAAATATTCATTGTACAGAATCGACTATTGATCCATTAAAAGTTTAGTTTGTAGAGCTTGTGCTTTGTCTAAAATAGAGAATCTATTCTTGGGTATAGTTGTTAACTTTTGTATTATTTGGGAAAACAAACATTTGGTAAAGTTTCTAAATTCATCATAATACATAAATAATATTGCTAACCTAGCATTTTACAAAGTAATGAATAAATGTTATACAGAAAATAGCATATTTAAACTTTTAAAATAATCTTAAGTATTTATCAAAAATAATCTTAAAATAATCAAAAGTATTTATCAAAAGCTTTTGACAGGGTAATACCATATATCTACATTAAAATATAAGAAAACTTGCTGGGAAAATACGTTTTCATCAATATTAATTTCTAATATAAAGTTTTATATAAAAAAAATCCAAAAAAATAACTAAAAAAGTAGTTTTCAGTTTGGCTACAGTCCGCGTTTTAAAAATGTATTGTTTGACTTGATTTACGAACAACTAAATAAAATATCGTTATATTTTTACAATCTATAATTTAAACGTTGTTTATTAATACAACTAAAAAATTTATAAGAAAAATAATGCCGAGTTGTAATAAAAACTATTGAACTCTTTCGCTCGTTTATTCAACGGTAAAAATAACTTTGGTAATACCCTAGCAGAAGTGGAAACATTAAAAAAAAAAAATAACATTTTATAGAGTAACATGTCACCGTTCGAGAAACAATGTTGTATTACTCCTTAAAAATAATTTTATATTAAATATGTGAATTATTATTTATAAAAAAAGTTTTCAAAAAGCTTAAAAATAACTAAATACAGCAAATATTTCGAAGTATTTATTACTTCGTCATAAATTAAGCTCGAGATAAGTCGTATGTGGGCATATAATATTTTGATGGAAGTATTCTTATTAAAGAAAAATGAAGAAATATATGATAAACAAAGCTGAATAATCTTTCAATAATCATGAATGAAATTAAATATACATTTTATTAAGGAAAAATATAAAGATTCTTTGTTGACGTGTATCTGTATTCTTGGAATACTTTAATGAAGAAAAAAATGTAAGGAAAATATTACATCTTACAATAATTAGGAAAGTACCTACGCTGTTTCGTCTCGTTCTGGCTGGATTTGTTATTATTTGTAAGCCTTGTATTATTTTGTGTTGTAGCAAAATAGATATATATTTCTGACTTGAATACTAATAAGCTTTCTTTCTTCAAAAATAGAACCGGAAAAAACGTTGTTGTTACTTGTGTCGTGTTTTTAGCCAAATAATACGTTACCTACTCAAACTGAACAAATGTAAACAATGGCGTTATCCCTTTATCTGAGGAATACACATATTTGTTTCGTAATCCGGGTAGTAAATAACGATTTTAATGTCTGCTCATTCGATACACTAACTGAATACTGAACGATGTGAATAATATGGAGACGGGACACGCACATATTAATATGCGCTCGTGTCTAGAGAATTCCTAAGATAAAAATGTAGACGGAGAAGCATCTACATAATAACATGCAGGAGTGCTAGTTCTCCAAGGCTAAATAATAATTCACCGAACACCGAAACTCAGGCAATAGTTAACAAATTATTTTAGATTCACTAATATTTACGGGCTTTAAATGTATTTGAACTATCAACAGTCAGGAGGCTGTAGAAATATGGTAGATTTATACATTTTTGAACGAACAAAAATTATTTCTTTTTCTTTTTCTTTATATATATATATATATATATTTTTCTTTATATATCTTTATATATATATATATATATATATATATATATATATATATATATATATATATATATATATATATATATATATATATATATATATATATATATATATATATATATATATATATATATATATATATATACTATATATATATATATATATATATATATATATATATATATATATATATATATACTACTGCTATATATATATATATATATATATATATATATATATTAGGTCTACATATGAAATTGGCGATTTGTATGGGAGGAACATAAAGTTGATTTTTTTTAAATATATTATATTTATTTAATCAAAGTATGTACCATTGCTATCTATGCACTTTTACCATCTCATAGGTGGTTCATCGATCCCTTTACTAAAAAAAAATATTCGGACGGGAATCAATAAAATCTTTGAAGTCGGTTTGGACTGCCCCATCGGAGTTGAATTTTTTCCTTTGCAAGAAGTTATCCAAATTTCGAAAAAAATAGGAATCTGTTGGGGCAAGGCCCGGAGAGTACGGTGGATGTCTTAGACATTCCAATTGAAGCTAATTTGATAGCCGTCTGTTGTGCAGTGTGTGGTTTAGCGTTATCATGAAGCAGCAGTGGCCTAGAGCGATTAACCAGCCTCGGTTGTTTAGCAGCTAGCTTTTCCATCATGATTTGCAGTTGCTGACAATAGACATCTGCCGTAATTGTCTGGCCAGATTTAAGAAAGCTGTAGTGAACGACACCAGCACAAGTCCACCAAACGCTCACAAGTAACTTTTTTGGAGTCAATTTTCGCTTGGGGCATGGTTTGGCTAGTTCGGCAGGGTTCAGCCATTGCGATGAGCGCTTCCGATTATCATACAGGATCCACTTTTCATCACAGGTAATGATTCGATTCAAAATCCCTTCATTATTGTGCCGGTTGAGTAATGCAACGCAGCGGTCAACGCGCGTTTGTTGATTTGCTTCACTCAATTCGTGAGGTACCCACCTTTCAAGCTTTTCACCTTCCCAATTTGCTTCAAGTGGATTAAAACAGTTTTATCACTAACACCGTAGCCTGCAGCTAACTCGGACGTGGTTTGCGATGGATCCGCTTCCACAATAGCCTTCAATTCTTCATTATCAACTTTGGTCTCCGGCCCTCCACGGGGTTTGTTCTGCAGGTCGAAATTTCCAGAACGAAAACGTTGGAACCAAAAACGCACTGTGTTTTCTTTTGCGGCACTGTCGCCATACACATCATTAATCCTTCGAGCCGTTTCTGCAGCACTGGTGCCACGGTGGAACTCGTACTCGTAAATAACGCGATATTTCAAGTTTTCCATTTTGTAAACTGAGTGACGCAAAGAAAAAAAAACAAATGAGGAAAAAACAAATGAATTATAAGTTTCAAAACACGAATACTTGAGTAAATAGCTGTATAAATTTGAATTTGGAATTCCTAACCAAAGAGAAGATATTTGAGATCAAAGTTGCCAGTACGGCAAAACGCCAATTTCATATGTAAGGACCTAATATAATCAATTTTGACAGATGTTATAAAGATTTATGATATTAAAATAAATTATATTTAATTAAAATAAATTAATTTAAATTATTATATTAACTATAACAAGTGTACAATATTTTTAAATATGTATCACTGAAGAAGGACTGGGTGTCCGAAACATGTCTGATATATAATTTTAATAGTGTTGTATATATACAGTTTATAATAATAGAAAAGACAAATTAAACTTCTATTATATAACACAAATTGCGAAGATAGAAGAAAATCATTATTTACATTGAAAATTTATTATAAATCTTTGTCAAATGCCAAAAGCTTCAAAACGAATTTTATAACATTATTTTGAAAACTTCTTAACTGTTAACAACATATATCTAATAAATCTTCCAAACATGACTTAACTTACATGGCAAAAATATATTTAATGTAAATATTTTTATAGAATCACCATTTATTATAATTTAGAGTCTCCTGCACAACATTATGTGCCATGAGGGTCTCTAACACGACGCAATAGAGGGGATGATTGAGGGCACAAATTATAGGAAGCGCCCCTGACGAATACAGGTGTGCAAGGACATGAACCGTGTCTGATACTTGTACGAGTATATTGAGCTGAAGAGGTCTGCAGATGCAGTGGAGGACCAGGCGCAAGACTCTGATGCAAACGAATCCTTTGATTGAAAATGTGAAAAATAAAAATCAAATTAAAAAAAAACATATATGTTTATAAAGACACAATTTTTTAAAAATTTAAAAACAAAACATCAAACTTTATGGGTTAAAATCGTTTCTGCCTGCTCTTTCGTGGAGCTGTCGTAATCATAAAGTAGTTAGGTACATATTTGTCTTTTTCTTTTTTATATACTCTGTATATACAACACTATTAAAATTACATATAAGACATGTTTCGGACAGCCAGTCCTTCTTCAGTGATACATATTATAAAGATACATATTTTAAATGTTTAATTTTAAATATGCATCTTTATAATATGTATCACTGAAGAAGGACTGGTTGTCCGAAACATGTCTGATATGTAATTTTAATAGTGTTGTATATACAAAGTATATAAAAAAAGAAAAATACAAATAAATACATCTACAACACAAAGTATGGCGAACATAGAAGAAATAGTTAAGTACAGGTCGTAATATTATATTATTCAACAAACAACACTAATACATATGTATATTCTACATCAATACCAAATAAATCTTTGGTTATTTGGTGTTTATAGAGATCAAATTTCCCGGTTTATTATTATAATCTTAAAATCCACTATAATCAAAAATCAGATAACAAAACAAGAACTGTTAAACATTTCTAAAACGTTTTGAATTGTTTGTCGCTTTCTTCTTCCATAGAATTGATGTTTTGTCATTAATATAATTGACGAGCGGATACACTAATCAAAAACTTTACCAATAGAGTACAGAATCAGTAAATACAAAATTGAAGCAATACGAAACAATATTAATTCAGAGGAAACCGAGCGATTCCCGATGGAATTAAGTATTGTATCCTAGATTATCTTCATCGCTCCTTCACCGTCTATTTCGGGATATTTTTGCAAGCTAAGTATGAAGCTAAGAAACTCGTAGTTCTATTTTTGGAGATGGGACGATTCCATCTCTGATTGCGCCAGTAGACTGCTTGTTAGGGGCAAATTGTTCTCAGTAATGCCACAGAGAGCAACAAAAATACTAAGACAAGCGAATAGATGAACATTTTTCTTTTGAACTTATTTTGAATTTAGAATTAATCATTTTAAAAAATTGAATGTTAAACAAATATTTTTGGATATATAAGTCCAAACTGGTTGTACACTATTACTAAAGTTTTATTAAAAGCGTGTAATATTTGATTAGAATATATTGCGATAAGGACAAACAATTACACGTTAACCGAAAGTAAGGTTAAGATATAAGACGTGTATCCGCCCCGTCATGATATTATATATTGAATAAAAGTGAGATATGATACCAACAGAACAAAAAATAAATAAGTGGCATAAATGGCAAGCATCCATCGGAGGCAGAACTCTTAGTGATCGGATCAGAAATGAGTAAATAAGATGTGTCAGTGGTGTTGAAAACATTGTGAGATGGGGAAGAAGCAGAAGATGCTTTTTGAGGGTCCATGTAGGCAGCATGGTGAAAACTACTGAAACTGAATACCCCAACAGCAAGACTGCCGAAGATATGGAGGGATGGATAGAGATCATTATCAAAGGACAGGACTCACCGTCAAAACAGGTCATACCTAGACCAAGAGGTGATCTAGGTAGCGGAATAAACGGTGTTTACAATTATATCAAAAGTCCATTGTTTTGACCGGAACATTTTGATACTTCATCATTATTATGTGTTAAATGGTATCACAATTTTAATTTATTTTTATTTTTCGCGACAGTTGTTTCGATAATTTTAATTTATATGTGATTTTATAAAATCGATATAAAACAAATAATAATAAAATAAATCGCATAATTGTTGACTTCATATTTGAACGAATGCTTATTTAAATCAATTCCATTATTTATTTGGAAGTTGAATATTTAACACTATATCAGCTTGATATATATTAAATATACTTTTAACTGTTTAAATGAAAACGATGTTATAAAATATAACAATTGATTATATTTCTTTTGAAATAGTCGCGATAGTTTCAAAACAGCTGTCGCGATAATTTATAATTTTTTTATTTATTGAAACAGTTAATAAATGTGAAATATCAAAGTGTTTCCGCCAAAACAATGGATTATCTAATTTTTACAAAATAAAGTAACAGGTTCCATCCTTCCTGGTTCCTCATTCCATCTTTAGGTGTAAATATAACTGGTTATATTATATTTATGCCAACTAGTTTTCTTTGGACCCCAGCTTCATCAGGACATTCACAATTAATGAAAAAAAAAAAAAATTTAAAAAATGTATTGTACATTAAGTTAAAATCCACATATGTTCATTGGAATAAACATTAGTGGATTTTAACTAAATATATAATACATTAAAAACATACATATTTTTTCATTATTTACAATGAACTTCTACCATAAAATTTCAAAACACAAAATATTTTTTTTAAGCATTCGTAATTGTTTCACTGGTATCGATCACTAAATTGATAATGTATAAGCTTATTGATCACCCAATTTATAACATGTTAATTTATTATCACTCTTTGAAAAAGTATTGTAATGTTAGTAATGAGAGAGACAAACTTTTTGCTACTAGAAGTCCCGCGAAGAATCTCTCCCTCTGCTTCACACCCCACCCCTCTCCCGGTAACCCCAGCAAGTCCTAACCGGAGTGGCGTCATAGTATTCCATTCATATTGCTGCATTACCTTCGGTAGCTAACTGGGGCCTTCACCGCGGCCAACCTCCCGAACCTACTTTTTAACAAGCCTAAATCAAAATACGGCAAAGTATAGAAAAATCAAACAACTGTTTAATTGACATTTTATTACAAATATATTTGCTTCGATCATTTTTACACCGCGGCAGAGTTCCACTTGGAATCAGATGCGATTTCTTGCCGCTCGGGGTGAACTAGCAATCGACGTCAGCCGCTCTGCAACATACTGGGTTACTGGGTCATTTCCCGGGAGAGGCAAAACAGCCGAGCTCTGCCCCCCTGCAGATTTGGTGGGGGGCGTTGTGACGTCACCAGCCATGATGAATGAATGAGTGATGGGTGGTATACCGTATTAGTATTTCAAATATTTTGTAGGTGTTAATGGGAATACTTTCATTCGAAATCCGCTCATTCGGAAATGGAATTATGTTAATGAAAAAGGGTGATCGATAGTGGTATATGTTGTCATGTATTGATACCATTGAAACAATAATGAATGGGTTGTATTATTGGAAGAATGCGCATGCTCATACGTCATTTGTCATCATGCTATTGTAAAAAATAATCAAATCGTTGAAAATTAAAAACAATACAACTTAATTTATTTGAAAGCTTTTATAAGCACTACAGTTAAAATAACTTTACAAATGATTTATATTGTTGTCAAACAATGAATTATCATTAACTTCGGGGGAAAATAAATGATGATGTCATCAGGAGACAGAGTTATGGTTAGCTAGTTTTTAAATGATTTTTTTTAGGCAAACTTTGATTGTTTTGCAATAAATATTTTTCCTGAGCTATATAAAATTGTATGTTCTTCTTCATGTACAAAAAACATGTTTGACTAAGGAGATTATTACAAATAAATTTTGAATACAATGGATTTTACTATAACGTTGTATATTGTAAGTTTATAAATATTAAGATGCTAAAGAATAGTAAGTTTAACGTAGGAATGCATATACCATACTCCAGGAGCAAAAATACTGACATCTTTATATGTACTCGTATTTAAAAAAAAACGGATTTCACGGACCGTAAAAACCGGATGATTTAAAAATAACTTTTGATAAAATTAAAGCATTACGCATAATTAAGACAAAACGTAATTAACATTATTTCATAATGTCGAATTATTTTATGAATTTTTCCCAGAGAATTTTTTTTTCAGTTAAAAATTAACTCAGATGATTTTTTGTTTAAATTAATAAAAAAAATCGTTTATAAATAATCTTTAAATAAATATATAAAAAAAATCCATAAAACATATTATGTTTTATGGATCGAAGATGTCTGTACCGTTATGGCTTAGATATGGTACTCATATTTACCATTTAAATTATTTCATACCTCATAGTTTTTACAGCTTCATATACCTATACATTAAAAATTTCTATTTTTTTTTCAATTTATTTTTATAATGATTTTACTGAACATGGCTATGATAAATAATAATCACTGTTTTTTTTATAAACATGAAGCTTTAATAAAATCGATTCACATAAAAAAAAATTATATAGCCAATATTCAATTCGCAAATAATCCGTATATACAATTTGTGTGAAATAAAGTTAAGACAAAATATTATATTTTCCGTTTCGTTTATAGATAATAAATATTATTGTTAAATAAAAATCTTCTAAGATTCGGAGCTTCCGGTTCCGAGAGCTCTATGAATGAAAAATCAGTAGCGTAACGCTTCGTTCTCGCCCCTTGCTTCCCGGGGCTTGCGGCTCCTCCCCCACCTGAACTCTTCGACCCTTCGGCCAAGGAAAAGCGGTGCGTGACGTCATCTCGGCGTTCAGCCGCGTACTACTGTGACCCAAATAGGCCACCGGGGCCGGTGCATCACGGTCGTTCGAAATTTGAATTTGTTATTTCAAATACGAATGCGCATGTTTTTGGAATGTCCTCGTGTGAATTGGCCGAAATAATGTAACCATGGTTAGTTAATGACTGCAATTAAAACAAAAACTCGCCATGTTAGGAGTAGGAGAAATTAACGAACTTGCACGAAATGATATATTAATATTAAGGGACAGATAAAGTATGTAATAGCAGGTCCATTCCTTCAACCTATTCCTTCAGGTAAGTGGCGGGTTAGATTCCCAGTGTTGGCCGTGTGATTGTCACATCGTTTTTAGTTTGTTGTAGAATTAAGAAATGCTGAAATAGCTAAAAATAATGTCATTAAAAAAATAATTACATGCAACTTTTATTAATAATACACAAAATTGTTAATAATCCCAAGAATTTTTAAGGAAGATAAAAAGTAACCAACATGAACAAACAAGAAAGAAAAATAAACTAAGGCTCCCGGAACCTTCGGTGTGGCAGTCAATGCACTTACCACTCGGCCACGAAGGTCGTCTATGTTGACATCATCAGGTGTTACAATAATGATGTCAACATAGATTGACGAAACAGCTGTCGCGAAAAATAAAAATTCAATTGTGAAACATAAAACAAAGTTTTTTAATTTAACAGTTAATATGGAATGACATGTTTTGCCCTTCTAAGGCATTATCAAATGTGACATTTGATAATGCCTTAGAAGGGCGAAACATGTCGTTCCATATAAAATATTTTAAAACTCCTAAAACAGACGTTTTCATTTGTATTATTTATTTAAAATGGAGTTTTCACATCATTGTTCAAGAAACAATATGCAGGTATATTTTTAAAATAATTCTTTAACAATGTAAATATGCTATTTACAGACACATTGTATTTTTCTGAAAATTCTTTTCAAACATTTTTTTGCTTCCCCTTTCAATTTTATTAAAAACATATCAATCAGTTCAATTATTATACTTTCTGTACCATTATCTTGCTATTAACGCTTCGTATTTGATTCTCGACGCACCACATTTGATAATGTCCTAAGATGGCAAAATATGTAATTCCCATTAACTAATAAATTAATAAATCTTCGATAAAACGTATGTTTTAATTAATTCTATTTTTAAAAAGTTATTTGATTCTAGATCGACATTTAATTGTACTTTGGATATCTAGTTATAAACTAAATTTCATTTCAGTCAATTAAAGAGCACCTGGAAAACAATCCCACGCCTAAAAGGCATACAATATGTTCTAAAGTCTGTATCATAATAATAGTATTATGCTAAATGAATTGTTCTTACTCGCTTCCTTTATGTAGGCAGCAACGTAAACAAGAAAAGCAAATAGTACTAGACCATTTAGGACTAGTCTACTCAAAATAAATTAACCCGAACAAGTAAAATAATTACGAACACTTCATACGTAAATACAATATTTGTGGTTTAACTTGTCAATTTTGCAATTCAAACATGATTGTACTGCGACAAATAGACAAGTAGGCACTAACGAATCCTATTTAACATTTATCTATGCCTTTCACACACACTAAATTTAGAACGGAAGTTTTAAAAATAGCTCGCAAAAGTAGGTCATTGCGTGCAATTTTCAGCCTAAGGGTGAATGAATGTTCGGGTACCTATTTGCTTAGTACTTATCTGTTATGTGATCATTTCTCTGATTCTTAAAAGGAAAAAGGGAGGAAAATGGTTTACAACTCTGTCCGAAATTTTTTCTCCCGAAAAACCCGATCAATTTGTGAGAAAAATATGTTTATCGCTTGTCTGGCTAACGATACCGACAAGTATGTACACAGGCAAGTTTTACGCAAATTGTATTATTCGAAACATTGTTTTCTTAATTGTATAATCTTCCTGTTTATGATTTAAATAATTATAGCATCCATTGCTAACAATATTCATCGCATTATTTAAATAGTAGTAAATTGAGAAAAAAAATTACACGAAATGAAAAAAAACAGTCTTTATTTAGGGTACCTTATATAGAAACGGTATTCAATGAATTTAAAAAAAACATGGAATCTTGTTCATAAGTGTTGTAAGTTTTAACAAGCTTTATTAAATTATATTGAATATATTTATGATAATAATTTCAGAGAGTTTTCGCCTTGCCGTACATTGGATAATGTTCTAGCAAGGCAAGGAATGTCTTTTTCTGTATTCTCTCTGGCTCTACAGTCATTGGTGGGCCTCGGACGCCTCCTAAATGTTTCTCCAGCCAACCTTAATCTAAGTTTACACTTATACGTTTTGAAACAATATAATTTTTTATTAACTTTTATAAATTTTAATGAATTAAAAAACTGTTTTTTCCACTTTTGATTTTATTTTTCTCGACATGTTTCGAAGGCTTACACCTTCATCATCAAGAGAATGATATAAACTAACCAACATTATTACAAACTGAGTGCAAGAACACAAGAATTTTAAATGTCTATACGTCGGGGATTGGTAAAAGTCTATACTCGTATGTCGGGGATTGAAATTGTCAAAATTCCCGTATTCTTGTATTTATATCGTTCTCCCGATGATGTTGGTGTAAGCCTTCGAAACATGTCGAGAAAAATAAACTCAAAATTGGAAAAAACAGTGTTTAAATTCATAAAAATTCGTCATTATGGAATTCCAGTTTTAACGCCTTAAATTACTAAAATTTTATAAATGTTTAAAAAACATGTTATTTTTAATCAGGTTTGAGTTAGTTACTTTTATATTTAACATGTGTATTTTCATTATTGTTATTTTTTAAATCTCGTATTTACTAAAATTTTCCATTAGGAATCAGTTCAAGTTTTAATATGAAATAAATTAATTATATTTTACTTGAGAATTCGACATCTTGTAAAATTCCTTGTTGAATATATAAAAAAAAAAAAAAATCTTTACACTAATATCATCATCCTACTGTACTGTGTCTGACTATGAAGCCCGGGCAGCAAAACTGGGAGGTGACGGCCAGAGACACACCAGAATGAAGACGTTTATTGAAGGTAGCTAAGACCCATCAAGGGTTTTAATGCTGAAGAAGATGATGCTGATGAATACTTTTATCATGTCCAACAATCTGGTGTAGGCTGTCTACAAGATATCTCTATTGGTTTCTTAATTTTGGCACTTTTTAATTCGTTATACAATTGTTTTTACAAGTAACAGACTTCTTAACTGATATGATATACGAGTACAATTTCATAAACGTTTTTATTTTCATTTCGCGTTTCTTCGATGAGAATACGTATTGTATTATCGAATTGTAATATTTTATGGACCATATAACTACTTGAAATATCTATACGTATTTTTGGTAGTATGTATTCGATTTTTACCTTGAAACACATTTACGAACTATTTATAGGACTTTATAAATATATGATAAGGTCACCAATATTCTTTGAGTTGTCGATACGGGTAGATATATTTTGAGTAAATGGGTAAATCTAGAAGTCGATTGAATAAATATTTGATCGGGCAGTTAAAAACAAGTCAAACAAAATTTACAGAAAGCATCAAAAAAACATATTATATATTTTATAAATTCAATCAAAATATCTTTGATAATTTTGTAATTATGAATAAATCTATGGATGGAGGAACAGCTCGATCTCATCATCCGACGAGACATGATTTCTGTGTCATAGATCGTCAGATCTATTAAAAGAAGAAGAAGAAGAAAAAATCTATTATTTTTACTATGCAACCAACACCTTTGTCTGCTATCCCTTGTATCCGAGGAAGACTGTCCTTCACGGATGTGGGTTCTCATATGGCTATGGACCTGGACCCATATACTTCAAACATATTTCAACAGGGAAAGACGTTAACAGTGGAACCACCACCGTCTCTTGATTTTCATTATTTTTTCGTATTCTATTATCTGCGTCACCTTTGCACTGTGCTTCGAAATATTTTCCTTTATGAACGGCTTACTTTTCAATATTAATGAAAAAATCCCATCTCGCGTAAGATTATATACCTAACTAAATTTTTTATGGAATAAATATTCATTGAAAAATCTTATTTACGACTGTATTCTGTTATTTCTTTATTTCTAAGAGCTTGTTCATAGGTTCATGGGTAGATGTCCAACTGCCATATTTTTGGTGGTCTTCCTGGGGGTCGATTGCCTGTTGGTACTTTAGGTGTCGCTATGCTTATCATTCTTTCTGAACACTCTGTCTCCGGTTACGTATTCTCAGTCTTCTCATCGCACAACATCTTTGACATCGCAGATTGTGTCAAAATTTCTCAGTCTGTCTACGAGTGTCTTTCCCTCTATGGATCGGAGAGTCCTAACTTTTGCGGTTCTTAGGACGACTTTTTGTTCTGATGTTGTCACCACTCATCTCGATTCCATATGTCATTATAGGTCGAACGCAGGTTTTGTAGATTTGGTTCTAGCATTTTTTTTGTTTTTCCAAACAGTATTTTTCAAGCGCCCAACCACAAAGGCAGCTTTTTTTGTTAGTTTCACGAATATGAAAACTAACACGTTTTATTGGTTTTACAGAGATTTTTATTTATATAAAAAGTATAAATACTTGTAACAAATTTGTTTCGCATTTTGAGGGCATTCTTACCCATTCTCGTTTAAGTTTGCCATTGCAGGCGAAAATAAATTGTTCCAAATAGTCCTTTGTTTTGGCCGAAACACTATGATACCTTAAAATTTTAAACTGTTAATGAATAATTTGTAACACCTGATGATGTCAACATCGGTTGATGAAACAGCTGTCGTGTAAAATAAAATACAATTGTGATACAATAAACTAAATTTATTCATAAACAGTTTAAATGGTTACAAGTACTGAAATTTATGTAAATTAAAATCTTCATGAAAGTTTACATTATAATTTTCAAATTAAGTACTCCATACGAAAGATCATATAAATGATTTCTTAAGTACCAAGTTAGATTGTACTGCGTTGACGAAGGGGAAGCTTGAAAGAAATCCGTTTTCTTCCCACCGGCAGTGTGCAGCATAACGTGTTCCAGGCGCGAAGCCTCTGGAATATCCCGGCGGTTGTCAAATTTGCGAGTCACGTTGGCGCAGAACGTTGGCCCGTGGCGAAAAATGTGTATAATTTGCTACGTAACGGACTAGGGAGCTTTGTCTTTCGCATGTGGACTTTATCGGTATTTCAAGAACGATTATCGCCATTGTTTTACTTGGACGAACTAGCTCTAAATCTATTAGCTATTGTTCCCTGTGATAATACAAAGGTTTGGATGATGTAACTATTAGAATATTTGATAGGCAACATAAATTTAGAAATCAAAAATACGTATTTCCAAGATGCATTTTGTTTTGTGTGAAAGGGTGCGTTGTTGCTAATTTACTAATAAGCTAACTAACAGGGGGTTGCTTGAAAGGATGGACCGCTATACAATGTTTTTCCTGTTAAATTAAATAACTTTATTTTGTATCACAATTGTATTTTATTTTACGCGACAGCTGTTTCATCAACCTATGTTGACATCATCAGGTGTTACAATAATATATCAAATGTCAAATTTTCGTGATTTTTCGAATCTTTATGTGTATTGTTGTTACTATGTAGATTTGAATAATTTCTTTGATACGATTTTGAAGTTCTTGTTGAAATTGAGTAAGGTACCTAAATAGTTTAATTAAAAGAACGGTTATTTACTATTTATAGGAGAAAATATTAAAGATGATAAATATAATAATAAAATAATAATTATAATAATAAAACAGTAATAAGAAGGAAGAATTACACATAGTAAAGAGTCAAAAACGATGAAACATAATAAATTAAAAACGATTAACAATAACAGGAAGTAGATTACATTAATAGGAAAGGTGACAAAAGTTGAAGTTATTTTTTTTTTTAGTTTGATTGTACAGGGGGAAAGTTTTTAATGTACTATATATTTATGGGGAGTAAGAAGGAATTTGTTTATTGATAACATATAGTTTATATTTTTTGGGCTTTAAAATTTCAGAATTTTCTAATTTTTCTAATTTTTGAGGATTATTTGCTATATGTAAAAAAAAATAGTTTTTGGTCTCGAAATGATGATTGAAATTCACACAATGTCGCGTCAAATAAAATGCAATTGTGATATATAAAAAAAAGTATTTTAATTTAACAGTTTGTATAGTTTTATTCCTTTTGATTTTTAGTTTCGATTTCCGTTTTCCGAAGAGACGCGAGTTGTCGAAACCTGTCTAATGTAAAAATTTAAATGGAATAAAACTAAATACAGTACAAAACAAAAAAATTCACTATTCATATATCTTACTCTTAAGCTATAACCGACTTTCGAATTTGATTAATTTGTAAGTGCCATGTTTTCCGCGCCATTTCTCACTCCATTCACATTGTTGACGTATACTCTCTTTACCATTCTTTCTTCATTAATTTTTTCCAATTATCTAAACTATCTTAACAATATTATTTTGATCATAATATGCTCTACATTATTATGATGAGTGGTATTTTAAGCAATGAATAATCAATTTAACTAACCATCACGCCGTAACCTCGGAAGGGTAGGCAGAACAATTCCACACATTTATTCCCCGACATACTTCTCTCGTTCCTCAACATTAATCGACCAACGTCAGAAGGTTCATTTTTCTTGCATATAGATAGTGTATGGATGTTGCTAGCCACAATTTTTTTTTAAATTCCCAAAGGAATCATTTTTAATGCAAAGTGGCCCTACGGTATTGATGGTGCGCCTACGTAGCGGCCACCAGTAGCCTTATATTGATACATTGGTGAAAGGTTAAAAACGCTTTCATTCGCAATGCATTCACTTTTTTAATATTAATTTAACTACTATTTCTCGTCTTTTTTGTTTGTGGTTCAAGGTGTTTTTGCATGAAAAAAAACTGCCTAAAATAAATAAATGATTCACTAATCTTATTTATAAAAAAACGAGGATTTCATATTGCTAAATGAAGCAAGAATTTTGAAAATTAACAGATTTTTCAACGGTATTTATCAATATCAACACTAGTTTACCTTACTCTTTGTAATCGAATGTGTTAATTTTAAATAAAATAAAAAAATATCATACTATTGTGTTCTAAATTAATTAACTTTATTACGATCTTGTTCTTTATCTTTTTCCCCTTATTACGATAAATACGTCCAACTTTCTCTTCATCTCTTTGGTGGTCGACGGCCTTCTGGAGTCTCGTACATCACTGTCTTAACAATCCTCGCTGGATCCATCCTCTCAATGTGGTCCCTCCAGAATCGCCATTAAAAAAATATCCAATGTTCTAAATAAATATAAATAGTAATAAATAACTATTTAAGCCCCGTAGTAAACATGGCATCACGAAATTCGGCCATGTTAGAAGTGGTTGTTTAAGCCCTGTAATTTTTTCTGTTCATATAAAATCATATTCACTTTGATGTGTTTCAAAGGACATATCTCTTAAATGTTTTTCTAAAGTACAATATAAGATTTGCAATATATATTTTTACAAAAGCAATATTAAAGGTCAACCCTTTGTAAAAAGACGAAATAAATTAATATTTGTGTCGACATGCTACCTCCAATATAGCTGAATCGTCTTCAGTTGGTTTATTTACAGATCATAAAAGATAAGGTTCTTTTAGGAAGCACAATATATTCGTATCCATAAATGAAAAGAATACGAATAAATTGACGAATAAAAGTATGTAAATTCAAAGAATATCCTAGAACCTACACAGTTTCTTACTTGTTCAAATTTATATACGAGGATACTTGAAGGAAGCTTATAATATGGGTACAATTTATTCATAATATAGTTTTATGAATATTTTGTGGTTTGACGTATGCCTTACCTTAGACGTATGGACTATGGATGGTAGAATGCACATAAAACACCGTATGAAATATTCGCTTAATACGGTCGTTACTTCGGCCAAAGTGTATCTAAATTTAGATTTCTATAGCATTTTAACATTTAACGACTTTATAACATTTGACGACCTTTGTGGCAGAGTGGTAAAACTTATGTCATACTGAATATCTCAATGATTGGTATGAAATATCTTATAATTATAATATTGCATAATAATATGATATCTGTGAATTCCACAAGACTCTGGTCATATGAGTATTATAGGATGGATTAATTATGCTGTTTTGATTAGATGATTCTGTAATCTATATACAGCTCGTAAGGATTATTCTCGTTCTGAATGTTATGATACCAGTTTATTTAATATTGTATTATATGATTATATATAATACCTTACGCAATAATTGCTAAACATTTGAGAATATTACACAAATGTTATAATATAAACATGTATGAATGATGATGTTTGAAGACTCCATTTTTTGTGGAATTTTAAATCATTAAATACCCAGAAAATGGAGACTGAATTACGACGGTTGAACAAATTGCTAAAAAATGCACACGACGACCTTTGTGGCAAAGTGCCAAGAGCTATGACTGCCACACCGAAAGTCCCAGGTTCGATTCCCGGCGATGGCTGTGTGATTGTCATACTTTTATTGGCTAGTGTAGAATTCGCCTGACTATAAAATGGCGATAAACTCGCTACCTATCACATGTCATGGAATCAATATAATAGCTAAAAACAATATGTATACCTACACTTCAAACGCCCTGTCGGCAAAAAAACGCAAAAGTAAAAAAATTTAACACCAAGAAATATTGTATTTAAATCGAAATTAGATCAAAAATGCAAGCATATTTTAAATCTGAAACAATCAACACTACAAATCTTCGAATATATTCAATAAATATATACACATATGAATATACATTGCCTTTCCAAAAAGCTATTGTAATTTTTTTGTAAATGTATATATATTTATTTAAATCCACTAATGTGTGTGTCTTCGTCCGGTTTCGGCAGCTCGCTGCCATCTTCTAGTCTTTATCTGGTAGCAAGCTCGCGAAAGCGATCGAAGACACAAACATTAGTGGATTTTAACAAAAAATAATTTTTTTTACAATGAACTTATTCCACGAAATTTCATATAACAAAGATATTATTTTGTCGTTTGGTAGTGCCAAATGATTTTATTTCATTTCATTTATTTTAATAAAAATTACAAACATTTCAGACATATTATTCCAGATCGTTTGCAATTACATTATAAGAATTTAAAAGAGAAGTATAAAAAAATAAGCTTAAGAATTAGGAAGAATCATAGCATTGATATTGCATCCCTGCGGCAATTCACATTATCACGAAATATGTCGACCTCCGAGGCCCCCTAAGCAATAAGATTGCCCGACCCACAGGCATAACCATTGGCAGGTTAGTTCTGCAGCGCAGCAAATAAAATATTTTGTGCTGTCTTTGACGAAGGTAATTATCAGGGACAAATAGACTTACATCACTCAAGACATCCGAGTTTTGTATACGACCGCCAATCAGCTAAAAGATGTGAACTCCCACGTGAATATTCCTCCTTCTCTCCAATTATTGGTAGCTTAGCAAACCTAGCAAGAATTCAGTCGGAAAGAGCCACGAGTAATAACCGCGCTCCCTGAGGTAAAATAAGCGCAGAATTTTTTTATTACACTCGCTCCACCATCAGAGAATATCGGATCCCAGACGGTGACCAAATAACGGAACTGTATTCCAGCCGACTTCTTACCAGGGAATTATACAACACCCGAAGGACCTGAGTGTTCGAAATGATATTCTTGTACTTACATTTACCATGCAGTAAGTATCAAATGCCACATGAATTAATACACTTACAAAGAATTAAGAAAAACTTTATAAAATAGTGTTTTAAATTCAAATGATTGAGACTGCGATTTGTTGTAATGAGTAGTAGATCATTGAGGAGCATTAATATGATACATTCCCGAAAAGACGAGTGTGGCATAATTGTTTCTTAGATTTTTCATACATTTAAAACCAGTAGATATAAGAATATAAAACCAACAAGAAAAACGGAAAATATACTGATACACAATAATATAAAGTACTCAAATGCGAAGTTGTATTCGAAAATTTTCATTTCAAACTTGTAGAATGTATTTCTCAACGAATATCAAAGATCATTTAACTTTCAAACAAGAAAAACATCCTCCTTCTTAGTCACTCAGAAGTTTTTAATTTCGCAACACGTGTTCTAACTTTTTTGTTAACTAACTAACTAACGAACTAACCATCACGCCGTCTCCCCGAAGGGGTAGGCAGAAAGAATGGACTGCCACACCTTTCTTTCCTGACATTTTTCTCTCGCTTCCTCAACATTCATACATCGTGTCATGCACGCGCGTCGATTTCTCTGACTCCTCACATGGTCGACATTCAATATTTGATTTATTTGATCGTGCCACGTTTTCCTCGGTCTTCCTCTATTTCTGGTACCATTTACATCATTAACATATAATTTTTTTACCATTCTTTCTTCATTCATTCTTTCCATATGTCCAAACCATCTTAATGATCATTTCATTATTTTGTTCATGACACCATCATTCGCACCGCATTCACTTCTTATATTTTCATTCGACACTCTATCATACACAGAATATCCACACATTCGTCTAAGAGATCTCATTTCTTCTGCATTTATTCTACTTTCATCCTTCCTTTGCCAGTTCCATGCTTCGCTTCCATACATAAGGGTCGGTAGAAGAACACCATTGTGCACTGCCATTCTAGCTTTTTTGGATAGGTTTTTGTTTGCGATGACAACTTTAAGTGCACCATTCACTTTGTTGCCTGCCCCAACCGTTCTTTCAATATCCTTCTCCACTCTCCCATCTCTTGTAAACATACTACCTAAATACACAAACTCAACTACTTGCTCCAAACTTTCACCATTCACGCTAATGTTGCAGACTATCGTGGTTTCTTCCTTTTCTAAAATCATTACCTTGGACTTATTAACATTCATCATCAGATCATTTCGCATGCAAACCTCCTACATACAATTCACCAGGACTTGTAGTTCATGCTCGTTGTCTGCAAGAAGGACAGTGTCATCCGCATACAAGAGACAGCTTACTGACACTCCGCTCATTTTGGCACCTACATCCAACCCTTTCAGCACTTTCATACATTTGTCCATATACAGATTAAATAACCACGGGGACATTACGCAACCCTGTTTGACACCTTAATTGATATCAAACCAGGTTGTCAGATCTCCATTTACTCTGACACTAGCAGTGCTTTCTGTGTATAGCGACTTAATTGCCGTGATCAGTTTTGTACTTATTCCATATTCAGACAATATTTCCCACAACTTTTCTCTATTAACGTAATCATATGCTTTTTGCAAGTCGACAAATGCACAGAAAAGTTTGCGGTTTTTGGCCAGAAACTTCTCTGTCAATGTACGAAGTCCAAAAATTTGATCCATACATCCTCTGCCATTCATAAAGGCACCTTGCACATCCCAAACTTTGTCACTCGTCAATTTTCTTACTCTTTCTATTAAAATTCTGCCATAGACTTTACCAACGACACTCAAAAGACTAATAGCTCTGTGGTTTCCACATTCCATACGCGATCCTTTTCCTTTGTACAGGGGCACAATTACTGCTCTCCTCCAGTCTAGCGGCGTATATCCCTCCTCCAAGCACTGGTTAAATAACTTACATAACCATGTAGAAACCACTTCGCCACCGCTTTTAATAAAGTCTATGGCAATACAATCGAACCCAACAGCTTTTCCACTTTTCATTGCACTCACGGATCTTTTCATCTCATTCGTACTTATTTTTTCAATATTATCATTCATAGGTCCCGCACTCGCACTAGCTGTTATACTTTCGATCACGCTTGTATCACCACCATACATCTCCTTAAAATATTCCATCCATCTTTCTTGTATGATCTTACTCTCCGTTAACATTCTTCCCTCGTTGTCTAAAATTGCTTTCACACATCCACTATCAGGAGGATTTCGGGCTTTTTCAATTTATTTCCAAAACATTTTTAAATTTGCTTGGAAGTTGTTTGTCATTTTGAGCCCTTCTTCCTCCTTCAGCTTTTCTTTCCGCGCTTTCACTACCGACTTCACTCTCTTCTTGCATACCTTATACAAATCTTTTGCTCTTTCATACTTAACTCTGTCATTCTTATTTATCGACAACATATTCAACCAAGATCTTTCTTCTCTTTAACAGCAATCTTTACGTCATCATTCCACCATGCATCCCCTTTCCTTCTTCCTTGTACACACACAACACACAATTCTTTCGCTGATTCACACAAACTTTCCTTTAAGTATTTCCAATTCTCGTCAATACTCAACTCACTTACATTCCGCTCACTCAATCTATCTTTCACTTTTCTTACGAAATTATTTCTTACGTCATTGTTTTGCAGTTTTTCAACTTTGACTCTAGTCGGTGCGGCTACTGTTTTGCTTCTTCTGGTTCGCCATCCCCGGAATAAGATCACTTTTGCCACTACTAAAAAATGATCCGTTTCCAGTTCGGCTCCCCTGAAGACCCTTGAATCAACAGTATCCGCCCGTAATCTAGAGTCTACAATGACGTAATCTATAATGGACCTTTCAAATCCTCTTTCCCAAGTATAGAGATGGATTCTCTTATGATCGAAGATGGTATTTGATACAAAGAGACCCCATTCTATACACAATTCAAGCAATCTCCTTCCATTATCATTTATTCGTCTATCACCAAACGTACCCAGACATTCCTCGTACCCACTCCTATGGATTCCCACCCAACCGTTCATATCACCTGCTATAATCAATCTTTCGTTTTCACTTTTACACACCAATGTCTCTCTCACTTTGTCCCAAAACTCATCTTTACTCGCCTCATTTTCGTTGTTACCAGGGGCGTATCCAATTAAAAGGAAAACTCTTGTTAACCCGATCTTGAACCGAATCCACATGAGTCTTGGGCTAACACATTTATAACCTTTCATACATTCTACCATCCTTGGAGCTAGCACCGCCGCCACGCCTTGGCATGCTCTGTGGTCATTCGGCACACCCGACCACAGAACAAGCTTATCCGCATGCTCCAAGGAACCACACTCTTTCATCATACATTCAGTCACACATAAAACATCTAAACACTTATTATCCATTTCTGCACACATCTCATTCAACTTTCCTTCCATACCTCCCCTTATATTCCATGTACCGATGCGGCACTCCACCCTTCTCTGTTCGCCCCTGCGGGAGATGCGGTGTGATGGGTTGCGGACCTCATCGCCACCAGTAGGCATCACCCGCACACACTTAAATGCTAAATCATTTACAAACTATATCTAAAATAAAATTCAATTATATGAAATAAATAAATAAAATAAAATAAATCATAAAATAAAAATAACAAAATATAATACATAAAAAAGTTATAACACATAAGCTATTTTCTAAGATCATATCCTTTCATTAAAAAACTTTTTTGTTTGATCATAAATACATTTTCTATATATTTATGATCTACAGACAACATGTTTCTTAAAGTATAAGATTACATTGCAATCATGAAGATTTATTTTCGTAAGCATTAAAAAAATATACCAATACAAAAGAAAATGTATAATATAACATAAAAGCTATTGACATCCGTAGAGCCGCAAATTTTTAATTGTATTATAAACAATAATGGCTTGACAAGACTACATTATTGAATTTATTGCGCGAAAGGTAAAGATGTGCAATTTTAAAACGAAACGAAATATTTTAAATAGTCCATTGTTTTGGCCGAAACACTATGATACTCTAACATGATAAACTGTTAAATTAAAAAACTTTGTTTTATGTATCACAATTGCATTTTTATTTTACGCGACAGCTGTTTCGTCAACATATGTTGACATCATCAGATGTTAAAATAATACATCAAAATATTTTAACTTTATTAACTAACCAACATATCGTTTCGATAAAAAAGGATATCTCTTTTTTCATACAAAACTTTGCTCCTCAACGTTCATATAGCACGTGGGTCGATCTTATATACAATCTTCTGAGGATGGCAGTGTTTTCACTCAGAAGATGGCAGCGAACTGCCGAAACCGGTCAAAGCCCTAAAATTATAATAAGTGGAATTAAACAAAATAAAATTATAAAGAATTTTTTATTCTTATTTTGTTTTCCATATTTATAAAATATCATTTTAATTAATAATACGTCATACTACATTTAGGTATACACTCTGAATTTAATTTCTTGTTTAAACAATGTTTTATTTCCTGGAAAATTGTAGCTTTAACTTCAAGGATTTCACTTTGGCCTACATTTCTTGGGTACAATCATCACAGAAATTGTTTTCTCGAATAATGCCTTAATATAACAATTGTATGATTAAATTTTCCCCAATTATCGCCTTGAAAGTTCCATGCATGGAATATATCTGTATTATTGCGTTATATACTAAATAAAACACATCAAATACATATTTTCCAAGAATTTGATATTAATTTCCAGAATCAGGAAGTGTTTCCTTTGTTACAGAGTGTTTTGATTTATTGTACTGTTCACGATATTTTTTTTACACTCAGAAGCATTCATGATAAAATACAATCCCCGAAGATTATGTGAAGTAAAGGACATTGTAAGATGGGAATGGCTGAGAATAAGTTTCTGGACTAAAGATATGACCAGAATGGCAAAATCAATGGCCGCGAGAGCAGTTTGGTTTAGTTTAACTCAAAGAAGAAAATAAAATTAAAGCGTTAACACTGTCCATAATGACGAATTTTTATGAATTAAAACACCGTTTTTTCCACTTTTGAGTTTATTTTTCTCTATATGTTTCGAAGGCTTACACATTCATCATCGGTTTATATCGTTCCCCCGGTGATGAAGGTGTAAGCCTTCGAAACATGTCGAGAAAAATAATCACAAAAGTGGAAAAAAGTGTTTTAATTCATAAAAATTCGTCAAAGAAGAAGGCCTGAGAGACGACCTTCAAAAATATGGACTGAGACATCTTAAGAAGAAACTTGACACAGAGAATAACAGACCTAAAGAAATACAACATGAAAAAGAATTTACTACTGTTTATTATTTTTACCTTTTATTAAATAGTTTATTATTAATATTATATTTATTTTGTTGAACCGATCATTACAGCGCGAGCCAAATCGATTTAAAGGGTATAGCTATCATATTGATTCTCGTGACGTGTGATAATCTATCGCCATTTTGTTGTCACGTGAATTCTGCACCAGACCAAACAGGGTGTGACAATCACAATTCCATCGCCGGGAATCGAACCTGGGACCTTCGGAGTGACAGTGCACTTATCACTCAGCCACGAAGGTTGTCATTTTGTCACATCATTTCGTTTATCAAACATTTTAGGTAATATAATAAAAAAATCTCATTTATATAAATAGTAAATCTGATCGTTTCTAGCTTAGCTTTAAACCACGTTATAAAGAGCAAAATCCAATCGTTGTTAACTTAACTTTAAACCACCTTTCATAATTGTATTAACTTTTTTTAAAAATACAATCTTCCAAAAAATCGTGTAACAAATTAAGTAAAATGATGTTTTACAATAACCACTTCCATTTTGTCTTTATTTCAACAGTTTCGCCAGGCTTGCTGGCATCGACAGATATAAATACAATAGTGGAAGTGATTATTACTCCTGCAGGAATATCTGAGAGCTTAAACATAAGGTAGGTGTCCATCAAGTCAGCGTTCTTAGTCCCCTGTTATTTAACGTCGTTATGAATTACCTCACTACAAACATGTAAGTCTACAACGTTATACTTTTTATAAGCAGATGACGTGGTCTTGGCATCTGACAATGGACAGGAAATTCAAGAAAATCGGGAGGAATGGAGAAACTCTCTCAAGTCAAATGGTTTGCGATTTTTAGTAAGACAATGACAGGATTTATGATGTGTAACTTAAACACAGATGCCGCCTTAAACTTAAATGTAACGTTTGATGGCACAATCCTTCCTAGAGTAAAAACTTTCAAGTATCTGGGATCGGTTATATCAGAGGATGGATCAATTGAAGAGGACATAACCAACCGAGAAATATCTGGATAGAATAAACGGCAAATGCTGACTTGAATTCTGTGTGATTCAAAAATGCCAAAGAGGACAAAGAGAAAGATCTATAAAACAGCTATTCGACTGGTATAACTATATGGAAGCGAAGTATGGCCAGCTAAAGATCCATGAACAAAATCACCTTATAACAGAAATGCGCATCCTGCGGTGGAAGGGAGGAGTCACAGTAAAAGGCAAGGTGCGCAATGACTATATGAGGGGAAGTTTCAAGGTTGCCCCATAAAATAAAAGTTATCGAAAACAAGTCTCCGATGGTACGGTCACGTGATGAGGACACCTAACGACCATGTCGTGAAAAAGTGTCTTTCTGTGACTAGAAAGAGAGTGAGAGGAAGACCTCAACCCCCCTGGTTGACGAATGTGCAGAGGGATATGAGGAAGGAAGTTGCCTACCAAAGAAATACCTGGCGCCAACTGATTAGAAAAGCCAAACTCGAGTAATGGGAATAGGCGAGGGGAAAGAAGAAGAGGTTATTAAAAACATCGTTTTATTTCATTATTATTTAAATACATTTATTATTGAAACAAGGTCGTTGCAAATAATGAAAGGATACCATAAGATGGCTCGGTAATTATTGCAGTGAAACTTGTAAGAAATAGAACAAGAATAAATTAAAATAATCCAAATATTTGTGTCCCATAATTTCTGTATAATTCAAGAATTTTTATTTATTATAATTTTAGTAGCGTTTATTAAAAAAAAGACATGAACAAATATAAGGTCAGATTTGTAAAAAAAAGAAATAATTTTAGTGAAGGCTGTTTTCGACGGCCTGTCTATTTCTCAAACTTCATTTCCAATCAACGTCAAAAGTAGTCCTAACCCTTTACGGGTTGATGTTATTGAAACTAAGAAAGTATTTGGCTTTCGCTTCTACATTTAAAAAATACATATTTAAATATTAAGAAGAATGTTCATTACAATAAATATAGAAAAGTCCATTGTTTTTTGCCGAAACACTATGACACTTCGTGTTAAAATATAAAACGCTGTTTATGGTATCACATTTTTTTTCGCAACATCTGTTTCGTCAATCTATGTTGACATCATCAGGTGTAATATTCGAATACCTGATGATGTCAACATAGGTTGACGAAACAGCTGTTGCGAAAAATAAAAAAAAGTATCATAAAATAAATTATGATACCGTTTTATACTTATGTACAGTTGAAAATATAGAATAGCGGGTAAATTATAAACTATTTCTCAAATATTATTTCTGTTTGATTTTATTGATTGATTCTATCATAGGTGACCATTATGATAATGCTATTTTCTCATTTTTTCAGATGTCATTGTACAAAAAACGTATAAATCGCCTTAATTGTTTTATTCCTTTTTATATAAATAAAACTTTACTCGTTTTATTCAACAATTATACAAATTATCTACACATTTTTCAGTTTAATTTGATAAATTTTGTTTGTACAGAATCCTAAAGGGTAAACGCAAAAGTAAAACCTTGGGACAATATCCTTGTAATAATCCTTCTCATATTGTTTTCGAGTCCTTGGAAGCGGTGAAATAAATACGAAAGAAACATTTCTTAAATGATAATAAATTCATATCCACGAAAATTGGAAATCATTTCCAGAAAATAATCATACATTGAGGCGTAGAATGTGATATTTAAATGGAAATTCTCTGGGTGTGACGGATTAACCGATTGACTTTGATAAAATTTCAAGAGCGTCGCATCCACGCTCTTGATTTTTTCTTTATCCTTGAAATTCGTTACTTGTTGTCATGCCGATTTTTATATTTTTATCTTAAATAATTCCTAAAATCTTTTTTCTACCATTCGAGGGTAATAACCCTTATATATCCGAGAAATTTAAGATTTACTAATTTACATTTTTCGGATAGCCAACAGATATTGTAATGTTACACGTATATAACATAGAGACAGCAAAATAACACACTACTACAAATATAAATTATTACATTGATTTATTTACATATGAAAATATATAAACAATAGTGACAAAATTGTTCATTATATGTAAATAAATCACTGTAAAACTGAAAAAGCCATAACGCTTTCATTATACATCTATGTAATATATATTTTATAAAACAAAGTTGTGTTAGTTACACCAATTATAACTCAAGAGCAGCTTGACCGATTTTTATAATGTTTTATTTGTTGCATTGGTCCCGAATAGCCAAATAACATCGGAAGAAATCACGAAAAAAATTACTAAGAAAATTAATTTTCTCGTTCATTTTGTATGGAGAGGCTTTTTTGACAATTGCTTATCTATAAATATAAAACAAAGTCGTGTTAGTTACACCATTTATAACTCAAGAACGGCTGGACCGATTTTGATGAACTTTGATTTGTTAGATTTGTCTCCGTTCCGAATAGCAGAATAACTATTAAAACATCGGAAAAAATCGACCCGAGTGCATCCCATTCAGCAAATATAATAGTTTAACAGAAAGTAGTGCAACAATGATACACGAATCATTTCGCATAATAATAAAGCAAATTCTTTTCTACCATGTGAATTTCATTCATATCAATGTAATTCAAATACTCTTTATTTTGATTTTTGCACATTTATTGAACTTAATTAACTTTGAGTTCTCATTTTAACTGTTAGAAATAAACTCTTGAATGTTAGTATTTTAAAGAGAAAAGTCTCACCTCAATTCCAGAAACTATAATTAAAAAAACGAATTTCCTTTTTGATTTGATTTGAATTTGATTTTTTTGATGATCTGAAGAGAATTGCTGGACATAGATGGATGGGAGCGGCAATGGACAGGGGGCGGTGGCGGGCTTTGGCCCAGAGGCCTACATTCAGTAGAAGATGGCAGACGGCTGATGATTTTAACTTAAAAAATTACTGAATTTAATTCAACTACTAAGTTAACACAACATTTATTGATTCTGAGGCAGTACGAAGTTTGCCGGGTAAGCAAGTTAATTATATAATGGAGTTTTACCAAAAAAAAATCGATACCATCAATAACTTTATTCAAAATATGATTGAAATTAAATAACTTCATCGGCCTATAAAGTGCACCCTGACACCAATGAGATATATTGCATTCTACCCTCCGAGCTGTACCTTGGTTAAGGAAGATATAAAGTTCGCGCCTAATCTTGGCATAGTTTTCTCGAATCCGTGACCTGTTCTCGACCCTCCTCGGAAGCTGCTCCTTGGACTTTCTCTTAACGACGCCGTTTATGCTGCAGATCATTATTGTATACGATTTCCATGAACGGCCAACGAGATTAATTGCCGTACTGGTTTACATTCGATAATAACACCTAGTACGTGACGATATTTAAGTGAAATATAATTTTCAATATGGTGTTAGTCAACTACGCTTCAGCTATGAAGTATTCATTAACACGTAACACTTAATACGAATGGAAATTACTATTTTCTAGAAATTTTGATATAATTTATGGGAATGACATATTTCGCCTTTCTATGGCATTTTCATATGACATTGTTAATAAATCAACTACGTGTATCATTTGATAATGCCTAAAGGCATAATTTGTTATTCCAATAAATTATAAAAAATATGAAAGTAGAATACTTTCCTATATTATAGTGGAAATGAGATCCCTTAGCTTAGACGAACGTGTTATAAAAATGTAGTGTCAAATGCAAATATAAGGAGTGAATGCAATGCGTATGAAAGCGTTATGAACAAAAAAAAGTGTCATTAAGATGGATTGTACACATAGAAAGAATGAATGAAAAGAGAATAGTCAAAAAAGTATACGTAAACCAGGTGACGGAGCTAGCGAGAGGGGAGAGGCCTAGGATAACGTGGAATAATCAAATCAATCAAATATTAAATTTAATTGTATCTCAATAGAGACGAAGACGCAAACTGGAAACTGAATATGGATGATCAAGGTGTTTACAGGACTTATGATCTGTCATTGGTTGGGTTAAGCGCACGCTTTATGTAATTACAACATTCCCCATTCCACTTTTGTTTTTATGATCATGCATGATAAATTTTTGGAAGTTGTATATATGCTCCAAATCTAAACTTTTCTTCACGTGTCAGTTTCAATTGGCAATCTATGTAGATTTGATTACACATGTCAATCTTTTAAAGATTAACCTATTTAATCCACCCACTAACGCCATCTATGGAGAATGATTTCGGTTCGTCTCTATTGAGATACAATTAAATTTGAATTAACCACCCACCATGGGTGAAAATCCAGGATTCGTATACAAGTATAAGTATACATTCACAAAAATACAAATATTAAATGTTAGTCACGTAAGCAGTCGGATAAATTGACGTGCGTGCATGACACAATGTATGAATGAAAAGGAATCGAGAAAAGTATCTCAGGACAGAAAATGTGGCTGTCCAATATTTCTTCCTACCCCACCGGAGAGATGGTGTGATGGTTAATTTGTTAATGAAAATAAAAGATTTAGAACATTCTTACTTTCTACACCATTCTGTCTTTATTATTTCTTTCCATGTGTCCAAACCATCGTAATAACCCATTATTTTTTTTTTTGAGAAAATTCAACAAATAACTTATTTGACACGAGTTAAAAAATATGTGAAAGGATAAAAGTAGAATCTCTTTGATATTTTTTCTCGTTTGTCATTCATGAAAAATATTTTTAGAATTTCTTTCAAAGACGTTCACTGTAAAGGAATATTCGCCTTTGGTTTATCGTGGTTTATACTCATGACCGGAGTTAGAGCGAAAACTAAGCTGTACGTAAATGTTCGCATAAAAAGATTTACATGAAACTTCTCTCTGTTGTGTTGTTTTTAAAAAAAATGACTTCCTTAATATTTAGAGATATAAACGTTGTTTAATATTTAATTATAAATCTTAGCATAAGGATTTTTATAAACAAATTTTGCTTAAATATTTTGTTCATATAAAAGTTCCCCTGTGGGTGGAAACAGAAAGCGTGGCAGACCTAGAGCTACTTGTAGAAGAACCCTTGCGGATGAGGTTAAAGCAGTAGGCCTCACTTGGGATGATGTTAGGCATCAGACGTGCGATAGATTCGAGTGAAGAAGGTTCCTTGAGGCCCTGCACCACGGAGGTGTGAAGGGACAAGGAGAATAAGAACAATTTATTTATCATAAAATAATGTGGCATTTATATATAATACTAAGAATCATTAGTCTCCTTGAAATATGTAAAATCATTTGTAAACAATTTTTAAAAATATGTTTTTCTTAGTAACACTTTATTTCGTTCTACCTCAAAATAACTTTTGATTTATACTCATATAATGTCATTTAGTATTCCTTAACTATGTGATCATTGTCGTAAAATTTCTTAATGAGTTCCAAGAAACACTTTCCAGTATTTTTGGGCCTACCCAAATAATTATTTGTTATAAATTTATAATGCCACATCAGTTTTCGTTAATTACCATATTCTGCTCCATTTACTAGTGTATATAAACAACAACGAGCTGAAATTTCGCTACATTTGATAATTCCTTAGAAGGACGAAACATGTCATTCCGATCAAATATAATAAAACTTCTAGAAAACTGACGCTTTCATTCGTATTAATTATTAAATTAAAGCATTAAAATATGTTTAAACTACGAAAAACTGAAACCAATCGATAAACGTTTATTTTTTAGGTGTTTACACCGTGGAATTCTTAAAAAACAGACGTTTTAATTCGTATTAATGATTTAATATGGAGTTTAACAGTTGGGCCTGAAAATTTTAAATCTAGTTACAATATTATTATTATAAGTATACTGTAATTGACCTTACTAAATCTTACAATTTTCCGCCCACTATTATACTCAAAATTTCGAATCGGTCGCTATAAATACTGAAATATATTTTTAGTCTCCGCTGTTAATGGCAGTTTTAACGGTTTTGGAAAGAAAAGTCTTACCATTTTTCAAAACACATTTCTTTCAATATTTTTGGAACACAACATTTCAATTTTCAAAACATTCGAATGTAAACTACAGACGTGTTTTCGTCCGGATTCAAAAGACTTCTATATTTGAAAAATATGTCAGTAAAAATATCACCGTGGGTGAATACAGAATTGAACCTTTTTATTCATTGCTTAATTTGAATACGCAGCTCGGAGACTTGATATTTTTCAGTACAGTAGCCACTATTTCACACTCACTTAATTTATTAATGAAAAATAATTTATAATTATGACGTACACATAAAGAAAAAAAAACTTTTACAATACAAAAGTTATTTGGAAAATACTAACACTGTTTTAATTCCATTTTTATTCAATAAATATTTTTGTAGAATAAAAATACTGATCGGGTGTGACCTTCACCATCCTCAGATGTAAACATATAATTAAACTTTACAAAAGGATTTTGGTTAATATTGGGTTATATTATTATATTATTATATTATTATATTATTACATTATTATATTATTATATTATTATATTATTACATTATTATATTATTATATTATTATATTATTATATTATTATATTATTATGTTATTATATTATTATATTATTATATTGGGATACATTATTTTTACACAAAAGTGGAATAAAACAGTGTTAATTCTCTTCCAAATTACAATGGAATTCAATAGTGTTAACGCTTTAACCTTCAAATAGAGCAATAGAGCAGCATTTTAAACTTAATTGTTATTTATTTATTATACAAAAATACGTATAAAACTGTTAAACTTTTTAAAATATTAAAACCTATAAATTATGCATTAACTATTATTCTTCTTGTTCCTCTTCTTTCGGAGGTAGAAAAAAATCATGGGTATTTATCATATACTTTATATTAATTTTACTGAGAAAAAAAAACGCAATCTAACTATTGACTACTAATCAATTTTACAATAAAAAATAAAAAGACAATGTTTAAACAAAACAAAAAGCTGGTCGGTAATAATGTCACCAAGTAGGTACAAATGAATATATAAAATAAAATAATCAGCAATTGAAGAGGATGGTTTTAAATTTGACGAATTTGTTACGATTTATGTTTAGTTTTCATAAATATATTTTTTCTCACAGAAGATTAACAAGATATATAATGTAAGAGACTTATATTTAAAAAAGGATTTTACACCAATTAAAATTTTTATATTAAAAAAAAATCCCCCAGCAATAATATTGATTGGTTACGCCAATGTATTTTACATTAACCTCGACATAAACATTACATTATTTTTCTATGAGGAAAAATTATTGAAAAGCTATTCGAGTTATTTCGGGAAGAGTTGGTCAAATCGTGTTCAAAATATATTACATTTTTTATCGTGTTTACGATCTTATTTCATTCATAAAAATATAAGAGCTCACGCTACAAAATAACAGTTTTATTATATTTCAAATAAATAAACAAAAAATATTGACTTGGACTTGGATCTATTTGCTTACTGAGGTTCAACTCTAATGTCTATTTCTCTTACGTCTGTAGAAAACATTGTTGGAAATGTGATTTGATCTATCAAATCACATTGTTGGAAATGTGATTTGATAGTTGTTTTATGCGGGAGCTAAATGGCCTCTGAAAGATGGTGAGGGAAGATTTAAGGTTTATGTTAAAGTTCTGCATTATTCTCGGTCAGGGAATGGAAGACCAGTTAGGTTTGCTATTTTAGGGTCTGTTTCCGAGGAAGAGAAGAGGAACAGTGCCTGGATGGAGTTGTGGTAAGAGTGCGTAAGATCTTTTTGTTTGTCGGAGTATGTGGTGGGCTATCGGGGAGGATTTTTTAAAATTCGCATTAGTTGCGGGAGGGGTAAAGAAATGCACTATGGTGGATAACTTGATGATTAAAGGTCATAATTTTTAAGGGAGATGTTGATAATTTAGCTCGTGGTCTGGGAATGAAAGAGATGAAGACGAATTAGTATAATGAGTAATAGAATTGGAGCTCTGTTTGAATTGAAGAGCTTGGAATTCTGATGTACCATAGAAGTTGGTTACGGTGGTCTGTCGTGGGGCAAGGACGCTAACATTACATTAAATGATATGGTCCTGTCTTTCCACAATGTCAACTTTCTGCTTCAGAGAGCAAAGGAGAAATTTGGCGAAAATTTGAGCATCGATATTCATACCGCTTCGTAGTTCTTTAATAGTGAAGTAACAATGGCGTATATTGGTATTTCACAATGTGGATGATTGCATATTCGATTATTCACCTTCTTCTTTTGTCCTGTCACACCTGCGTGGTGCATAGGGCCTCAAGGAACCTTCTCCACCCGACTTTATCGCATCCCTAATGCCTAACATCATCCCAAGTGAGGCCTGCTGTCTTAACCTCGTCCTGCAGGGCTCTTCTCCAGGTGGCACTAGGTCTGCCTCGCTTTCTCTTTTCCCCTCGCGTTCTCTAATTGGCTTTTTGCCTGCCATGGTCCAGAGAACAGCATTTGACACTGTTTAAGGCCAATAGATTTTGAATATTGAGCAAAGTCACCTATTTATAAACCAATAACGTCCAATACCAATAACGTCCGCGGTAGATTTCCAAGTCTCACATCCGTACAGTAGTACGCTTTTAAGGCTACTGCTGAATATTTGGGGTTTAAGCTTTCTCGAAATAATACTGGGACGCCATACAAGGCAAAACATAGCAAAGCTCCCCTTACATTAATGAAGTCTTGAGATTTTTTGGATGAAAATATGTGTAAATAGGTTAATTTATTTTGCTTTTATTCTGTTCAGCCAGAGATTTCTGACCAGTGGGTGCCAGATAAGTTATCACTGAGGTATAACTATATTAATATAATATAATTAACACAATAGTAGTTTTAATGTCATAAAATAATATTTCAGAATTAATTTGTGTAATATATTACAATATATAAATCAATGATTGAGATCAAATAGAAATTTTATTTGCAAATTAAATAACCAGTAAGTATTGAATTCCATTAAATTCTAAAAATATTTTTATCGTATAAATATATTTTGTAATGCCTTCTTTTTTCGAAACCTTCTCGAAAGATTATTAAAAGTTAAAGGTACCTTATACATACAATGCTTAAAACGTAATGCTTTCTTGTTTCGAAACCTTCTCGAAAGATGATTAAAAGTTAAAGGTACCTTATACATACAATGCTTAAAACTTAATTAAAATTTTGTATCAGTCATGATTGGAAGATGCCCGAGTAATTATTAACAAATTTTGCGTAGATGCTTTATATTTAGAACCATTTTCAAAACATGATACCGCTAATTCCAAGTTTCAAGTTATTGCCCATTTTCTAATTTTAGCAAAAATCAATATTTCTTGATAGCCGTTGACTTGAAACTTTTTACACAGAAACAATCTAAGCTTCTAATCAAGACTTATTTGACGACCTTTGTGGCAGAGTGGCAAAAGCTATGACTATCATATTGAAGGTCCCGAGTTCGAGTTCGATTCTTGGCGATGTTATATTGTGATTTTCGCACTCTTTGATCTGGTGTAGAATTGATGTGACAATAAAAAATCGATACATTGGCTACCTATCACATGTCATGAAAATCAATATATTAGCATAAATAAATTATATACAGTTATTGGGTTGTAACGACCTGCAGCATACAAAAAAATTATTTTAAAAAACAAGGTATTTGAATAACTACATAAGCATTAAAAGAGTTTGTAAAAAATAATTGTCTCCAAATTTATATTAAAATATTATTGTAGTGAATTAAAAAAGCTTGAAAATCCCTCGGATTCTTTTTTTTTTAAATATGTACCAAAATATATTACTTAGAAACTTTCAAAACATTCGAGTATTAGAATTAAATTACAGATTTGATAAAGATTTTATTTATTTATTACCTACTGGTGTTTATGAGACTAGGTTTAATACTAAAATATGTGAAATACAATTATTATTATTATTATTATTATTTTGTTGAATCGCTCTTTACATCATGACAGCATGATCCCAAATCGATGTAAAGGGTATTATTATAGCTATAGCAGTGATTCTCGTGACATGTGATAGGTAGCTAATCTATCGCCATTTTATTTTCACGTGAATTCTACACCAGACCCTACAGTGTAACAATCACTGCCCTCGCCGGGAATCGAACCCGGAACCTTCGGGGTGGCAGTCAATGCAATTACCACTCGACCACGAAGGTCGTTACATATGGTCATTATAAAAGAATGGTTAAAACAGTAGACATTTAAATGTTTATGCAATAGTGCTACATTTTTCTTTAACATTTAATTAAATAAAAAATAAATAAACAATTGACAAAATGATCATCGTGCGCGTAATGTAAATATGTATTTACATACTTTGTATAATATTATTATATATGCATTGCAATATAATGCAATAAAAGTCGTAATTCGTATATATTTTAAGTATTACAATAGTCAATTATCTAAACTATGTGATATTTCACTGACTGAACTATGTGATCACTGAAATGACATTTTATTTACCGATGGAATGGAATTATTGATCTTATAAAAATATAACATTTCAATGATTGAATTTAACCATTGTCCAAGCGCTTCACCCAGAGTAATCGAGTCTGTATTTTACCGAATTATTGATGTTATGATTTCACAATTGAATATTTGTATTTAAAATTATTTTAAAAACACTTTTGAATTTTATTTTAACTCCATTTTATTTGTTTTAACGAACCAGTGGTTTTCGCTCCCCCTGCAGCATCACAAGGCTAAAAAAATGTGTTCAAGTGGACATTTTGGCAGTTTTTAAAACAAATGAAGTGGTGTAAAATACAATATTAAAGATTTTAAAATTATTAAAGATTTTTACAGCAGGTCATCTGAATCCAATTACTGTATACAATATATTTTGAGCTACTATATTGATTATCATGCTGTGGGTCGGTCGCATTCTGAGACGGTACCCAGTATGCATCGCTCAGAGCGCACTAGACTAGGAAAGAGAAAGCGAGGCAGACCTAGAGCCACCTGGCGAAGGTCCCTGCAGGGCGAGGTTAAAGCAGCAGGCTTCACTTGCGATGATGTTAGGCATCAGGCATGCGATAGAGTCAGGTGGAGAAGGTTCGTTGAGGCCCTATGCACCACAGAGGTGTGACAGGACAAGACGAAGTAGAAGAAGAAATATTGATTATGACATGTGATAGGTAGCTAATTTACAGTCATTTCAATGTCAGGTTAATTCTACACCAGAACAAAGACAGTGTGACAATAACACCGCCATCGCTGGGAATCAAACCCGAAATAGTATTTTATTAATTGAAATGATATTCGCGAATCGACTATTAAATTCTAGATAAATACAGAGAGCAAAATTGGTTTCCGAAATTCCATCATCTTTTAAGATTATTGATTCGTTAATCACCTTCAGGTTAAATGAAATTCTCCAAGAACGTAACATATTCCACAATACCAACGCTACCGTAATAAGCTCTTTCGCGATCCTCTAAGCTATAAGCTCTCATGTCCAGTGGAAGGGTAAAGTAGAATCGTTATAGATCACGTTGCGGGATTAGTGTTGTCTAAATAGATGTTATAATGATGAGTTTCACCGCCGCTTCACGTATTTTTAATTGCGTATAATCATTCATAGGAACGACTCAGTATACCACAATAGAAATGTATTTGTGTTTTAATGTGTAATCTTAAATAATATTATTTACATCACGATGCTATAAACTGAACTCGGATATTTATATTTGTATTGAAGTGATATGTGAAGACTCGTTGTCCGTATTTGCTTTGTCATTCACAACACTTTCTAAGTAATTAAAATATGTAACCTGCTCGACACTCTGACTATTAGCAATAAAACTGAACGGAAAACTGAAATTTAATAAATATTTGTGAATGTATACTTATACCTGTATTAATAAGGTAGTTTGCTAAATGCCGAAAATCATTCTCCATAGATGGCGTTAGTGGGTCGGTTGTAAAGGTTAATTCTTGAAAAAATTCACAAGTGCAACCAAATCTACATAGATGGCTGACTGAAACTGACACGTGAAGATAAATATGGATTTTAAAGTATATATACATCTTCCAAAAATTTGTCATGCATGATCACAATAACAAAGGTGGAATGGAGAATGTTGTAATTACATAAAGCGTGCGCTTAACCCAACCAATGACAGGTCATAAGTCCTGTAAACACCTTGATCATCCATGTTCAGTTTCCAGTTTACGTATTCGTCTCTATTGAGATACAATTAAAATTTGAAATTTAATAATTAATACGATTCAAGACGTCAATTTTCTAGAAGTTTCCATGTTTCGCCCTTCAAAGACATTATCAAATTATTTCATATGGAGTTTTACATCATTGTTCAAGAAACAAAAAATGAAATTTAATACACAATATAAGTATGAAATTTAAATCCTTAAGCCATAGATCTTCTTTTCTGGTTTCAATCCTAGGATTGGTTTGCAGCAATTTCCTCTATTCTTCTCTTCCATTCTTCCCTGTCTTGTGCGGCTCTTTTGAAATCTGCATATGATGAGCAGCGCACCTCCACCAACAGGTCCTCCAGGTACTCTCGGCGTGGGCGTCCCCTAGAGTTTGTCCCCTTGGTCATACCCTCCATTATGGCATGCAAGAGGCCTTCTTGTCGTATTACATGGCCGATCCATCTTGTAAGCCTTTCATACCATAAATTAATAAATAATTACCATTTATACCATAAATTGATCGTTCTACAGTCTTCTTATTTTTCGAGATTTGTAAATGTCGTTTTAATTATAAATAGTTTACTCGTAAATAAGAACAAATTACGATTTTAAAGAAATATGGCGTACAAACCTTTTAATTTGTTTGCAACATTAACGTTTACGTATTTCAAAACTGTTTATACTAGGCTTTCCGTGAGATTTTGGAGTGAAAAAGTTGGCTGAAAGTTTAATCCTCCTTCCGATTTAATCAGCCATGATGCGAAAGTTTGAACTGTCAACTGAGACTGGAGATCTGGGTCAAGGTGCGCCTTCGATACAAGATCTTGGGCTTTGCGTTTGCCATGGATGGCGCGGGCACGTAAGACCCCGAACGAGCTTGTTACTAGTGGCTATACGTGTTAGTGTTATCAAGACGTTTGGTCTTCGATTGCATTAATGCAAGATCATTCGCTTAATTGAGGTTACTAAAGACGCTTTTATTTCAATACTATTGTTTACAATATAAACTAGTGGTTCTCAAACTTTTTTGGCGACGGAACCCTTATGAAACACTAAATATTTTACGGTTAATAAAAATTATTAATTATTTTAAAATATTTACATAATACACTAATGACTTCTATAATTGATTAGATTGCATTTTTTATCGTAACATTATTGTAGATTTATTTTGCTGCATATCGTGGCATATAATGCGTATTTTATAGTCGCAACATATTCTCCTTTCTAGGCCATCAAATAATGCTCTAGTAAACTAATACGATTTTGTATTGAAACTGCGATTGTTTTTTTTTGTATTACATTTATTTTATAATTTTATTTATTTATAAAAATATATAAATAATAGTGACAAATTTGTTTCGCATTGCGAGGGCATTCTCAAAACGTTTATGCACTATTATTCATATATAATATATTTTTAAAAAAATAACAAAATGGTCAATGTAAAACAAAAAACATCGCGCTTCTAATACATAGGTACTCGTATTTAAATGGAGTTTTATTAAATTAAAACCACATCCATCAATACTCTGGCAATCTGTTTATTACAGTTTATGGAATACATTAATCTACTATAAAATGTTATTAAATCCTAGTAAACCGACATTTTCATCAATGATAAATTTTAACAATGAATATAAATGAAAACGTCTTTCTTCTAGGAGTTTTATTAAATATTTATATGAAATGAAAAGCGTTTTAGTACATTTAAATATTTTTTTTTCTACGACACACTTTTTATAAGTGTGTTTTAGTCAATAAAAATCAGAGTATTACCAAAACACACTTTTCACACACATATCTAAAAGTGTATAAAAAAAAAATTGTCAAAAAGTGTTTTTTAGTACATAAACATAATATTTTGCTAAAACACACTTTTCTAAAATCGTGTTTTAGTCAATCAAAATAGAAATGTTACTAAAACGCATTTTTCTAAAAATGTGATTAAGTGTACGTGATTAATTTTGAAACCTTCGGAAAAAATACATAAATATTTTATTATTTAGACCCTTAAAATGCACCCCGAGTCAATGACCGCGCGGCGGTTCTAAAAATAGATTTCGTCAGTGTGACGAGCTGCTCCGATCGTTACCGAAGGTGCTTCGTTGACCTATATTCTGGTAAGGACAACGCTCCCGATCGGGAAGGACTCTTGCATGCTCCCGGGCTCGGGCCTTCTGACCCATATTCCAGACCCAACACTGTGTGACGTCACTATTCGCCTATGACGTCACAACAGGCAATGAATCTGTGACCCCGTAATATCAGTTGCATTACCTTTCAATGTTTATATAATAACTCTCTAAATAAACAAAAAAAAAATTATTACAACACGCTTTGCACGTTATTTTAAGCAACTAGTTAGAATAAATAAAATAAAATAATAAATAATTTCATTTATTAAGTTTAAATAATGTCGATTTATTATTTTAATATCTTTGTTTGTTCTTTGGATGCCATTTGGACCTTCACAATGTGTCGTTGATTTCTATTTGTTTTTATACACAACAAGTTATTTGAACCCAATTATTGTACACATTTTTTTATGTATTGAATCTCATGATATGTGATAGTAATTTGGCTATAGTATTTTTACTAACAGCGTGAAATTTTTATTTCCACTATCCCACAAAGGTCATCTGTATAATACACGTAATATAATATGATATACAAATATTATTTATGTTTTTCTTCTGAGCGCAGCACAATGTAAATAAACGGTAGGAGCATCCTTCAGATGTAATATACTCGTATTGACATATTTTGTATTCAATTTCATTGTTCTTAATGTGTGTGTTTATAATATGTATGTATGAATATGTAAGTATAATTAAACATGTAGTAGCTTGTAATTGGCTTTCCTGTATTCTTTCTTTTTGTTTTTTTTTCTATATGAAAATAGCTGTCTGTTAGCTGAAAAACTAACTAACTAACTAACCATCATGCCGTCTCCCCGAAAGGGTAGGCAGAAAGAATGAACTGTCACACTTTTACTGATGCGGCACTCCATCCTTCTCTTTTCGCCCCGCGGGAGACGCGGTGTGATGGGTTGCGAACCTCATCGCCACCAATAGGCATCTCCCGCATGTTAGCTGAAAAAATATATAAAACATTATCATTATTGCGGATTTGGTAATGATGTCATCATTTCTTACTTAGATTCTAAATAAAGGTACGATCAATGTACGCCACCCTCGTTTTGCTTCAGTAGGTTGTTGTCAAATATCAGATATTTATACGTCAGGATCAAATTTGTAACACGATATATTATATACATGGTATTAAACCATATTGTTTTAGCAAAAATGTATAATTAAAAATAATGTAATTTTTACGTATATTAAAAAAAGCACGTATTAATTAAAGAAGTATTAAAATACTTTAAAGGCGGTTTGTAAAACGTATGGTATAATATAGAAAAATAATCCTTATTGCATTAGATTTTGGTATAATATGCGTTTTATATATTTTTTATCCAATTGATGATCTAAATCTGCTTATTGATAATTTCGATGAATGAACGAAAGTTGATAATGTTCCAGCAAGTGAAATATATCACTCACATAAAATATAGTAAAATTATTATTCAAGAAATAATAAACACGTAATATTAGATTAAATTGTTTAAATCATCTTAATGTATACGTAATGCTATATATGTACGAGTATATGTTTAAATCGCGTTTATTTAATATTTGTTATCTATTCCATATATATGAAACTTTCCAATCGTTTATGTTACTCGTATTTCAAAACTTTTAAACAAAATTGTTTGTATTATAACTTTAACTATTGAATGTATGTATAAAAATATATATCGAATTAATATTAGGAAATTGGCGTTTTGTATGGGAGTAACATTAAGTTGATTTTTTTTAAATATAATATATTTATTTAATCAAAATATGTACCATTGCTATCTATGCACTTTTGCCATCTCATAGGTAGTTCATCGATCCCTTTACTAAAAAAACCATTCGGACGGGAATCAATAAAATCTTTGAAGTCGGTTTGGACTGCCCTATCGGAGTTGATTTTTTTTCCCTTGCAAGAAGTTATCCAAATTTCGAAAAAAAATAGGAATCTGTTGGGGCAAGGTCCGGAGAGTACGGTGGATGTCTTAGACATTCCAATTGAAGCTCTTCTAATTTGGTAGCCGTCTGTTGTGCAGTGTGTGGTTTAGCGTTATCATGAAGCAGCAGTGGCCTAGAGCGATTAACCAGCCTCGGTTGTTTAGCAGCTAGCTTTTCCGTCATGATTTGCAGTTGCTGACAATAGACATCTGCCGTAATCGTCTGGCCAGATTTAAGAAAGCTGTAGTGAACGACACCAGCACTAGTCCACGCTGACAACTAACTTTTTTGGAGTCAATTTTTGGTTGGGGCATGGTTTGGCTGGTTCGGCAGGGTTCAGCCATTGCGATGAGCGCTTCCGATTATCATACAGGATCCACTTTTCATCACAGGTAATGATTCGATTCAAAATCCCTTCATTATTGTGCCGGTTGAGTAATGCAACGCAGCAGTCAACGCGCGTTTGTTGATTTGCTTCACTCAATTCGTGAGGTACCCATCTTTCAAGCTTTTTCACCTTCCCAATTTGCTTCAAGTGGATTAAAACAGTTTTATCACTAACACCGCAGCCTGCAGCTAACTCGGACGTGGTTTGCGATGGATCCGCTTCCACAATAGCCTTCAATTCTTCATTATCAACTTTGGTCTCCAGCCGTCCACGGAGCTTGTTCTGCAGGTCGAAATTTTCAGAACGAAAACGTTGGAACCAAAAACGCACTGTGTTTTCTTTTGCGGCACCGTCGCCATACACATCATTAATCCTTCGAGCCGTTTCTGCAACACTGGTGCCACGGTGGAACTCGTACTCGTAAATAACGCGATATTTCAAGTTTTCCATTTTGTAAACTGAGTGACGCAAAGAAAAAAAACAATTGAGGAAAAAACAAATGAATTATAATTTTCAAAACACAAATACTTGAGTAAATAGCTGTATAAATTTGAATTTGGAATTCCTAACCATAGAGAAGATATTTGAGATCAAAGTTGCCAGTACAGCAAAACGCCAATTTCATATGTAAGGACCTAATATTTAATTCTTAAAGATTCTAGAATATTCGACGCGTTGGAAAAGAGTAAAAATCTTTCTTTTCAGTAAATAAAATTTCGTATTCGTTTGTTTAATATACGTAGGAGTTTCTACGATACGCGTAAACAATAAACAGCGTAAAATGCGTAAACAGGATATCCAAGTTTTTCACGGACTCGCCCTTACAAAAAATATGAATGTGTTGGTTGACTTTTTATTTGCATTTATATTAGTGTTTTATTAAGGCATTATAAATAAATGTTTTATAAACACATTGTTATTGTCGAGTGAGATCACAATATATGAATGTTGGGAAAGTGAGAGAAGTTTTTCGGGAAAGAACACTTTGGCGGTTCATTCATTCTGTCTATCCCTTCGGAGAAACGGTATGATGGTTTTGTTAGATAGTTGTTTTTTGTTATATAAATAGGACAAATTAACAAACTTAGAAAATTGAAAATAACTGTTTAATCCACAAAATAAAAAAATAAAAAACACGACATGTTTCGGAGGATACCTCCATCTTCAGGTGTAAAAATATAATAAAACTAGGCAAATTAACGTTTATTGTTGAACGATGATGTAAAATTATTAATAAAATATATAAAATGTATTTTGTTTTTGTGTACACGTCGTTGGTAGTATATTAGTAATAAATTAATAATAATTTGGGATTATTCAAGAAATTATAAATGAGCCCCAAGTTTGGGGCCATACGCTATCTGACCATGAATATAATGCCCCGATCGTTGGGTGGGTCGCCGGGAGAGGTTTGGAACGTATGTAATTCTCCATAAAAAATAATTTATACCATAAATTGCATTTCTACCGGCTACAAAAAATAAACGAATTTTTAAATAAAATAAATACCTATTTATTTCAACGCAGAAAAAATAATAATTGGTAATCAAATAATACTGTTTTTAAATAAATAAGAAAGATATAACTTTGTGAAAAGCATTTGAATATAAAAAACAACAATAGTATATTTCTCAAAACCTCAGCATCTGTTATATTTACACAAATTAAAATAAGAGCTCTCCACATGTTTTAGAGAGCAAAAGCAATAAAATGTGAAAAGTTAATCAAATGATTTTACTGAAATCTCTCGATGGAAGTTCATTTTAAATAATAATTAAATAAAACGATGTTTTTTTAACTACTTCCACTTTTGTCTTTATTTAGACAGCGACCGGTTTCGCGAGGCTCGCTGGCATCGACAGACTGGTAAGACCAGTCTGACCAGTCAGACCAGTCCGACAGATAATAAAACGATGTTTTTTTAACTACTTCCACTTTTGTCTTTATTTAGACAGCGACCGGTTTCGCGAGGCTCGCTGGCATCGACAGACTGGTAAGACCAGTCTGACCAGTCAGACCAGTCCGACAGACCAGTCTGTCGATGCCAGCGAGCCTGGCGAAACCGGTCGCTGTCTAAATAAGGACAAAAGTGGAAGTAGTTAAAAAACATCGTTTTATTTAATTATTATTTAAATGTGAAAAGGTTATGTGTTGTAATTTATTCGTTTTCTTCTTCTTCTTATTGTAGATCTTGCGATCTGTTCATGCATGATATCTACTTTCTTCTTGTGATGAAGACGAGCAGACTTCTTTCCATCTATTTGGTGGTCGTCCTGGTGGTCCCGGCCCTCTGGAGTCTCGTGCATTACAATCTTAGAAATCCTTGCTGGATCCATTCTCTCAACGTGGTCCCTCCAGAATCATCTTCTCTGCCTTCTCCATCATATCTTCAATTTTACAGGATCTATGAATTTCTTCATTGGGTATCCTAAGAGTTCTTCCCACGATAAGTCGCAATATTCTCATTACTGCCACTCTTAGAAGATGTTCTGAGAGTGTCTTGCTTTGATTCTGTAAGTTATTATGGGCCTGATGCATGTTTTATATATTATACTTTGCTTTCCATTAGCATATGCTTATTGTCCCAAACAGTGTCCCTCAGGGATCCGGAGATAACTGCTCCTTTATCAATCTATTTTTTAAACTTTATTATACAGATCGCTGCAACTAGATATCTCCACACCCAGGTATCTGAATCTTCATGACCTTTTCTATGGGTCAATGTGTGGTAATTTGAGACATACAATTAATTACGCACATAAATTCACTAACGATTAATGACGTAGGATTTTTTTTGCTTGTCAATTCACGTTTATGGATTGTGCATGTCTCCAGACTATTATAAGTTAATCACACCTCTTCCACAAATATGACATTTACGCGAAAGCATTGTATTAAAAAAAACTGCGAAATTAGTGAATGGGAGGTTTGCACGTGTTGAAGCTATTAGCGCTGAAAGAAATCACTTAGTATTCATGAAAAAATATGTACTCGTGCTGGAAAATTATTGAATATCTGGTTTTCCGTTAAATCAAACTATTCAAATATAGATATAAAATACTGTTATTCATTGTCAAAATACGTCAGAGTTTCTAAAAAGCAAGAGTTTATACATGAGGATAATAAGAATTGGGATAATAAAAATGAGGATACATGAGGATAATAAGCATTGGGATAATAAGAATAAATCTATTCTTGTATAATGATATAAATCTCTTCTTCTTATTCTTAGTGTAGCCCTAGTGGCCTGTTTCTTGAGGAATTGGCCTCCTGCGAAATCGACTCCCAGCTGTCGATCCATCTCTTTGGTGGTCTGCCCGGGGGTCATCTACCTTGGGGCTGGCCGTGCAACACAATAAACGGGAGTCTGGATGGATCCATTCTCCTTACGTTTGCATACAAGTATCTTCTCCTTTTCTGGATGATTTCAGGATGCTTGAAGAATTCAATTTGGAAAAACCCTGACATGAAGATCAGCAGCAAAGTGAGAATCTATAAGACTTGTGTGTGACCTGTCATGACATATGGGATCGAGTGTAGGGCGGACAAGAGAAATGAAGACGCTCAGATATATATCTGGCAAGACACTGCAAGAGAGGATAAGGGAGATATGCGAGGTCGAGGATGCCGTTAGGTGGGGAAGGCAAAGGAGAAAATACTGATATAAAACTCCATATTAAATAATCAGTATAAACGAAGTTATCTATTTTCCAACATTTGTATTACATTTTAAGAGAAATATATGTTTTGCCTTTTTTCTTGAAAAATGATGAAAAACTTTATATTTAATATGTACAACCGGCTTTCCCACGAAAAACCGATTCTCCGAAAACCTATCTTGTTGTTGTCAATAAGTTATATACATACTTACTCCATACATCGCTGGATACTGAAATATTCCCAGAAGTCGAAAAAGCTATGTACATTTAATGTACACACTTACGTTATTCTTACTGAGAAACACAAAGCAAAGTAAAAGCACTTAAAAATAGTAGTAAAATACGAAATATTGAAAACCGATTCATTTTTTATTCTGATTCAAGTTAATGTATTCCTCATAATTTCAGCGTCTTAAGCCAGACTCCATTAACTTTTGTATAGCTTAAATTTTGTATATGAATATACTCTTTTTGAAAAAAAAATCAAGTACTTCATCTAACAACTTGTTTTATTTTATTTTTTATATTTCTTTATTTAGTTATAAAAAATTACATATTTCTTACAACTAGCATATGACATATTAAAATACATAATAGTTAAATTTATAATGAAAATAAATTTAAAAGGAGGCACAAAACAAAAAAGAAGAAATTTGATAGCAAAAAAAAAATTAATATCTTTAAAACTTAAAAATGTGACCGGACGTACACTATACATTGGTTGCGGAATTTGTGAACATAATCTGAGTCCTTATTATTATATTATAAAAAAATCTGTTTTCGGAACCCCTTCATACTGTTCTATTAATTCTAAATTTTGCTTTGTCTCTTGTTGAGTATCCATGTATTTCATAATTGTAAGCAGCCTTGTCACACAAATATTTGGAAGAAGCCCACCCCTCAATTTGTAAGCAAAAATAAGTGTATTTAAGGTGACCCTCTGTCTTATTTATAACGTCTTCAAATCTTAAAGCATCGTCTTAATTCGTGCGCGTCTATTGCACCTCAGTACAATTCTCATTGCTCTATTTTGAATTATTTGCATCTTTTGAGTATCGGTTTTATTGATCAAATATAGAATGTTGGAACAATAATTAAAGTAAGGGGCAACTAACGCATTGTACACCAGGTGTGCATGTTACTTCATCTAATGCTCGGTTTTTTTTACATTAATAGAACCGAAAATATAAGGTGATTTTATTTTTTATTTAAAGAATTAACATAATTTAAAAATTGTCCGGTTCAAAAAAGAGGCGAACTTAGTTGGTTAGTTTACCTTATGTAACGCAAACAAGACGAAACGCGCGAGCAGTGCTCGGGTTGGCGCGATACGATACATGCGCCGCGCGCGAACACTGCTCGTTCAAAAGCATTAAGTGGTTAAATGGGATAAATATCAAAGCTTTATTGTACAGCTGTTAAAATTTTTTTCTATCAATTGTTTGAATTTATTTATATATTATATAATATTTTTAAAATTTAATAAAAAAAAACTATTTCATTAATTATTTTTATTAAACAACGGATCGCTTGAACCCGATTACTGTATACAATTTATAAACTAACTAACCATCACGCCATCTCCCCGAAGGGGTAGGCAGAAATAACGGACTGCCACACTTTTCTTTCCTGACATATTTCTCTTGCTTCCTCAACATTCATACATCGTGTCATGCACGCGCGTCGATTTATCTGACTCCTCACATGGCCGACATTCAATATTTGATTTATTTGATCGTGCCACGTTTTCCTCGGTCTTCCTCTATTTCTCGTTCCATTTACATCATTAACATATAATTTTTTTAACATTCTTTCTTTATTCATTCTTTCCATGTGTCTAAACCATCTTAATGATCCTTTCATTATTTTGTTCATGACACCATCATTCGCACCGCATTCACTTCTTATATTTTCATTCGACACTCTATCATACACAGAGTATCCACACACTCGTCTAAGAGATCTCATTTCTACTGCATTAATTTTACTTTCATCCTTCTTTTGCCAGTTCCATGCTTCGCTTCCATACATAAGGGTCGGTAGAAGAACATCATTGTGCACTGCCATTCTAGCTTTTTTGGATAGGTTTTTGTTTGCGATGACAACTTTAAGTGCACCATTCACCTTGTTGCCTGCCCCAACCCTTCTTTCAATATCCCTCTCCACTCGCCCATCTCTTGTAAACATACTACCTAAATACACGAACTAAACTACTTGCTCCAAATTTTCTGTCATGGTTTCTTCCTTTACAATTTATTTTTAGCTAATATTATATATTGATTCTATGATGAATGATGAAGTAAGAAAGGAATGTAAAGCGGATGACTGCTTGATAAATAAAATCAAGAAAGGGTCACTAAGATGGTTTGGACATATGGAACGAATGGATGAGGGAAGAATGGTTAAAAAGATATATTCAATTATTGTGAATGGAAAAAGCAGCCGAGGAAGGCCAAGGAATACATGGCATGACTAAATTAATCAATTACTGAAAGGCGGCCATGTTCGAAGTAGGAACAATCGACGAGCGTGCATGTCACGATGTGTGAATATAGAAGAGGCGCGAGAGTTATGTCAGGATAGAACAATGTGGCGATCCATCCTCTCCGCCTACCCTTCCGGGGAAACGGCGTGATGGTTAGTTAGTTAGTTAGTTTTTGATTCTTATAACATGTGATAGATAGCTTATCTATCGTCATTTTATTGTCACGTGAATTCTACACCAGACCAAAGACAGTGTGACAATCACACTGCCATCGTAGTGATTCGAATTCGGGACCTTCGGTGTGACAGTCGTAGCTCTTGCCACTCTGCCACGAAGGTGTCTTGTTTGTCGTTTCTTGTAACAACAAATAACTGATTCAAATTTATTGATGTTTTCACACTAATTTAATAATTATTCACATTGAGAAATGAAAAACAAGTTTCAAGAAACATGCATTCTTATAGTGTTTTTCAAATAGAAAATATTGCAAGTCTATTTATAGATCTTCTGAATACGTTCAAATTGAACGTTTTACAAGTCGAAAGTTGAGAACCAAGTGTCAGTGCACCGCTTCAAAAATAGAAATGAATAAGCCAGACATTTCATTCACTTTTCCCTAGACGGAGTTCAACATACATTAACAAAGACCTTTTCCGGTTGTATAACGTGTGAACGTATTCTATCCTTCCCCGTCCGCCGTGTTATCGTCCTTCCATTAGAGCGAACTAACAAGCGGTCCTCAGCCCGTGAATTTGGTGTCGTATAATTCCGCAATAAACCAAATAAAACCAGCATCGGGAAATTTCTTACCAGTTTATCGGCTGTTTGACAGCTGCGAAGCATTCCCGATAACTGCGTCAACTAAAATAACCTAAAAATAACGTTGTTTCTAGCTGGAATTTGTATCTAGGAGGTTACTAATATAAATAAAATAATCAATCTAAGCTGTCAAAGGAATCTCTCAGGGAAAACATGCTTGTTTAAAATGTAAACAGTTTTCTAATCGGGTTTAGCTTTATAATTTCATCTCTTTACATCGATTAGGCATCCGCTGTGATGTTGAATTATGTCCAACAAAATATTCCTACTTGTAAAGAGTTTCCCTTTAACCGTTCAGATGGAATAAAGATTCTGACGCGTTGTGAATAACTAGATCTAAAACAAAAACCTTGAGTTATTATCAAAATATACCCCAGAATACTGGGGAAATAAGTATGAGTACATCCAGAAACAACCTCACGTCTAAATGCAAAACATGAGACTAACCGACTCACAAAAAATTGCACCCTACAAAGCCTTTATAATTTGGCCAAAAAATATTATTAATAGATATGCAAATCACGTCTTGCTTCTCTGCATAATCTTGAATGTTTCAATTAAACAGAAGATGGCAGCAAGCTGCCGAAACCAGTCGAAGAGACAAACATTCATGGATTTTAACTAAATATATAATACATTTTAAAAATATTTTTTGAATTAATTTTTATTTTCATTATTAACTAGCTTCTATAATTTTTTTTGGCTCTTGAAGCAAACGGTTAGAAACGAGTAACTGGCCTTCTATACCAATCTTTATTCATGATGTATTCGTAAGAGATATAATTGTTTTATATTACAAGAATTTATTATAAGTAAAAATTTTGTATAATTTTTTTAATCGCTATGTATTTTAAGATAAAAACAATTCCACTATCGTACCTGAAAAACTGAATACTGTTTAAAATCCAAAATTTTAAATAAATCTGCCTAAACGGGTGAAGAGGTAAGAACAAAATGTTATTAAAACGAGCAGGCACGATGATATTTTTTGACGTTAATTACATATTTCAAGTGGCGTCACACTTCTTGAAGTATTTTTACTTCTTGGTGAGTTTATTATAAGTTTTTAGTCAGATCAACCAGAACATTTTCAATAACGCACTGCCTATGCGTTTCCAGATGTCTTGAACCGGCTGGTCTCGAACCGTACGTCTTGATTGTTCTGGTCTATCTGGGTCGGTACACGTCGCCAGGCGATTGGCTCTAACGATGCTCGTTTTAAGCAGCCGCTGGAGCATTTTTTGGATTTGGATCCCGTTGCAATGCCTAGTTTGGGTCCCGATAGCATTATTTGGATCCAATTCTCAAACCAGTAGATATTGTGTTGTTCTTTAACAGACATTATCCATGAATCAGAACCGTGTGGTACTATTAGCTCCTTGGTAGTGTTATAAATGCACAGCTTGGTGCTCCCGAATAGGAACTTTTTTGATGATCATGCAAGTGAGAAAGACTTGAAAAAGTTTACGGCATAATAATTATTCTTCTTCTTGTTGTCCTGTCACACCTACGTGGTGCATAGGGCCTCAAAGAGCCTTCTTCACTCGACTTTATCGCATACCTGATGCTTAACATCATCCCAAGTGAGGCCAGCTGCTTTGACCTCGTCCTGCAGGGCTCTTTTCCAGGTGGCTCTAGATCTTCCGGGATCAGTCTAGTGCGCCCTGAGCGTTGCGGGCTGGGTTCCGTATCATAGTGTGACCGATCCACAGCCATTTGCGTCTAGCGACTTGTTCTCTGATTGGCTTCTCGCCTTCCATGGTCTAGATAACGTCATTTGACACTGTTTGGGGGTAATAGATCTTGAATATAATAATTAAATAACGGCATAATAATTAAATTGCAATAAATAAAGCTGAAATTAGTTGGCTTCATGTGTTAAGATCCATTTCCAAAATTGGAATCCGTTGCCAAAAACAAAATAAATGTAATAGATAACTAACTAAGTAACTATCAATACGCTGTAGGCGTTTTCAACCATTCTTCTATCATTAATTTGTTCTATATGTCCAAACTATTTCAGGTGTCATTTTTTTAATTTTACTTATGATGCAATCATCTGGATTTCTTACATTTCTTCTTAATTTCGTCATTCGGTATTCTACATCGTTTTCCCGCATATTCCTCTCAGTGTTCTCGTTTCTACGGTATTTATTCTACATCATTCGTTTGCTATTTATATAATATGTTATAAGAAAAGTTTCTTTTTATGAACAACATTAAAAATACTTAAAATGTTCGTGGAATTACTTAAAAGGAGAGGCGACTTTTTATTTCAGCTTTGTGTCATGGGAACAAAGGAATAATATTTTAGTTATTTAGGTGGAGGTTTTTAAAAGTATGAGATCAAAAGTTGCCAGAGCAAAAATGTAATTTGTCGTTTTTTTAGAATTCTAAAAATACTCGTGGCATAATCTGCACGTGCTTGAATTTTTCTACTTCGTCACTTTACGATTTAAAAATAAGTAAATTAGAAATTTACTTTTAAGTTCTTTATAGTTAATCTGAATATTTTTAATACTTAAAAACATCTCCGATAATACTTAAAAACATCTCCGATCTATATATATATATATATATATATATATATATATATATATATATATATATATATATATATATATATATATATATATATATATATATATGTATATATATATATATATATGCTATATATATATATATATATATATATATATATATATATATATATATATATATATATATATATATATATATATATATATATATATATATATATATATATATATATATATATATATATATATATATATATATATATATATATATATATATATATATATATATATATATATATATATATATATATATATATATATATATATATATATATATATATATATATATATATATTTATATAGGATGTCCCAAAATTAAATAGAATTTGAATTAAATAGAAAACACACTTTCGAGTCTTTGGATTGTTTTTATTTATTGAATCACAAAGTACATAGTATAGGGTTATTTATGAAATAACACATCGGGTAAATGGCCTCCACGGCTTTGCTGGCACATACGCACTTTTTGCATTGATACTTATCCCTTCGCCCTTAAGATTTCTAAATTCAATATACACTGTTACAACAATACACTGTTTGGCGATTAGGTTCAGTTTGAGAATCCCCTCGCAAGGCGAAACAAATTTGTCACAATTTATATAATTTATATAAATTAAATCCAAGTAAAAACACTAAGCAATCGTGTTTACTATTATAAATTTAATAATGCCTTAGACCGGTCAAAATGTCATTTTCATAAATTATTATAAAAATTCTAGAAAACTGACGTTTTCATTCGTAATAATATAAATATAATTACTTAACGAACTAACTAACTAACCATCACGCCATCTCTCCGAATGGCTAAATAATGGACTGCCACACTTTTCTTTCCTGGCATATTTTTCTCGCTTCCTCTACATACATACTAAGGCATTATCAAATGTTTGATAATGAGCCACATTTGATAATGCCTTAGAAGGGCAAAACATGTCATTCCCTTAAAATATAATAAAACTTTCAGAAATCTGACGTTTTCATTCGTATTAAATATTTGGTATTGAGCTCACTTATGGTATTGAGACAGTCACAATGTCACAAAAAGTGCCAACAAGGTAAGAGTCACTCAGAAAGCAACGGAGAGAGCCATGTTGGGTATCAGTTTACGGGACAGACTCAGAAATGAGGACATAAGAGTCAGGACAAAGGTTTCCGATGTTATCAAGATGGCCGCAACCCTCAAGTGGCGATGGGCGGGACATGTCAGATAGAAAGAGCCATGCTTGCAATAACCTTGAGGGACAGATTTAGAAACGAATTTATTCGACAACAAACCAAGGTGCCTGAGGATAGGCGGGCTGAAGTGGCGGTGGGCTGGCCATATCTGTCGGAGAACTGACAGCTCAGATGGGGAAGACGGGTTCTGGAGTGGAGACCGCGTACAGGATTCCGTAGAGTTGGACGTCCCTCTGCCCGCTGGACTGACGATCTGAAGAGGATTGCTGGACATGGATGGATGGGAGCGGCAATGGATAGGGGGCGGTGGCGGGCTTTGGGAGAGGCCTACATTCAGCAGTGGATGACAGACGGCTGATGATGATGATGATATAATGATTAATTGAATGTAAACATTTTTATTCAAACATGTGTTGAAGTACAAGAATACATAAGTAATAATGCTATATATATTTTAGATTTCAAATATCTCAAAGTGTTTTCTCGCGAGAACGCTTGTCCGAGAAATCATTCCAAAAATACTTTCAGGCCTTAAATATATAGTACCATTAAAAATGATATGTTCCGCATAAGGGAAGTGCTGCCAATTACCCGCCCGCCAGACATAGACACAGAGTATTGCAATAAACCAAATACATATGAGCCGCCTGCGCCTGCGATCGATCCAGGGCAACGACCCCTTCCGAGCGTTCACTCCCCCACCGGGTATATAGGCTAGCTCTTGCATCACTGCATTGCGGCCTCGCCCAAACTGAATGATGCCAGCGCAATGCACCGCTGGCGGCTTTTCCGGAACCTCTAAATCATTTATAAATTTTCCAGGAACTTTCGCCTCTCGTAAATAACCTAAATAGGCGCCAATACTGAAATATTTATTATAGAATTATTTTCGTTTGAACTTTCTAAACTGACATAAATGTATGGAATGTATTTAAAAAAAATTATAAACACAATTTTTCATATGAAATTATCATAAACATTGACAGTAAATGTAAATGAAAATACTAGTTTATTAAATATATATAATAAATTAAAAACATATAGAAAACTGACGCGTTCATTTTTAGATATCACTGATGAAGGTTTGGTATAAGCGAAACTAGTTGCCATCAAATATAATATCCATCATAGACCAGTCCTAACATATGCCTCGGAGACTTGGACGCTCACTAAACGGGATGAAAACCAAATAAACTGCTTCGAAAGGAAGATCTTCCGCAGAATCTTCGGACCCATTAAGGATGATCAGACATGGAAAAGGGCACTTGCACCGCATGGGAGATCTGGAGCCCCCTAAAAGAGTGTTGTATGACAATCCAGCAGGGCGAAGAAGCATCGGTAGGCCGAGACTGTGATGGCTGGATGGTGCCGTGGCAGATTGTCGGGTCCTGGAGCAGCAAGACTGGGAGGTGGCGGCCAGAGATAGGACGGGATGGAGACGTTTCTTGGAGGAGGCCAAGACCCACCAAGGGTTGTAGGGCCGGAGAAGAAGAAGAAGATAATATCCATATCGTGGTTAAATACGAAGTATTGAAATATTTTATTTCAATAAATTTAAAATGTCTAAACACAAAGTGAGCGTTTCATATTTTAAAAGCATATTTATAAATACAAATTAATTATATTTTCGTCTACTTCCTTTTTTGAATAATATTATAACATTATTTATTTTCGGTTCATTTTCATTTATGCATTGTGTAAAGAGAATATACTCGTATATTGTAAAAAAATAACAACAATCATATCGCGTTTGTCCTTCCAAAAGATGGTAAGTGATTATAGAGTTGAACATAATATTTAAAAACACACTGATAGCTATCAGAATTATTATTTTATGTATAGTAATATTGGGAACACTTTACCTTTTTAAGAAAAAGTCCGAAATTTTTCTTTTAAATATGTTCATTCACCTAGTAACTCCACGTTTTCATCGTTAAGCAAAATAAACAAGATAATATTATATATATATATTTTTTATTATGAACATATTACACGGCATCAGAATTCTTAGCCAACAGGTACGCAGTGTAAATATAAATATGTTCTCTACGCAAAATTAATGTTTGTAAATATTAAACTCTCTTTACCATAATATAAGCGATAAAACTACCACGCTTAGCTCACATGCGTAACTCAATACATTAACATAAATAAAATTTACACACACACGCAAATATGCCTCATAGTATTATATTCAGGTTCTACCGGAACCCTGATTCTATCTCTTTCTTCCCCTACGCCCCGTAATAAGTTTGAAATCATCCTACTCTAACATATAATGGAGTAAGGGGGCTAAAAATAGATCTTCTTCACTTCTTGGTCCTGCTGTACGCTATGTTTAGAACCCTCATCCCTACTCACATGGGGTGTCACTCAACGAGACAGTTAGAAAAATAATTGCTTAATGAAGTTGAAGAGATATTTTAGATTTCTGAAGAGCTATAGATAAATCTCAAACGAATACCTGAATAGGGGATCTTTTGAAAAAAAAAATGCGACGTATATTTTAATAGAAGTTTGGTTTGAATATATGCTCTGAACATTTTCTATAAATATTGTGTAGTATCTCACAATTTATTATATATTTTTTTTAATCCATTGTATTGTATATTGCAAAGACATGCGCACTGTTAAATTGCGATATTTTGTTAACAATAAACGCAGTGGCCATTCTATAATACAAAGTCGTATAAGAAAACATTTGAGTTTAGGCGGATTTTAATTAATTAATACTTTAAAGATAGTTCAAATATATATAACCGAGTCGGCGTATTGGCTTAACCACAATACATTTTTGGATGCATCGATTTTAGTATTATGGAGGAATTGTTTTGTGAACACTTGCCGAAATTGTTTCGTTATTTCACGACCACAGACTTTCTTTCAAAAATTTGGCAGACCTGAAAACACCTTATTTATTATCATATTGGAGCAAGAACTCCATTGTAAACGGCTATTAAGCTTTCATTGATAGATTTTTTATTTCAATAGCAGTTTTTAATAATTTGTTAAACAATAAGAGATATATAATGTGTTATTGAGTTAACTACACATTTCATTATTTTTCCTAGAACTGAAATATTAATTCATGTTAACATTTATTTTAAGGGGGTTAATTAAATATTGTATTTATATGCCATTATCTTATTTGCAACTGTAGGGTATCGAACTCATATTATTTGATTACCAGAGAACATGTTTCACAACTTTGATGGATTACATCATTCCCCTATTGTCTTCAAACTTTTATTGTTTAGTTAAACACATAACGTATACACGTTCTCAAGTTTTAGGGAATTTCGAGGATGAGGAAGAATTTCATTCTTGACTTAAAATAGTTTGCGTGGTTAAACTTGAAAATCTACGCGTTATATACTCATAACATTATTATAAAAAAATTCATGTATAATATATTTAAACAAAAGTTATTTGAAATTTCATATATGTATGTATATATTGATAAATTCCACTAATTGTACTTATTATTTACTAATTACTGGATTTTATCCACTTATTACTCTACTATTTTACTAATCACAAAGAACAATTAGTGGATTTTATTTACTAATTACACTTCTAATTACTAATTACAATTATTGGATTTTATTCACTTATAACTCTAATACTCTACTAATTATAATACTAATTATAATCAGTGGATTTTATTCACTAATTACTCTTTTACTCTACTAATTACTTATTAGAGTAAGTGGATATTTACTAAAAATACATTAAAAAATATACAAATAAAAAAATGGATATAATAAATAGACAACAGCTTAGATTGTGCTTTAAAAAAATTATAACAATGAAGATTTTTTATTTTATTAGAAATATTTTTTAAGATAAACTTAAGACACTGTGGAATTCCATAAAGCCGAAATATTTATTAATCAAAACACTGTTTTTTCCACTTTTAAGTTGTTTTTTTTTATGTACACAACAGGTCGTTTGGACCCAATTACTGTGTACAATTTTTATTTTTTAGCTATTATATTGATTCTCGTGACATGTGATAGGTAGCCAATCTATCGCCATTTTATTGTCACGTGAATTCTACACCAGACCAAAGACAGTGTAACAATCACACTGCCATCGCCGGGAATCGAACCCAGGACCTTCAACATGGAAGTCAGAGCTCGTAACCACTCTGCCACGAAGGTCGTTTATTCTTCTTGACATGTTTCTAAGGCTAACTACACCTTCATCATCGGGAGAACGATATAACTGTTTATATCGTTCTCCTAAATAAACTCAAAAGGGAAAAACAAAGTGTTTTAATTCATAAAAAAATCGTCAAAAAATTATTATCAATTTATCTTTTCAGGAATGAAATATTTTTATTCGCAGCTGTAAACTTATATAAGTTCTACGTTACGTTATTAGTTATTGATGAATTTTTTTATTTGAAAAGGAATATTTCCGTATCGGTTCAGAGACATATTTTTTTGAAGCGATGAATTAAAAATACCTCTTCAATTACAGTTGAAAAACTAGGCTGTTTGATGACGTCTTTCAAATGCTCCTTGCAGATGTTGTTTTTACTGAATATCCAAGAGATAGAAAAATAGACGGAACTCGATATGAACATATTACCCTGAGTGATTACGTATAGTTTGTTGCGAAACCAACATTAATAATAGAAAAATAGTTTAAAAATGTAATAATACATATTTTTTCAATACAGTGACAACAGTTTTAACAAGAGTAAAGTTTTTTTTAAATAACACTTGTTGATATACATATTTTAAAATCTAAATTATCGATTTGCTTCAAATCCGTAAAAATATTTTATTTTGAAATAAAATACAATGTACTTTTATTGATCAGAATATAAAATTGAAAAAACAAAGGATTTATAATAAATCAAACCCCCGTTAATTTATTTTTCCACCTGAGATACATTTTCGATGAAAATGTGAAAAAATAATATGATTGTTAAACTTTGTTGGTCACATTTATTAGGATATCCTGTATGTAAAGTTTAATTTATATTGGTGCAATTAGTATGCACTTTAATTTTATCTTGTTGTTTTACCTCAGGGTTAACACTAAAACAAGTTTTGTACGAAGCTCTAGGTAGATACTCCGACGTTCGTCGTTCTATTTTTAAATTTGAAAATCTCACATTTCAACAAGTTTTTGCTTGTGGGCGCTTTCAAAATAAAACTAATGAAAATTTTTAATGAAAAGGATGAAGTTGATCTCATGAAAAATAAAACGATGTTCCCTTAAAATGCAAGTACACTCGTATCATTTTCATGATAGTGTTTACCTACACAGTTGCGGATGTTATTAAGAAATGTGAAAAGCTCATAAAGACTTTACTTTTCATCAAAGAAAATGTGAACATTTTTTAAAATTTTATTTTTAAAGTTCGTGAACTATAATTAGTATAATTTTACTTTAGCATGACATCAATATATAATTAGACTTTTTTAAATACAATGTTGTTACATAATATACATTTATCCTAGTTTAATCTGACTCGATAGAGAGACACAGAAACATCATCCATCAAGCGCATCAGTTTACCTACACTTGTCCCAGGATGGACGATGGACAGGATATTTTTTGGCGAGACTTGCTTGTCTATGTGTGCATCATTGACGTCTTCTGTTTTCATTAAACTTGTATTCTCACAACACACTATCCACTACAAATTAGTAATTTTTTAATGTGAATATATATTTATATTTTTTGTTAGTATCGGGAAACCTTTCAGGATTGTTTAAACAATGGTTTTATAAAATGCAAATAAGAAACTTGTTTCTCTTCTGTTTAACAAACTAATTTCATTCATACACAATTGTTTCTAAATATATATTTGACATTTCATTGGCACCCTTATTCAGTGGTGACCGAGTAACTACCACAGAAATCCGGGCAGACTACAAGCACGCTGGTCTGATAACATCAAACGAGTAGCAGGAGGTCAATGGCACAGAGTGGCGAGGGATAGAGAATTGTGGAAGTTGGGGAGGGAGGCCTATATTCAGCACTGGACGACTAATTGATAATAATGATAATTATTATTTTATTAGCTTAATGTTATTGGTTTATTTTAATAACTTTTCAGATATAATATGTAAAAAGCGTATTTTTTAAATTTGAAGAAAAAAACTTTCTTTAAGAATACAAATAAAAAATCATATTAGCTGCCGACTTTTGTTATTTTTTTATAAAGTAAGAAGTATTTTTTTATTATTATTATCGATGAAAATTGTTTAACATGTAAGCCTAATGCTCTGAAAAATATGTCAAGTTACAAAAATATTTTCTTAAACTTAATATTAGAGGAAAAGTATAAATAAGTTATATTATCGCGTTTCAAAATTCGTAAAAATTGCTATATTGACGTCAATGGAAATTTTTCCCAATGAATGGTCAATTTAAATAAGGGTTGAATGAAAAATCAACTCAAAGGAAATGTTAAGAAAAACGAACAGCATTCTTTTTCCTCATTAACATTTAATTCCTAACAGAACAAGAATTTTTATTATAGAATCGTTTTCATAATACTCACACCCCAAAATGTTCATTAGTCATTATATTATATTAACTACAAAAAAAAATATTGCCTTTTGAACAATGACGTGAACTTCATATTGTATATATACGAATTGAAAAATTGGTTTTCTAGAAGTTTTAACATTTTTATTGCAATATTTGATGGTGCCTTATCGAAGCAAAACATGTCATTATAATAAAATATTAAAAAAACGTCTTGAAATTAACATTTTCAGAAGTATTTATTATTTAACCGTCGCGTTGCCATGTGGTAAATTGAGTTTCCACTGCCAATTTAATGTTGATTTTCTTAAAACCTATGGACCCTAATATTATAAAAAAAATTGTAATCCTCCATTGAAGTGTTTTCAATATTTCGTAATAAAAAAAAAGCAAAAAATTACTTCCTTCATCCCAAAAAAAAAATATTTTCTAAGACTGCCCTCACCTTCATTCGTGTTAAGGTAGAATTTGTTTTGCTAATATTTACAACTTTATCAAAAGTGACAAATACTTACTCGCTGTTTTGAACGTATTATAAATTATATCTTTGACCTTTTCAATAGGTACGTAATAATACCGACTGGATGAAAACGCAGCACGTAAGTTAATAATATCAGAACTGTGAAAATATTAACACTTTACCAAAAGGGACAAATATTAATACGTACTCGTTGTCTTGAACGTACTATACATTTTGCCTAGGTGCCTTTATCATCGCCCTGCCGGCCCGGCGCGCAGACAAGTTTCGACCCGACCCGACCCGATGTTTAGTCGCCCGTATGCTATGACGCATTACATATCAGAAATCGCATGGTTCCAGAAAAAAATTAATAATGATATGTTTTTCAAATAATCCATGTATGTTATAGAAATCGATCTATTCCTAATGAAATTCCCTACAAGATGACATAAATTAAATTTTGATTCATCTAGTCATATGCTTGATATTTAGATAAAGTTAGCGGTAAACTGAACTTACCACATGGGAGCAAGCGTTTTGTTTTGAACACGGTACGTTAAGGGTTAATATCTTTTACGACATTGAGGTAAGATTGTTTTCTTCTTGTTCTTTCCTTGATGCCATTTTACTACTATTACTGAATGTTTACAACCACTTGCTGCATTATACTACTGTCCCTTGAAGCTTGTATGAAGCTGTCCACAGTCAGCAATCCGCTCCACTGTCTGAGACTTAAGTAGTCTGGTAACTTAAGCCGATTTTCATCTATTTTTGGAGGGCGTTTTTTTGTAGGAAAATAAAAATGAATCGTTTTGGAAATTTAGAATGTTTAATCTTTATTATTATTATTATTTAATCCATATATAAATTTTATTTACATATTAAAGATACAAAAAAAATTGTTTGAATTTTTTTTATAGTTTATTATTATAATATTATTATTATTAATCGAAGTTGACACCTCGAAAAAAAGCGCGTGGGTGGCCCGGATGATTTTGGCTCTTGATGTTATCTGAAATCAAAAATTCTTGAAATTTCTTAATCTAAAGACATGTCATCCTCGTCGAAACTACCGAAACATTTTTTCACCCCTAACTTTTTATTTCACAACCCCTTCTTTGCTGAATTTTTTTTTTCAAAGTTTTGTTATTTATCCACGAAATTTAACTTCTGTAGTTTCGACCTGAATGACATGTCTTTAGATTAAGAATTCTCTAGAATTTTTGATTTCAGATAACATCAAGAGCCAAAATCACCCGGGGCACCCACGCGCTTTTTTTCGAGGTGCCAACTTCGATTAATAATAATAATAATAAACTATTAAATTTTTTCAAAAAAAAAATTTCTGTATCTTTAATATTTAAATAAAAACATTCTTAATTTACAAAACGATTCATTTTTATTTTTCTACAAAAAACGCCCTCCAAAAAAGACATGAAAATCGGCTTAAGTTACCAGACCTTAATTATGACATCTTAAAATCTTTTATATTTTCATCACTTAAAAAATGTAGAGCAGAGCTGCTGTCTAAACCAGTGAAAATATCAAATAACTAGATAATAAAATGTATTTTTATGCATTATAATCAAGATCGTATCTCGGCAGAAAGTTATTTTGTATAGGCGACCAAGTCGATTGTATTATACATATCATTAATATCATTGTATGTAATGATACAACCTTGGTAAGGTCTGGGATTTTTACAGGAACAGCATTAACATACATATTCAGCGCGAATGATCCTCTGTCTCTTTGAGCTGCTGTCATTCACAGCTCCATCCAGCCAAGCAACTTACGTTAATTTCAATTTTTTTAAGTTTCAGGCGTTAACACTGTGAAATTCCATGCTATGTTATCTTGGAATTGAATTAGCAACGTTGTTTTTATTCCTTTAATTTATTAAATATTATTTGAAAAAAAAATATCGAGATATATTGAGGTCCCCTCCGAAACGTGTTGCGTTTTACATTTATTAATTATAATATCAAAATATTTAATTAATTACGGTGGAATAAAAAACTAACTAACTTACCATCACGCCCTCTCCCCGAAGAGGTAGGCAGAAAGGATGGACTGCCAGACTTTTCCTTCCTGACATATTTCTCTCGCTTCCTCGACATTCATACATCGTGTCATGCACGGGCGTCGATTTTTCTGACTCCTCACATGGCCGACATTCAATATTTGATTTATTTGGAATAAATTAGCTTTGTTAATTCAATTCCAAGATTTATTTTTAACCAAAAATACTTACTGTACTTAATAGAAGTATTTTTAAAATGTCTGTAATTTTGTAGGCATGTGTTGTGTTCATATTTGTGACATGTAGTAATAAATAAATAAAAGTCATGTATATATTAATATTGGTTTATTATCGATTAACCCAACATAAACTTATAATAACCTATTTAAAATTTCTTGTACCTACAGTAAGGTGTTTCTAAATATTCGATACAATTATGAACTTTTTCTGTATAAATACTAAATTTTAAAACAGGCCGAAGTTTTACAATTAATATATTTTACGCTAGGTGCGCAATATGTCTCAATTAAGTAGGTACTGAAGTAATTTTTTCGAGATAGTCTCGATGAAGTTAAACATTCGCAGACACTTTGATAATTTATTATTATACATAAACTATCAATACAAATTTTTAAGTATTTATGTATTATGAGAACACATTCTCATTTTTTTGCATATTAGAGGGTCTTGATTTTTTTAAATGAATGGTATGAGCTTAAAAAATAATTACAAGTAGGTACGAACTTCAAGAATTATACAAGATTATGATATTTTTGAAATTAAATTATTTATAAAGTAAACGATAACATATTTTAAAAATTGGGTTAACTTTTGACGTAAAAAGATATTCGACAAGACAAAAGGCACTAAACTTCCAAGAGGTAACCACAAAACTGTTCCATTCGGTTTTTTAAATATTAATTTTATATTTACAATGACAATTCCACGTCATTTGATAAGTTTTAATGTCGATAATTTAAGTTCATATCGTATATCTACAGGTATGTTTGCAAAACAGTCTTTTCAACTAGCATTTGTTTTACTTTACAACAATGTTCAATAAGAAATCACTTCTCTACTCTTCTACCTAGTCGATTACTCGTCAATTTGTTCAATTGACATCTACGTTTCATACAAAATCTCAGTACAATATTATATGTAGAATACACACAGTCAGTATCACAATCTGCGCCGTTTCACGACAACAGAACGTCAGTGACAATGGGCTATTAATTCATACTAAATTTCATGTTGGTCCATTTTCAAACAAGATTCTTTTGATACAAAAATTGTTGTAAGTAAAAACTTTTCACGCTCGCAAACATCGTCATCAATTTTACAATAATTGACATCAAAGATTTACATCCTAAGACAATGCCAAGAGTAAGTCTAGTCTACCCAATATTCTAGAGTATCACTCTCACAGTACAATAATTAGAATTGATGCCTTTGGTGAATACCTACTTAAGCGTGAAGGAACGAAATTGAACAGTTCAAATAGGTTCAAAACAATGTCGTCACCGGAGAACTTTCTCGAGTCACCAGATTCTATTGTAGTATCAATTCAATTTATATTAAAAAAAAAGTTTTTTCGACTTCTACATATACGTATTGATATTTAATTTGAATGATCTGAGTTATTGATATTATAAGTATTGATCTTTAGTTTTCCTAATAGTTGAACAATTACACAAGGCTATCAACCAATTATCAGTTTTAACTTAGAACTAATCATACATCGACTTAAAAACGGCTAGGGATGAAAAAGTCTTAATTTTGATGAAATGCCACGAACGAGATGATTCACTGAATTAGAAGATCTAGGATGTATTGGAAGAGCACGGGGGCCTATCGGTTGAGGCCGGAGAGGACAAGGCGCGGCGCCGCGTAGGAACTACGGCCGACGGGCACCCGTTGTGTGGGTAGGCCAGAGAGTCCCCGCACGTAGGTGTAGGTGACGGGCGGCCGCAGGATCTTCTTGGGCTGGGGGTTCTTCTTGGTGGTTCTGGACCGGGACTTGTCCGAGTCCGAGTTGCCGCTGCTGCACGAGTGGGATCTGGAGGATATGCTCAGGTTCTGGAACACTTTGCGGAAGGAGGAGGTTGTCGATCGGTGGCGCCTTCTTCTCTCGGGGGAATCGTCGCTTCCGGTGTCGCTACTGGAGTACACCTCTCGGGGGTCGGGAGACATGGTCGACATGGTCGAGCCGGCGGGCGAGTGGCTGGAGTTGGAGTGACTGGAGTGCGTGTGACTGGAGTTGGAGTCCGTGCTGGAGCTCCTGCAGTCTTCCTCCTGCGGCCGGGCCCTGCCCAGCCGCCGTCCCAGCGCCCTCAACAGCCTCGCGCCTTTCACGGTCTCCGCGTCTTCCATCGGCGGCCACACGACAATAGCCGGCAAAGCGATTATCGGAGATGGTATTTTCTTACTTGCGAAACAGAAAGTTTTCTTAATATTTGAACAACTGTTATACAACAAAGTTCACGAGAAAATTATTCTGTTAATGTTTTTTGACACTTTTCAAATCAAACAATAACAAATTCCAAGAGAAGTTTGTATGTTTTCGTATCACTTTACTAGCGAAGTGCGATCACTCGAGTATTCGTAATAAAAGGTATTTTCACTTCGAAAGCTGGAGATAGACTGAATAAGGGAGGTTTCGGCGCCGCTTATATAGCTTTCCCCGGGGGTGGCGTCCCAGCACCCCTACGACTGGGTGGGGGCGGAAGTCTGTACGGGAATATTGCACGTTTGTACACCGCACCGTAACCAATTTAATGGCTAAAACTTTTTAATTGATTTCGTGGACGCGTTTTCTCTTTACTAATTGATTAAAATTGTCACGTTTTCATCGGTCAAACGTTAATGCATGTATGGCGTTCGACCTATAGAAACGATAAGGACTGAAGAATTAAGGGTAATTGACTCCGAATAATTATTCTTCAGCGTATTCTTGTTGTTTTTTTCGATGGAGTTTTCTCTAGTAAGAGAAGAATGATTTCATGAACGAATATTTTTTAATAAAAGTAAAAGCTAATTTTCAAACGTGGGATGTACTCGTAAATCGTGTCCGTAAACAAACTTACGAAGAAACCAAACAAATATTTTACGCAAATGATTCTATAATAAATATTCTTGTTCTGTTGCTAATGGGTAAATGCTAATGGGTAAATACAATGCTTTTCATTTTTCTAAACACTTCCTTTGAGTTAATTTTTCATTCAACCCTTATTTAAATAAACCATTCATTGTGAAAAAATTCCAGTGACGTCAATATACCAATTGTTTCGAATTTAGAAACGTGATTAAAGAAATTAATTATTTTGGTTCTCTTATATTACGTTTAACACAATTCCAAGTGTTTTCCTTTATCGGTAAACATTTTCTAGAAAAAGTTATAAAATAGCTTTTTGATCGATTCTGTAAAAAAAACGTTGCGTCATGAAAACAGATTTTAATATAAACAACCAGTACGTCGATGCCAGCGAGCCTTACGAAACCGGTCGCTGTCTCAATAAAGATACAAGAGGAAGTAGTCATTTCGTTAAATTTCATTATAATTTTTAATGAACTTATATTAAAAGATATTAATTAAATCATTTGATGGTCAATAAATTACATAATATATTTTGTGATAATGTTAAATAATTAAAATGTTTGTTTTTGTTCTTTACTCAACAACTACGGAGTTTTTTTTTATTTAAAAAAATGGTTAGTTTTCATTGGCTAATATATTATACTATTTTTACACTATTAAATTTCTTCTTCTTCTCCTTTTAGACCTTTGATCTGTTCCTGTAGTCAGGCTGGCCTTTCTTGGTAAATTGATCTATCCTATCCCTCCTACTCTTTGGCGGCCTTTGGGGGGGACGGTAGCCAACAGGAATTGGATGCGCTACACCGTGTGGGATTCTGGAGGGATCCATCCTCTGCCGTGCGCATTCCAAAGTATTCTGTTTATCTTCCACCCTGCAGATTTCACGGATAGCTGTATTCCTCACCCTATCTTGAAGAGTCTTTCCTGCTATTTTCTTCAGCGTTCGTATCTCTGCCACCCGCACATTAACCTTCATTCTTGTGGTATCCGCTCTGGACTCAATGCAATACAATTTCATTTAGTTTTAATTAAAAAAGTTTATATAAAAAGCATATCAAAAAGACTAAGTAAATATAATGAAAATTGATTAAATCTACTCTAAAAGTTATTGTCATTTATCATTATTGTAATCATATTGTTTTTTTCGTATTTTTTAAACATTTTAAAAAATTTCATAAACTTTCAGCATTATTGCCTTTAACCGGGTGGTGGTCTAGGGGACAGAAAGCTTGTATCCTTATTCAGGTAACTTGGGTTCAAGCACGTGTACAACCCGATTGATTTTACTTTATATATAGGGGTAAGTGTGAAAAATTCTTCTATTAAATCCTTGATTTTGGAATTAAAATAACAACCTGGAATTCTATTATATTTTTGAATATTTTTTTAAACCAAAATGTTGTTTTACAACCGTTTAATTAATTTTTTCATATTTTTAAGGCAAAATACCTTCAAAATCGGGAAAACTCTACTCACTGTAACTTATTTTATTAACTAATCCACTGACGTAAACTGGTTTAATAAGTTGTTTAATAACTGGTTCTGATTTTTAAAATTTGGTTTGGTTCATGTGGTGCTCCCGTAAATTTAGAGATATTTCGTGTATAAATTAATTGTTTTGGTCGATTTGATTGTTACCGCATTTTATGATAGTTATTTGTGACACAAAATACGTTTGCACTGTTTTAATGTTAAAATTAAATAAGTTTTTTATAAAAAGAATTTTGACAGGTGTAAAAATATATTTTTCATTTGTTCCAATAACAATTTGAATAAATTCTTCAATAATATTTTTAAATTTTGCTGGTTCGTTAGTGAGTTTAATAAGTTTATATAGTTCTCGCAATGATGATGGTTTTTTATTTTCAATATACGTCCAAAAAACATATTAAAAAATAAATTACTATTAATAAAATATGTAGTCATTGAATTCAGAAAATATTCATTTATAAATATTGTACTGAAAAAAATTATCCTATTCAATTATCCTAATCAATTATCCTATTAACCTTATTTTAATATATTTATTCTATTAATCTAGAATCCCACACGTTGTGATGTACCAGATTCCTGTTAGTTACCTTGCCCCCTCAGAAGACCACCATAAAGATGGAGCGATAGCTGGTTGTCAACTTCTCAAGTGAGACCCAGGCTAATAATATGAAAAGAACAAATATCCTAAAGGAAAAAAATAATATGTAGAAGAAGAATTTTATTAATATAAACCTCCACGCATTTTTGCTATGTTTGACTGTCATAACAAAGCGAAACATATCACTCATATAAAATAAAATAAAACTTTTAGAAATCGTTATTTTTTTACATTGAATATTTGAGACCATTGAACGAGTACAAAGCCCGTCAATATCGAATACACCCATTCGTTTGACAATTATTTCAAAGCACGATAATCTTTGTTACCAATTTGGAATAAGTTAGGCTTCGTTGTCTGATAAATAATTATAAGATGTGTAAGAAGAGTGATATATTCGTCGCAAAAAAATATTTTTGCCAAACAAAAATAGATCGTCTAGTCGTTTTATCTATTTATATGTGATCTAGGTTCACCGATCTTTTGTTAGGTTAATGGTTGGATAAGCCATAAAAACAGTTTAAGTATTATTTGTCCCAGTAATAGAAAGACCCTCTCGAAACCAATGTAACTCTGCGGAAGCAAAACTACTCGTATGTTTAGTTCATTTATATAATAAAATTTTTGTATAAACCAAAAATAGCTAACTTCTTATGGCCATACACCTCTTGAAGAGTTTTAGTCTCTTTGATGATTTTCCTCCGAACTCTTTGATCCTGCGCCTTTTGCTCCCAGCTGTCCGATTCGCCCAACCTAGCCAGATCAGCCAGAATATTGTCCATTAGGCGCTGTCTAGGCTTTCCTAGAGGTCTTACTCCAGTCGGTCTAGACGCGTACAGGGTCTTGATTTCTTTGGTCTCTTCGGCTGGGCATAAGTGCCCAATCCATGCTAGGCGACCAGCTCTCGCGGTGCTCATAAAAATGGGCTGCTGGGATATCGCTCGGATCTCTTGGAAAACAAAAATGGAGATTCCATATACGCTTACTAAATAAATTTGAAAGATTTTGAAAGTGTCAAATACTCCTCTTAGTACAAAAGAGTTGATATTTTTCTACTATTTTATTAACTATATATGGTTCCGGGGGTACCTTAGGGGTTATAGCTCGCCCAATAACCGTAAATATTCATTATCAGATGTCCTGTGAAATGTCGTAATAGACACTCTGTTCTACTTGAAATGTGAACTGTAACAACAGCTTCCCATATGTATCCTCAGAAATTTATTACGATGATTAAGAATGTTATAATAATCGAAAAGATTATCAGAATCCCAGCTTCATATTCAAATTTGAGAGATACTCTGTGTTTGTCCATGTTCCAGAATATCTATTGTACTTTAAAAGAACAATCAACTGTTCTGTACGAGAAGTATTTGTCAAAAACATTACATTCGCTAAAACGCGGTGTATGAATTATTATCCTGGAAAAATAAACCATCATAATAAAAATAATTTAAAAATTTAAAACTTTAGAAATCCATAAGTCGGTGAAATTGGATGAAAATATAATTAATAATCAGAATCCTCCTTTTACTCCTTTATCCTTAAATACTTTGTCTACTTGTAGTCTCCCAAGCTCCCATTCCCAGTCATATGCAAATTAATAATTTATTAATTTCTATAAAAATTATGTCTTTTCAAATGCATGTTTTTTCTAAATTACAATTTTATTTTATCGGTATGTCGTATTATTGTTAAATATTATTTATTAGTTCTTACTGATAAAAAATAAATATAAGTACTTATAACAATAAGCCTAGGTTGATTTTTAAATTTGAATTATTAGGTCGAATTTTAAGTGCGTTTTTTTATGTAAGTCTTTTTTTGTTTAGTTATTTATTATATATTTACACCTGGAGATGGAGGTATCCTCCGAAACACGTAGCGTTTTTAAATATTTTGTGGATAATAAACAAAGTAATTTTCAATTTCCTAAGTTTATATTATAAATCATGTGTATTTCTAAAGTAATAGTAGGCGAACACGTGATTTTGATATTTGTAACTTTAAAGATGGTTTTGCGATATATCAGTTGTTTAAATGTTCAAATAATGTTTTAATTTATTTTAATTTCATATTATCTAATATTAATCAACGTAGAATATCGTAAACCTTACGTGTTTATTATTTATAAAGATGCTCTTTATGATTTTCCCACAGACTACGCATTTTAACACGTTTTACAAGAACAAACCCGTTGAGTGAAACGAGAGCTATGATGGCTCTCCCTATCGGTTCGGAATAAAACGTTGGTCACGTTATTTTAACCAGAATCGATCTTCTCTTCAAAGGATGCCAATTATTGTGGACCACGTTGGCGGTGACGCTGTGGACAGAATCAAAGGGAATGTTTGGCCAAGCTAATTTCCAATCAAACCTTCATTCATTTTGTCACGTGAATCTAGCATAGAAAATGACTTTTGCTGACTGTCGGAATTTTTACGAGTCTATTTCGTGGTTGATTTAGTTGAACTTAAATTAATTGGTGCTTATTTTATAATCTTGTCTTATTAAATAACTTGTAAATAAAATAAAATTAACATAGTAAATTCATCATCTCATAAACAACGGTTTACTGTATAGTTATCATTACTTGAAAATTACGAAAAAGTTATAAGATAATCAAATGATTTTACTGAAATCTCTTGATGGAAGTTCATTTTAAATAATAATTAAATAAAACGATGTTTTTTAACTACTTCCACTTTTGTCTTTATTTCGACAGCTGGCATCGACAGACATAGACATAGACAAGTAGTTAAAAAACATCGTTTTTTTTAATTATTACAGAAAAAGTTATATTTTATTAAAGATCTGAATGTTTTATCATATAAAAAATATTCATGGTGTTAATTGATTTTTTTTTTTGTAGAAGTACGTTGTGAATATTGACAATAATAAACCGAAATTCTTAATTCCTTTCAAACATATGGTTAGTTTTAAAATAACCTTTCAAATCACCTAACACTATGGATAGTATAAAATCGTTAAACTTCGGTGAATAAGGGGCGGTGGCGTGCTTTGGGAGAAGTCTACGTTCACCAGTGGATGACCGACGGCTGATGATGATGATGTTAAACTTCAAACATCACCATTTTTATTTCATAAATAAGCCTAAGAAACTTTGATGTAAGAATCGGAAGACGGTATTGAGCCTCAGAAACTGGTCGAAGCCACAAATCTTAGTGTGATTAAACGAATTAAATATTATAAAACAAATTTTCATTAATTTTTTGTATAATATTTATTGTAGCATATTATAATGATTATTATGTTTTCTTTCGTATGAAGCTCTTAATTATTGGTGAGGCATTATTAAAATTAATTTAAAACACTTTTGTACTTTGTTTTATTGAACCTACATTAGTTTTTCTATAACTCGGCCACACCCTTTTCCCCATTCTAAATAATTATATATAACGTTTCTTTGTATATAATTTACTTTGTTTTTGTAAAACTGAAGGTTATTAAAAATGATCCGGTGGAAGCGAAACCAGTTGGTTAGTAGATAAAACAAAATAAAATGGTGTAAAAATAATGTTAAAAATGATTGAAATTATATTTATTATCACATTTTGAAGCTAAATTAATAATTATCAAGGATACTCGATAGTGTCATAGTTTGTAATAACTACAACGAGTTACTCCCTTTTTAATAAAACAAAACAATTTCTTTTTAAAAAGGTGCAGTACTCATATTTTAATATGAAACCGTAATAGTAGTAGGCAGAGAATGGACCGCCATACTGCTCTGTACTGAAATATCTCTCGAGATTCTTTTAAATTCATCATTCGTCGATTTTTTCAATTTTAATATTTCATCAATTAGGTCATGTCACGCTTTCTTTGGTCTTCCACGGCTTCTCTTTCGACTCACTCTGCTTGTTAACAATATTTTAATGATTTTGTTCTTTCCATTCGTCCCACCGTAATAATAAAACGTGTAATAATAATAAATAAGGGACAAGTACTCCTTTCTTTTAAAAACGTTGTTCTGATGACGAAATTTAACACGTGTATCTAATGATGTCATCTTAAAGAGTCGTAGAAACGTCGAGACGCGCGTCGTAGACGTATTCCTCTAAGGGTAAGAAAGGGTATTTATGTTTTTTTACAAAGCGAGGGGGCTATTCAACGATACTCTCATTTACTGAGCATGAAAAATGGTGTCCTTCTACGTAGATATTCTCATTAATAATAATTCAGGACCAACACGTGGACGCAATCGGATAAAACATGAAAATATTCTACCTCAAGTAAGGAAAGGTAAACAGATTCCTTCGTAAATTACCTTAATTATAACCATATATGTATATAACCATATATATATACAATATAAAATAATAAAACACTTTGCATTTATATAAGCGTTCTAGTGGGGATCTAGTGGCCACCTTTATGTATGGAAATGAAGCTTGGAGTTTGCAGAACAAGATCGAATGTAGGATTAATGCCGTAGAAATGCGATCACTTAGAATAATATGTGACTAAAACATTATTCGATAGAATACCAAAAGAAGACGTTGAACGAATGTCCTAAATAAAATAAAGAAAGGGTTACTAAGATGGTTTGGACTATGGAACAAATAACATAGATGAGAAAAAAATAAAAGGGTATTTCTCAACCCAACCAATGACAGGTCATAAGTCCTGTAAGCGCCTCGGCCACCACCTTCTGTTCCCAGAAAACAATTTACATCTTCGTCTCTATTGAGATACAATTAATCCTTATAAAAGAAAAAAATGGTTTAGAGGTCGTATACAAGTAATGTGAATGGAAAAAGATGTGGTGGAAGGCCAAGAAAGATACGGCATGACCAAATTAACCAATTTCTAAAAGGCGGCCATGTTCGAAGTCGGATCAATCGACAAGCATGGTTGTCACTGTGTGTGAATGTATAATAGGCGCGATAGTTATTTCGGATATAACTTATATGATAGAACAATTTTTTATTGATTTTTGCAGTTTCTGAAGTTAAAGACTGCAACGATCTCTGAAACGTGAAACCACGAAAATCTTACTTTACATGTACGTTTACATTTTTGCAGAATTTTTATATTTTTATTACGTCACGGAAGAACAAAGTCAACACGTGATTTGTTGATGTTAGCAAACGAATCATTTTGCAATTTCAAAATCAATTAACTATTTGATATTGCATAGTCGGTGACGGAAATTGCATGCAAAATTTCCCCGACGAAGTCACGTGACTCGTTACAGAGTTTATTTAGTTGTTCGTAATAAAATTTTTCATTTCAACCCGCAAATCTCGAACGTGATCGATGACGTACGCGAGTGATTGGCTTCTTCCTCGCCTTGGACCACAGTCTACAGCCCTAACAGCGTCACCGGAGGCGGGTGCCCATTGAAAGGGTTAAGTTCACCATTTCTCTATTTGCATTTTCAGTTCTTTTTGTATTGAAAAAGAATACAATGTCGTCTCTAGGATTGCAACGCTGTAAAAGTTTAATTCACATTAAACACGTAGCCATTGAGATGCAATTTATCTTTTATTCAAAATCTTTTAAAAAATTCTATGTAATAAGTATCAACATAATTTTATCTATACACTGCTTTTCTATAATATTAAATATTTTCAGAAGATTTTTTTTCACTTTAATTTTTTTTTACAATTATGCCATTTTCAAGATTAAGGCGTTAAGACTGTGGAATTTCATTGTAATAACCTAATATATTGTAAAATAATACATTATTTTGTTTAGAGTTTAGTTATATTTTTACAGCTGATAACGGAGGTCCCTCCGAAATATGTATTGGTAAATATTTTATTTTATAAAGATACTTAATAAATTAAAGTGAAACATAAACAACGTTGTTTTATTAATTAAATTAATAAGAATATTAATAATTAATAATTATACACAACGGGATGTAGCGCCGAGAAGAAAAAAAAAATTAATTTGAATAAAATCGTCAGTTTTCTATGTTATATTTACGTAATGAGAAATACGATATATACGTTATGAGAAATACATATTTTACCTGGCTAAAGCATAATCAAATAATCCTTTTCAACAGTGCCTTAGCAAAGCCAAACATATAATTTACATAAAATAAAATAAAAATTATAGAAAACAGAGGTTTTCGTTCGTATTAATTAGTAAATATGGAGTTTTACATAATTAAAAAAAAACAATAAATAGTTTATCATATTTTTGACGACGTATATTGAGAACTATGAACTAATATATATGAATAAAACAAGTCGTAGATTCAAATTCACAAAACATTTCGTTTCTTTCTTTCTCAGTGCAAAATGATTTACACCGAGGAAGGACATTTGCGGTCCGACACATGTTTGGGAAAAGTGTTATGAAAATATATATTTTTTAAATACGCAACTTTTTTTAAATTTAACGATTTATCTCTGTAGATTATTATTAGATTTATTATTCATTATTAAAATAATCACATTCGATATTTTCTCTGCTGATTATTGTGTTTGCTCATACTTGCTTATAAGCGGAAGGAAGATCCAGATCACGTAATAGCTTTAACCTCAACCTCTATGTAAGAAAACAAGGCAATACAAGGTAAAAGTATTATGTACGTTTTGTATTTAGTGTTTTATTTGCCTTTTAATCAACGGGATGCGAGCGTTAGTTAAAATATTTTGTGCCTACTATTTCTAATATAAAAATTTATGTGTCTGAACAATTTAATTCAATTGTATTTAATATGTTAATAAACAATTTTATTCCTTATCAAACAGTTTTTACATTAATGTTTAAATGTATTATTTTGACTCAACATTTTGTTGAGAGTTTTTTTGATAAAACGAACGCTTAGTATAGGGTAATTTATTCTGATGCTGGCCCAATGGAAATTGGGTTTGAAACCCAAAAAAACCTAATTCAATCCGGATAATACAATACGTTTGTCATACTCTCTCTCTCACTTTACTATTATCCTCCATATTAGATTTACTCAAATTTAAAGGACGTTGGATGTCCATCTCTATCTCCAGAAGATCCTCACTTATCATTGTATCACGCTGATAAGTATATTTGAGTGTTCCTTATAAAAAACTTTTGTGAAATAAAAAAATTGGTGGTTTATTACATTATATTTATAGATTTATTTATTTAAAAAATTATTTATTATTAATAAAGAAAATAATATAAGATTGACATGGAAAGAATGAAAAACAAAGAATGGTAAAGGATGTATATGTTACTGGAAATAGAAACAGAAAAAGACCGAGGTGTGGCACGATCAAATAAATCAAATATTGAATGTCAGCCACGTGAGAAACCGACGTGCTGCATGATACGATCTATGATTATTGAGAATGCAAGAGAAGTATGTCAGGAGTGAAAAGTGTGCCTGTCCATACTTTTTGCCTACCCCTTCTGGGAGACGGCATGATGTTTGTTCAGTTTTATATAATATTAAGTTATGAAAAATCAGTTTGTATCAAGGAGACCATATCCAAGAATAAGCATATGAGAACTGACTGGCCTATACTGATATATAACATTGAGACTAGAGCGGATACCACAAAAACGAAGTGCGCGTGGGACAGATGCGAACGCTGAGGACAATAGCAGGAAAGACTCTTCGAGATATGGTGAGGGACATGGTTGAAACGCGCACTTGCAAAGAATGGATCCCCTCCAGAATCCTCCATGTTGTGGCGCATCAGATTCCCGTTGGTTACCGTCCCCCCGGAAGACCGCCAAAGAGATTAAGGGATAGCTGGCAGTATACCTACCAAGACAGGCCTACCGGACCCAAGATCTAATAGAAGAAGAAAAAGAAGAGAAGAAGATAAACAAATGTTTAAAAGAATCTCAATATTTCTTAGACCTATAAAGTATAGAATTGATCTTAAAGACACTGACGAATCGCGTGAGGAACACCAGAATAAGAGAGAAATGTGAGGTTGACGATATTATAAGATGGAGCAGACAGCGAAAAAAGGGACTGGTACGGTCTTGTTCAAAGAATGGACACCACCAGACTCCCCTATATTGCATTGAATAATCAACCTCATGAGACTCGTCCTCGTGGAAGACCTCCTAAAAGATGGAAGGACAGCTAGGAATCTACCTCACTAGAGGTGCAACACTCAACAGACCACATAGGTCTACAATAAGGAAGAAGAAGAAGTTTAATATATAATTGTATTCAAAGGAAGTTTTAGCCTTATGCACCATTCGAGTTCACATGTAAATTGTTGTATGAAGCATTATATCGTAACTATACCATTGCCATTTGAAACGTGTTATTCTTGTAGTGACGCGTTGACGCTGTAATAACAATGAATTTGCAAATTCGTAATATGGATCTACGTGCTAGGAACTTGTGCATAATAATTGTATGAAACTGCGTGGGTTTAGCACATGCTGATTGTTCCCGTGTTCATTGACCAAGCAGAGAATCCGAGGGTTTATGTATTTGCATTAGACTTTAGTGTTTGCACAAGCAACTGAAATGAATCCACGAAATAAAACTGAATTAATTATTTTATTTACACAGAATTTAGTGATATTTTTAAAATTTATTTCAACATTACAAAATAACCATTACAAAATATTGCCACGTGAGGAGTCAGAGAAACCGACGTGCGTGCATGACACGATTTAAGAATATTGAGGAAGAATGTCAGTAGAGAACATTGTGGCGGTCTATTCTTGTTGCTGTCAAAATTGATCATATTTGTAAACAATTTTATTATAATTAAAATATGTATCATTATAATATGTTTCACTGAAGAAGGACTGGTTATCCGAAACATGTCTGATATGTAATTTTAATAGTGTTGTATATGCAAAGTATATAAAAAAAGAAAAATACAAATAAAACATCTATAACACAAAGTATGGCGAACATAGAAGAAACAAAATAATGTTTTCAAAAGTTTATTATTTACCTAACTTACATTTTGTTATGTAGAAATTAAAAAATATAAACAAAAGCTAATCAAAAAATTACAAATAGATCTTAATTTTTTACTATATAAGAATTCCATCAACTAAAAAAAGAAAATTCAAATTAAGATTTCCGTCATTTTAATTAATAATTTATTGATAAATAATTTAACATTCCATTATAACTAAATGTTTTTTTGTTTCGAAAGTATGAGACTCCCTCTCATTGTGTTACACGGCCAACCCCGAGGTAGACCACCCCCGGGCAGACCACTAAAGAGCTGGATAGACAGCTAGGTGTAGACCTCGCAGGAGAAATTCCTCCTATAAAGCAGGTCATAAGACCTACACAAAAAAGAAGAAGTAAAAAAATATTTGGTGTATTAAAAATAATGATTTTTAAACAATAACTTTTAAAACGCGAAATAGTAAATTCAGATGCTTCCAAAACATATCATATTTTAAATAAATAATATTTGATTAAAAAATAAATTTTAAGTAAAAATTTATAAATATTTAAAATTAAAACACATTTTGCATTCTAAAAACGGAAAGTTTATAAAATTTGAAGTCAACTGACTTAAAAAATGCATTAAAAGCAATGAGTGAAATCTTAAAAATAATTTGAAGAATTGACACGATACATTACACATTTGTCAAAGTTTTAGCAAATCAAAATCTAGAAGTTCTATCGTATTTATGAGTGTTAATTGTAACTCATAAATACGATAAAACTTCTAGAAAATATAATTCTCCGTGAAAAATAAATAATTTATTCGGAGTTAATAGCATTTCACATTGTTCTAGAAAATGCTAGAAAATTTAAATAAAATAGAAGTTGTACACATCGCCTTTTTTTAGCTTTTGAGTTTTGAAATATACTCGATTTCCTCTTTCGATTTTCTATTTCTGAAAATTTTAATGCAAAATTCTTCAGTCATTTTTGGACGTGTATGTCCACCCGTATTTTATATGGAACTTGGAAACTTCCACAAAAGTAAACATCATGAAGGATTGCTTGGTAGATTAGCCCAAAACCGAGTTCAAATGTTTTATGTTTGTCTTAAGAACAACTAAACCACTAGTGAGGTTAAGTAGCATATAAATCTTTGGTACATAAAACAATTATAATGAAATACACATTGTTTAATTTACTTGATAGAACCAAAGCAAAAGTCTCATTCCATAAGTGTGGATCCGTATTAATGAAATTAAAAGGGACATGGAAGGTCCCTCCATGCGTTACTTTAATACCCTTACTTTAATACCCTGCGCCTCTGGAAACGACACAAAGTCGGCTCTTCCTTTCACCACATTGCCAAGAGAAAAAAATATGGTGGTTTTTGGGTTTAGCGCTACAAAACTCGCTAGCCATTGACACGACAAAAAATAATGAAATATGAAAATATATTTTTGGAGTACCATTTCAGGTCCTCCCATTGTGGGCTGTCACTCTGGCGTAGGCCTTTCTGTCTTGTGCCAGATAGAACAACTCCCCCACGTCCCCCGAATTCCGGTCCGGTATATATAATAATAGCATTTTACAATGTTCTAGAAAATAGTTTGAAAATATAAATAAAAAAGAAATTGCATATGAACGCATATCACTTTTTTTTAAGCTTTTGAGTTTTGAAATACACTCAATTTCGTCTTTCGATTTTCTATTTCTGAAAATTTTAATGCAAAATTTTTCAGTCGTCTTTGGACATACACTTTCACACAACTCTTATACGGAACTCGGAAACTTTCACAAAAGTAAACATCATGAAGGATTGCTTGGTTGATTAGCCTGAACCTGAGTTCAAATGATTTATAGTCCATTGTTTTGGCCGAAACACTATGATATTTTAACATTTTATAACTGTTAATTCAAAAACTTTGTTTTATATCACAAATTGTATTTATTTTACTTTACGACAGCTGTTTCATCAACCAATGTTGACATCATCAGGTGCTACAAAAATATATATCAAATGTTAAATTTGACTTTTGTAACATCACGATATCAAATTTGACATTTGATATATATTTTTGTAACACCTGATGATGTCAACATTGGTTGATGAAACAGCTGTCGTAAAGTAAAATAAATACAATTTGTGATATAAAACAAAGTTTTTGAATTAAAAGTTACAAATGATTTATGTTTATCACTCTTTTACATTCTATACTTAAAATTACCATATTTTATTATAAATAAAAAGGCAAAAAACCATATGTATTTTTTTAATATACTCGTATTATATTTTAAAACAATAATAATTGGTGGAATTATAAAGTTCACCAAAAATCAATTAATTAGTTTTTTTTATAATTTATAAAAAAAAAAATATTTTAGATTTGACATATTGAAGGGGAAAAAAAGTAAAATTTTTATAAAAGATTTATTTTCACCAGTTTGAAGGAGAGGTTACACAAGATAATATTATTGGGTAGTCTATTTCGAGCTGATTGTTTAAAGCTCACTGGCGGCCTTGGCAGTTGCAGCTACCCACACACGAAACAAAAAAAATACACCTGTTGAAAATATCATTTTTTTATAACCAATAAACACCTGAATTATACATGGCATAAGTAAGACTTTTAGGGTTGAGTCGTGAATTCGTAAATAATGTAAAACAATTTATAGTACTTAATTTTTTCAAATAAAATATTTTGTTTTATATTACTGTTAGTATACAATATGACTGACATAATTATTTTGACTGTTTTATTACTTTTAATATGACATTCTAATTGCATAAATGTTGTATTTACAAACATAATTTTTTTTACCGACCCTTATGTATGGAAGCGAAGCATGGAACTGGCAAAAGACGGATGAAAGTACAATTAATGCAGTAGAAATGAGATCTCTTAGACGAATGTATGGATACTCTCTGTATGATAGAGTGTCGAATGAAAATATAAGAAGTGAATGCGGTGCGAATGATAGTGTTATGAACAAAATAATGAAAGGATCAATAAGATGGTTTGGACATATGGAAAGAATGAAAGAAGAAAGAATGGTAAAAAATTCTATGTTAACGATGTAAATGGAACTAGAAAAAGAGGAAGACCGAGGAAAACGTGGCACGATCAAATAAATCAAATATTGAATGTCGGCCATGTGAGGAGTCAGAGAAATCGACACGCGTGCATGACACGATGTATGAATGTTAAGGAAGTGAGAGAAATATGTCACGAAAGAAAAGTGTGTCAGTCCATTCTTTCTTCCTACCCCTTCGGGGAGACGGCGTGATGGTCAGTTAGTTTTTTTTTAATAATTAAAACTCTGGTTTAAAACACGCAATATTTAAAAAAAAAATTATTATATTGTTGCGACAGCTGTTTCTCCAATCTATGTTGGCATCATCAGGTGTTATACTGTTGATTTGTTTGTAATATCTAAAGATGTCAATATAAGTTAGCGAAACAGCTCTCACGAAAAACTAATTGTCAAGTCAAATGTGTTTCGGTCAAAACAATGTATTATTAAAAATCATTACTTTAATGTATAATCTAAAAAGCACATTTAATAAATTAACGTAAAAGATATTTTTCAATCTAGAGATATGTCAAATGCTTTAAAAAATATGTATCATCGTTACTTAAACTTTTTTTTTTTTTTTTTTTTTTTTTTTTTTTTTTTTTTTTTTTTTTTTTTTTGTATACAACAGGTTTTTATGACCCTATTACTGTATACAATTTACATAAATTTTGCATGCATTTTACATACATTTTAAAATAAAACAATTAAAATAAAATAAAAAAATATTTAACAGTTGTGGTATGTACCTATATGTTCCTTAAAGGACATATAGGTCATTTGGAAAATGTCCACATCGACTGACACCTCATTCAAGAGCACCATACCCCGAGTCATTGTATGCTGCGCCAAGACATTTGTCCTGCTATGCGGTATGCACAACAGATCGTGTCTTCTAGCGCGAGCATACCTGTCCGGTGCATTGAGACCATAACACTCTAAGGGGTATGGGCTATCAATGAGGTTACGGAGTATTTTAAATCCTAAGATCATCAATGTACCCTTTCTTCTTGATTCGAGACTGCGGTACTCTGTGTTAATCAATAGATCATTGTGGTGCATAAACCTCGGATATACCCCATTCATCCGCATGTAGAGGTATCTCAGAATTTTTTTCTGGATTTGTTCTAATACCTCCACATACTTGTGCTGGTATGGAGACCATACACCACTCGCGTATTCTAATTTTGATCTAACGATGCCGTTAAACATTGATGTCATCGCTTCGAGATTTCGGAACTGTTTGCAAGTCCTTAAGACAAAACCCAGAAGTTTATAGCCAGTCGATGCCAACATTAACACGTGATCAGAAAAAGTCAGCCTGGGATCAAATACGACACCGAGATCCTTTATTGTGGAAACTCGTTCCAGAGCCTGATTGTTAATTGTATAAATGAAATCAATTGGTCTAGGAGAACGCGTAAATGTCATTGTAACACATTTTTTAATGTTTAATTCCAGCTTATTTTCCATTGACCATTTTTCTATCGCATCTATGTCAGACTGCAATTTTATGCAGTCATCAATAGACTGGATTCTCGAAAATAACTTAAGATCATCTGCAAAGAGCAGACAGGTGCCGTGCCGAATGCAGTCTTGAATGTCATTTATCAGGATTAGGAATAACAATGGTCCAAGGTTCGATCCTTGTGGAATACCCGATAATGCGGGGAACTCTTTAGAATTATATCCACCAATTCTAACAAATTGACTTCTGGAGTTGAGGTATGACGCACAGAGATTCAGCAGTGGGACGCTGAAGCCCAAATGATGCATCTTCCTTAAGAGTACATCGTGATCCACCCGATCGAATGCTTTGGCAAAATCAGTGTATATCACATCTGTTTGAATTCTACAATCTAGTCCCACTGCGACATTGTGCGAAAAAGAAAGTAGATTTGTTACTGTGGATTTTTTCGGAAGGAAGCCATGTTGACTTTCTTTGAGAAATGGCATGATCTGAGAGTGAATGTTTTGGTAAATTAACATTTCGAATATTTTCGGAAACGTGGACAATACAGCTACCGGACGATAATTTTTAACCTCTGTCTTGTCCCCCGATTTGAAGATAGGACTAACTCGGGTAAGTTTCCATTGCTGTGGGAAGGTGGACGATAGTATTGCACGATTATAAATATAGCATAAGGGCTCTGTTATGGCAGATGAGAGCCCCATAACTATACTTGGTGGAATACCATCGGGTCCTGGAGCCTTATTTGGCTTTAAGTCTCGAATACAGGACGCCACATCTTCTGTTGTCACTGTACCTAGCGAGATATCACCCATGTTCCAGGGTGTTTCATTTTGAAGACCAGTAGTGTCCAAATTGGGGACTTCCTGGTTATATACAGATTGGAAATAATCTGCGAAAATCTGTGAGACTGCATCCGGGCTCTCCACACTCACACCTCCGGCAGAAAGCGCAATATGCGAACGCCCGTCCGCTCTTTGAGAATTGACAAATTCCCAAAAGCACCTAATGTCGCCCTTGATCCCACTCTGGACATCCTCTATGTATTTTGCCTTTGCACTTGTGATATCCTTTTTCAGTTCTGATCTTTTCTTTGAATACAGAAGGTAGTCAGACTGATCATTACTTCGCTGGTATCGACGGCGAAGTACCTCCTTGCTTTTTAAGGTCGAGATAATTTTTCTGCTAAACCAAGTTGGGTAGCCCCCACTCGACACAGAAGGTTTTCTTTCGGGAATGCACAAGTCAAAGACACCATACATTACATTATAAAAATATTTTACGGCTTCATTTACGGACTGTATCGTATACAAAAATGACCAGTCGAAATGGTACAAAATATTTTTACACAGTTCAGAGTTGGCTAACCTATAATTATAGTTAGGCCGAGTCTCTCGCGTTAACACGGGCTGTGAAGCACGGAAACACTTGGTGCGCTTTTTTCGATTCGTTTTTGATAACCGAGCAACAATAAACAAAGTAGGATGGTGGTGATCCTCCTGTACCAAGGGCTCCTCACAGCGCGTGACAACGCAGGTATTCATATTACACAGCACCAGGTCCAACATATTGTTAAAACTATTGACTATTGAGTTTGTCTGCGCAAGACCATTGGAATTTAAAAAACAATTATAATCTAAAATAACTTCATCCGGCTTGTTATTAAGATTAAAATCTCCCATTATGATGATGTTTTTTCCTTTTAAAAATTTGATTTACTATCCACATATTCATAAAACTGAGATCTAATAGCACTATCGTCCGTGCAATAAAAATACGCTACACAAATAAACACTGTAATGTTGTCCTTCGTGACCTTGACCCAGAGATGTTCGCCTTCGGTCTCCAAATCCAAAATGCGACAAGAAATCATCGACTGCCTCACTGCTAGGCACACACCGCCGCCGCGCGCCCCGGTTCCCCTGTCCCTCCTGTAGACTGTATATCGCCTGTCGAACAGCTCAGAACTCAGAACAGCGGAGCTCAACCATGTTTCGGTGAGCGCGATGATGTCTTATTGTAATAAATGCACAAAAATTAATTTTCCATAATTTAAGTGATAAAAAAATGTTTTTCGGATATTATAAACACCCGTGTATGAGTTACTAATATTTCAATTTGTAGAATCTCTTCGGAATCTTATTGTTCTTTAGGTCCATCCCGTCTAGTGGCCTGCCACGTGGCCTGGTCCACTGTCTTAACGTAACTACCTTACTGATACCCTGCCATGTGACTCGGGGGGGCGTTTCCGATTTTCTTGGGGCAACAATTTATATCGGAAATATCTTCAGATTGTATGTAAAATCAGATTCATATTATTTTGGTAAAAAAGCTTATCATCTGTAGAAAGTATGCAATCGTTTCCTTCACTTAAATTTGCGGTAAATACAAATTAGTTCAAAGTAATTTCTTTTATATAATCAATTCTCCGGACTTGTTGGATGTTCTCGTATATTATTTTTAACGCGTCATTTAAGCAATTTTACAATTACAAGCCAACACGAAATGTTAATTACAAAAAAAAAAAAATTAAGTATAAAATGGATTTTAATCGTTAAGAATTAATTGTATATATAGAGACGAGTAGATTGAACTAAAATATGTGAAATGTTTCTCAACATGATAGCATATATACAACTATCAAATAATTGTCAGACGTGTTATTCGTAATGGGGCGGAATGGGTAGTGTTTTCAAATCAAATCAAATCAGTTTATTTTCTCAAAAGACATTACAAACATTTTTTATAGTTTAAGGCATCTATTGAGAACAGGTAAAACATAAGGAATTCGTTATAAACGTATAAACGAACGAATTACTTAAAGCGATCGCTTAACCCAACCAATGACAGGTCATAAGTCCTGTAAACCCCTCGACCACCATATTTGTTTCCAAATAATTTACATCTTCGTCTCTATTGAGATACAATTAATTCTTAATAATTGTTTTAATTGAAATTTCTTGGTAGAAGCTCATTGTAAATAATAATAAAAAAGATTTCACAAATATATTTTTGTTTTTACCAGTTTTGGCAGCTCTCTTTTGGTCCCTACAACAAAGTTTGTAAAATTAATATATGGAATGCTAATGGTGGGAAGAAGGAAGGGAGCTGCCGAAACCGGTCAAAGTCTTTAACCAAAGTAGAACAAAATTAAATATGTATTATAAAGGAATTTTTAATAAATAAATAAAATTCGTTTTTTATTTACGGTCGGATTTGAAATTTAACGTTACTATATATTCCATAGCATTAAATGATTTTAAAAGTTTTATTATAAGTGAAAATTTTGGTAGGCCTATCTTGTATTCCTCAAGTCGAACCATCTCTCGTGCGTTTTCGGTATTATATTTTACCTGTTCTCAATTTAACAATGATATAATTTTTAGTTTTAATATCTTTGAGGAAATAAACTGATTTGATTTGAATCACATTCTTAATTGATTTTTATTTAAATAAACAGAACACCCCAAACAGAGTTCTTTTAGAGCTGTCTTTTTCTTACATTTCAAAAGAATTTGTTTTGTTCCCCCTCAATCTTCTGTGATCATTCGTATAATTTAAATGCGATATTACAACTTATAGCACTTAATCAACGTATTTGGATACATATTAACAGAGGTAAACAAATAGCAAGATGATAAATTAGAAGATAAGAAATATACAACCTAACCTAACCTATGTTGTATTTGGAACCCCACCCCATTGACAAATTCAAATTTCCACTGCAATGAATCGAAGCATTTGATTCGTTTTTCCTACCGGTTTTCAAAGTCAAGCCATTACATTTATAATTATTATTTTTTTTTTTTGTATACAACAGGTTTTTATGACCCTATTACTGTATACAATTCACATAAATTTTGCATGCATTTTACATACATTTTAAAATAAAACAATTAAAATAAAATAAAACAATATTTAACAGTTGTGGTATGTACCTATATGTTCCTTAAAGGACATATAGGTCATTTGGAAAATGTCCACATCGACTGACACCTCATTCAAGAGCACCATACCCCGAGTCATTGTATGCTGCGCCAAGACATTTGTCCTGCTATGCGGTATGCACAACAGATCGTGTCTTCTAGCGCGAGCATACCTGTCCGGTGCATTGAGACCATAACACTCTAAGAGGTATGGGCTATCAATGAGGTTACGGAGTATTTTAAATCCTAAGATCATCAATGTACCCTTTCTTCTTGATTCGAGACTGCGGTACTCTGTGTTAATCAATAGATCATTGTGGTGCATAAACCTCGGATATACCCCATTCATCCGCATGTAGAGGTATCTCAGAAATTTTTTCTGGATTTGTTCTAATACCTCCACATACTTGTGCTGGTATGGAGACCATACACCACTCGCGTATTCTAATTTTGATCTAACGATGCCGTTAAACATTGATGTCATCGCTTCGGGATTTCGGAACTGTTTGCAAGTTCTTAAGACAAAACCCAGAAGTTTATAGCCAGTCGATGCCAACATTAACACGTGATCAGAAAAAGTCAGCCTGGGATCAAATACGACGATTATAAAATATCGATGAATCAATTAAAAATTATATAATAACATTAAAAATCAATTATTATTATCTTATGGAGTTTTACATCATTATTCAGGAAACATTAAAAATAGTTATAAATCATAAAATTTTGCTACTATTGATAAAATACGTATTCAAAATAACTTTTTGGTTAATATATAAAACCATTATTTGTATGACCTTGCATTATTTATATTACATATATTATTGATTCAAATAGTGCTGATTCTTTTAGAGGGAATTGTCATTGCATTTTGGGAATTGTCATTGGAATTGTCATTGCAGACAAAATATCTTTGCGTGATGTTTTGTATTATTTATCACATTTTTAAAAGTAAATAAATTGTAAACGTGTTACATTTTACTTCAAACACTAATTAGAATTAAAATATTTTTGCTTAATAAGAAAATCATCTTAAATTCACACTAAATTTATTTTTGGATGAACCAAATCTTAAGAATAATTGAAAGAGGTGAATAAACTTCGTTGTTTTCCTGTTTACCGTTAAAAACTCTATGTATTTGATTTTAAAGAAAACTTATGATTGGCAGGTAATTATTTCGAGAGGTATTTACAAATTAATGTATTATTACTTGCTAATATCTTTTGTATGTTCAATATTTCATTTTACGTAATTAAATTGATGATAAAAATATAAATGTTCAATTAATGAACATTTTTTGAATGCTTAATAACTAAAAATACACGAGAAAAATGATTTCATAACACAGATTTTTATAATTGATCATTCTACTAAGATTGCATAAAAACTATGCTATTGATTAATCGACCTACTATTTTTTTAATAAAAGTTATGGATTATTTCTCTTTTTCTTTATTATTATTTTGTTGTAAAGGGTATGTATAGCTAAGCTATCATAGTGATTCTCAGCTAGGTAGCTTATCTATCGCCATTTCATTGTCACGTCAATTCTACACCAGACCCAAAGACAGTATGACAATCACACTGTCCTCGCTGGGAATCAAACCAGGAACCTTTGGGATGGCAGTCAATGCACTTACCACTCGACCACGAAGGTCGTCACACACGTATACAACACTTATATTAAAAAATAAAATTACATAGACATGTTTCGGACAACCATTCCTTCTTCAGTGATGCATATTTATAATATGTATTACTGGTTGTCTGAAACATGTCTATGTAATTAAAAAAATTTAATATAAGTGTTGTAAATATAAAGTATACAAAAAAGAAAACGGGAAATAAAGCATCATAGCAACACAAAGAATGGCGAATATAGAAGAAAAGTTATGGATTTTAACTACAAATTGATGCTAATATTAGAGTTTTTATTTATTTGGTATGAAAAATTCATTTAGTATAGAAGCAAAAAAACTGAAAATTTGAGTAATATAATAGAGAATAAAGATCGAAAAATCATTCGATTTTTTTATCGGAATGAATGTGGAGGACGCAATAGAAGTATGTCAGGAAAGAACAGTGTGGCAGTCCATTATTTTTGTCTACCCCTTCAGAGAGACGGCGGGATGGTCAGTTATTAATTAGTTTATCAGTCAACAGTCTAGATGATTTCACGTAACAAATGTAATTAGAAACATAGTTAGTTGGTTAAGCGCTTATGTAACCTTAATTGGGCAGATGTTACGTGATTATTAACTTAATAATCTAGTGTATATTCAGGCAAGATATTCTCCAAATAGGCTTATGAGCAAATATTTCGTTCTCTTTATTGCAAAGTATATCGGTCGTATATTAACCGAGGGAGAAGTATATGGAGAGGGTTCAGAAAAAAATTCTGAGGTATCTCTACATGAGGGAGTATGATAGCTATCCTTGGCTCTATCCCACGGCATTTCTTTTGGGAATGCTCGGAACCAATTCTCTACAGCTTCGAAGAGATGCACATCTTATTACCCATTTCTTTAGATTAATTAGGGGATGCTTCGGCCGTACTGGAGGGTGTTCGGCTTTTTGTCCCCGATAGATATCTCCGACAGCGACAGCACAGATTGTTTTACCTACCGGCCGCCAGAACCAATCTGCCTCTGGTGACACCGGTGGGAAGAGCAATTAGTCTGCTGAACGCGGTCTCCTCGGAGATCGACGTCTTTCATGTTAGTGAAAGTACGTTCAGAAGGCAAATACGCTCAATTCTGGAGAGTATCCTGTCTTCCTAATGTTGAACCATCTCTTATGCGTTTCTGGTAGTATACTATATATAATATATTATTTTACCTATTCTCAATAGATGCCTTAAAAATAAATTTTGGAATGTCTGTTGATGAAATAAACTGATTTGATTTGATTTGATTTGATATTAACCGATTTGAACATTTTTCAATTAGCATGAAGATTAACAAAATAATTGTTTGTAATAGTTGCTAATAACATAATATAATAGTTATTAACAGCTATTATTGAAAAATACTTGTCTTTGAGCGGTTGTATTTTTTAACATGGGTTAGTTGCTAGCCTAGTCCACCTTCCCTCATCCTTCCTCATCCAGGCTTGGGACCGGTAACGGCGAAGTCGAAGAGTTAGAGATAGCTAGAGACAGATAGCGAGGCTCTAACTTTGACGGTAAAAATGGCGGAACTGCTGGACACCTTCGAAAGAAAGGTGCTGCGACGAATTTCTGGACCCGTGAGAGACGGAGAGCAATGGTGTATTCGATGTAATAATGAGCTGTATTCCATGTACCAGGCCCCCAACATCTCCACAAATAAAACAGCACACATACAGCTACAAAGATTGGGACATGTTCAGAAGATGCCGATATAAGTGTTGTATACGGGTCCCCAAACGTATTATGACTGGACACTTGGGTGGAAGGAGAAGGGTGGGAAGACCAAGGCTGAGGTGGGAGGATGAAGTTAAGAGTCTTCGGGTGCCGAACTGAAGGACGACTGCTGAGGACAGGGACTGCTGAAGGCAAAAGTTGATGGAGGCCAAGGTTGTAGCGCCATCGGAAGAAGTAGAAGAGACAGTGTACCGGAGGGTTCCCGACCACGTGGCCGACCACCATGATGGCGAGATAGTAATGACCACTTCCCAGGAGTTGCAACAAATAATAGGTCATCAAACCTAAAAGAAAAACATGAAGAAGAAAAAGAAGATGTTAATGCACTCTGTTAACGATATATAGAAGTTTTTCATATATATTTTTTTTCCTTGTATACAACAGATGACGACAAAACAACCTTCGTGGCCGAGTGGTAAGTGCATTGACTGCCAACCTGAAGGTTCCGGGTTCGATTCCCGGCGAGAGCATTGTGATTGTCGTACTGTCTTTTGTCTGGTGTAGAATTCACGTGACAATAAAATGGCGATTGATTAGCTACCTATCCCGTGTCACGAGAATCACTATGAAAGCTATACTCTTTACATCGATTTGCCTCTTGCTGTCATGATGAAAAGAGCGATTCAACAAAATAATAATAATAATAACAGGTCATTTGAACCCAATTACTGTATACAATTTATTTTAGCTATTATATTGATTCTTATGACATGTGATAGGTAGCCAATCTATCGCCATTTTATTGTCACGAGAATTCTACACCAGACCAAAAACAGTGTGACAATCACACTGCCATCGCCGGGAATCGAACCCGGGACCTTCGTTATGAAAATCAGAGCTCTTACCACTCTGCCACGAAGGTCGACGATACATATTTTTTGGAGGTGATTTATTTCGCTTCAATCGGAAAAAATTAAGGTACAATATTATTATTTTCTTTTTCTATAGTCTTTATCTCTTCATTGCTGCATATACACATATTTCGGCTCCTTCCACTCGTTTTTATCTTTACCCTTCCGTATTCAGATACTACCAGCTATCTAGACAATTATTTGGTAGCTTCTGACACTTCTTCAATTTACCCCGGGGCTGCACTTCAATATTAGAAGCGCCCATCAGGTTTCGCCCTGCTTGGTCATATGTTCTGTTCGTTATCTTTTTAATTTTGCCACGTCGTTAATGACATAAACAACTTTTGTTCTCAGTCTAATCTCTTTGTTTCATATATCATCTATTGACACACACAAAGCATTTGCCGTTAAATGAACTATTTAAATTATTGAATACTCTTTATTATAAAGGTTATCATCTCTAGTCTATAAACAACATCGATAGTAGGCAAGGGTCAAATACCTTTATTTTAAGACAATTGAAACATCTTTTTTATGAAAATCTTATTTTGCCGAAGGCAGCCTCACCCAATAATATTCTTCTAGGCAATTCTGGCTTCTGATTATATGATAATAATATCATAATTGAAGCGTCACGTAAATGATAAATATTGCAATTTAAATCAAATCATTTTAAACATGTCGCAATTCGTACCAAACTATCGAACGCAGGGCTTGTAATCAATAAAGCTACACAATTAATACGGTTTATCGAAATTTTTACTAAAAATATTCACTTCTAAACAATCACTACTCTTAAACAATGATTCTACGATTTTTATCTATTGTCGAAAAATGTAGTTCACAAATACGATTGATAGTATGGCTGCCGATTGTTTAAATAAATATAGGGTACAACTGTTAAGGTAATGTAGAGTAAATAATCAAACGACTATCATATGTATGTATTATATGTAACAATACTCGAGGCTGACGAAAGGGTACCGCTGCGCCTTATAACAGCCTCGGGTATGTGGTAGGAACCCTTCTGTGTTCCTTTTTTCTTTATTGTTGAATAGAAAATAAGTTTATTTAAGCATATTTTATGAATAAAAAAAATATATTTTGAAAAAAGATTTTTGAAAACACTTTTGACATAAATAATCACACTCAGTGACGTGAATTAATAAGAGACATTTTAAATTGAAGAAAAGACGTTTAAAATATAAATTATATGGATTAAATAAAAAAAATATAACAATACTCGTTCAAATGTTAACGAATTACCTAAGGAATTAAATGATTCTCAGATATCGTAAAGAGCAAAATAAAATTTTCTCCATGCTTTGATTGGTCAAAAGTACAGGACTTAATGACTGATTTAAGTCTTATTTCGAATGATGAAATTTTATTTTTTAATATATACAAAACACTCGTTTATCCTCTACACTTTTAGAACATATATGTTTCGGATTGTCATCATCTTTCCTCAGTGTAAAAACCGCCATCACTGAGGCCGGACATAAACCACATTAAACGATAAAACTATAACAGAGTTTTGTGTACAATGTGATTTCAGAATACAAAGTCTAAAGATTGTCCGTTCGTTTTTATGAAAAAATTTTAATGGAAAAATTCTATTAATACCTTTTTTGGTATGTGTTTAATTTGGTCGTAAAAGCAAAGAAATATTTATAAATATCTTACTCAACTATCTACCTCGGGCGTATTGTCTTTTGTGAGACCTCTTTGTATTGTAAGATAATATAATTACTATTGAATATCTGATTTGGGAAAATATCTAGGTAATAGATATTTTCTTATTGTTTAGTACCAAACAATACACTTCTTAAAATAATTGTTTGTTTATACCTGTAAATAGCCCGTTTTGTATGTTATTAATAAACTTAATATCTCAGGGTTTGAGTACGTATTTCAGTTTTGATTAAACTAGCTACATATTATCCACATCTTGTATGATTTTATTATTATAATATGTATTTAACAATTAAATTGTACATTAATAGCAAATCTATGTTAATTATTAAATAAGATGTAAGAAAATTGTAAGAACAAAGGGTTTATTAGGTGATGGATTCAGCTTCCCAAAATCACAAGTAAATCTACAGATTTTGCGTCATTCTTCACAGTGTTGCCTTTGAAATACTTCAAATTTTATGCTATTTTGAAAATAGAATTGTACGTATATTTGAATTGATTATTATCTCTTTCTCCTTTTAATGGGTACAATAGCGGGACATCGGGGAGTTGGTATAATGGAGTTGTCCTGGCTGCGAAATACAAAAGAATGGACCGGAATGAGCAGAGTTCAGAACTTGTTCCAAATTGCGCAGGACAGAGATGCCTTCACTGCAGTCATCGCTAACGCTGGGGAGACTTGAGACGGTATCGGAAGAAGAAGAAAATTAATTCTTTAGAACAATATCAGAGGTGTGGCTACCTCAAATAAGCCTCGAACTCAATCATTATTATTTATGTATATTGTCCCAGCAGCGAGAGCCGGTCGCCAAGCATGGATTGGGCACGTATGCCGAGCCGAAGAGACCAGAGCAATCAAGACCCTGTACGCGTCAAGACGGACCGGAGTAACACTTCTAGGAAGGTCTAGATAGCGCCTAATGAATAATGTTCTGGCAGATGTGGCTAGGTTGGGCGAATCGGACTGCTGGGAGCAAAAGGCGCAGGATCGAGGAGCTTGGCGAAAAATCATCCAGGAGGCTAAAACTCTCCAAGAGTTGTATGGCCATAGGAAGTAAGTACTCGTAAGTAAGTATATTGTCCTAGTTGCTTGAACTCATACCATTTTCAGCCTTTTAAGGGTGTGTTCATAGGGTCATGTAGCGTCACTTCGATGTTTTAAAAAAATAACAAATGCATTTTTATTACAGAAGGAAGTTTATTGAAAAGGAAAATAATAAATTAATTAACAATAATGACACCCTTTTGAAGGGAGCATTGTAATACCTGTATTAAAGGGAAACGAACAAAAAACTGCTTTTAGTTTAGAGTTTTTATTGTAAGAGGTAGGATCGTGCTGGGTCTAATAATGTCCGGAGTAGGCTACTGGGTAGCCGGAGTATGGGTAGGCAGAGTATGCGGACACCGCGGGGTAGGCGGAGTACGCGGCGGCATGGGGGTAGGCAGAGTAGGCGCTCGCGTGGGGGTAGGCGGAGTACGCGCTCACGGCGGGGTAGGCGCCGTGCGCGGTGTAGCCGGAGTAGGCGGACACCTGCGGGTAGGCGGCGTAGCTGGACACGGCGGGCACAGCGGAGTAGGCCAGGGGGGCTACCAGGGAGGGCTTAGCGGCGCACAGAGCCACGAGGGCTGCGAAGAAGAACTGAAAAAAACACATTTACATTATAATAAAAAAATTGTTCGTATTAGAGTATACACATCACAACTACATAGAAGATGGATACTGTAATGATCTCTGAAACTTCAGTCAAGAAAGACAAGTTACACGGAATTTCCCAAAATGCTACCAATTGTAAAAATCTGGCCTGAATGCCACACAAAGTGAAACAGACACAGTTATCTAAAGCTAGTGGGCATTACAGTCTGTATTGATATGCATAGGTTTCTTCAAAAACTTCATCGCATTAAAACGAAAAAAAATTCTCTTTGCCGAGCGTGGTGGGTTGCACATTTGAAATATTTTTTTATTACAAATTTTTGTTTGATAATAAAAAAAATATTGTACTTTTAACAGTGATATAAATATCAATATTAAAAAATAAATACGAATGAAAAGTCTATTTTCTAGAAGTTTAATTATTTAAAACTTATCAATAAAATCTTAACTCAGTTAAGAAGATAACACATTTTCATCAATATATAAAATTTATTATGGTTTGTGAATAATATATTGATTTTATTGAATCAAATTCCACAAAATTATTGTCTATTCAAAAAAAATATACAATAATCGTTAACAAGTAAAAAAGGCAATGCACGAAATTATCTTTTCCTAGGAGCTAGGATGTTTAACTTATATCGCCCGAGAATCTATCGCATGTTTTTTTTTCTATTATATTAATAGGTAAATACCTTAAATAAACTGATAAATATTATACCCTCATCGTTAATATCGTTCCCGAAGACGAAGTTATAATATCTTTGACGTGGGCAAAATTTTAGTATTTATGAAAGTATTCAACGATTTACTGATAATAAATAAAGACTTTTTTGTTGTTTGTAACGCCTAATGATTCCAACTTAGGTTGGCGAAACAGCTGTGGTGACAAACTGATTTAAATAAATCTTGAAAAGGAATAACAGCGTTATAATATAAATATTTTATAATGTTAAAGTATCACAGTATTTCGGCCGAAATATTGGATAATCGTTGTTAAACTTTATTTGAGACTAGAAATGACAAAAATGCTAATTTTATTCATGATTAATATATTTTGTAGTAAAAATAAAATTGTATACAATTTACGTATGTTTTGTAAAGAAGTTAGATGAAAATAATTCTTAAGTGACTCTGGGATTCCCCAGTCAATGACCAAACGAAATTTCAGAAGGTATATTCTACTAATGTATGTTAATAATCAATATTTATTCTTGTCATGCCAAAAATATTCTATCTTTATATTGTTAAACTCAAAACAGATATTAATTATTGTACGATCGGTAACTTAAGTTCATTCAAAATAATATTTTAAATAAACTGTTGAAATACGTGTTTGCAATTATTAGTTTGGTAAATCCGGATATTTTTATAGTCTTATACTTTTTTTTTATAACTTACTAATAACATGTTTTTTTGTTTGATGCAAGTTTAACCGATGTAATGAAACTCAAATGTTTAAAAACTTTTTAGAAAATATATTAATTATTGATGACAAAAAAATATATTAATTATTGATGTTTTTTTGTAAAGAATATTAAAAAAAACTGTTTAAAACTAAAATGTTCTTGTAACTATTAAGTTAAATTAGAATTCTCCTAGGTATTATACGTGTAAACACGTATGAAAATTTATTTCCCACGTTTAAGCATTTTTATGAATGTACACTTTGTTTTCACTGAGTTAAATAAATTTTCAATATTATTTTTATAGTTAGTTTTCACAGAGTAATACTTACGAACTTGAACATCTTGATTGGAGGATTTGAGCTTGTCAACTGGAAGACAAAATTCGAATGATACCTGAGAGTCCTTACCCTCGCCTTTTATACTAATAACACTACGCAAAGAAAGAACTGTTTGAAAAACATAGTCTGGCCTATGATGGAACAATTACTGACCAACGGCTTTAGGCCGAACTAAACAAGTTGATCTAATAAAAAAATGAGTGCGTTTGTAAAACATTGTTCGGTCATGTTATATGATGTATATTGAGTGGCTTTTGAATTCTGGCCTTTGTAAAGGACGAACTGGTTCCTGCCCAAGTTAATGACATATTGTATCGAGTGTGCTATTACCTGACACGACACGTTACACTAAATCATTATTAGTGCTATGTTACGCTGATTCTCAATCATCATATGTTTGTAGCTTATAGTTCAGTACGTATGAAATAACATGTAATGTAACCGTAACTGTTGACATCAGATGAAATGCTCGTTAGACGATTTTAAAAAACACATGTATTTTTATAATAATAAAAATGTACATTTTATTTTTGTATCTTAAGCTATAATAGCTATTATTGTCAAATACACATTTCGAATTTCAAAAATCGGATGAAATATTCTAAAACAAAAATAATACTCGTATACATATAAATAATGAAAATGTTACAAAATTAATAATTTTTTTATGTATTTATAATTAGTTAAAATCCAATTTGAGAAAATTTTTTGGACCCACGCTGGAGGATGGGTCTTACAGAATTAAAAGAAACCTTGAACTTGAAGAACTTATTAACCAAGAAACAGAAATGAGATTCTGTAAGTCTACGCCTACGGTGGGCTGGCCATGTGGAAAGAATGCCAGAGGGTAGAACACCACAAATTATATCCAGATGGGTGCCCCGCGAAAAGAGACCAAGAGGCAGACCGACGAAAAGATGGGCGGATTACGTGGAAGAAGATTGGGAAAAAATTGAAGGAGCGGGGGAATGGAGAGAGATGGCCAGAGACAGGAGTCAGTGGAGGACCGTCGTGGAGGAAGCCAAGTCCCATACCGGGATGTAGCGCCGAGAAATGATGATGAATGATGATTTAGTTAAAATCCACCGGTTTTTGCAGCTCATTGCCATCTTCTGGTCGCATCAGAAAGCTGCCGAAACCGGTCGAAGACAAAAAATTTATGGATTTTAACGAAATACACATTTAAAAAAAAATACATTTTTTCATTAATTAACATACAACGAACTTATACCATGAAAATTCACATGACAAAATTAATACATTAAACAAAGCATATAACTTAAAAAAAGGTGTTATGATTCAGAAGGTTCGATTTTTTTTTAATTTATTGCATTTTTTGTAATTATTTAAATTGTTTTAATTTAATTTATTGAATTAAAAGCATTATGGAAAATGGGTTTTCGAAGCATTACTTATTATATCCTATACTTGAAAGCATCTCATAGTTAATTAATATCGAGTTTTCATTTGATAATGCCTTAGAGAGGCGAAACATGTCATTCACATAACTTATAACAAAACTTCTAAGAACAGACTTTATCATACGTATTATTTAATATGTAGGAGCATTTTTTATTCCTTTGATTTTGACCAAAATATGTTATTTTCTTTATTTAAAACTGGGTATTCGATGCATTTTTTATTATATTCTAAACTTACAAGCTTCTCATAGTTAATTAATATCAAATGTTAATTTGATAGTGCCTTGATTAAAAACATGTCATTCATATAACTTACAATATAACAAAACTTCTAAAAACAGACGTTATCATACGTATTATTTATTTCATAAATATGTAGTTTTACATAATTTTTCAAGAAACAATAAATACACCTCATAGTTATTATATAGCACTTCCAAATTAACTTGATATTCAAGAGATTTTAGATTATATTTTAGTATAGCTTTGAACCTTAAAATGATGTTAATCTAATGTAAAGCATTTAATTGGTTGCATTTGTAATTACCGCTACTTGACATGCTTTATTATCTTTTTGATCCACTCACATTCCGGGCAATTTCTTAGAAATGTGCTATTTCTGAAGGTAAACATTATTCGAACATACCTGTCCCCTTTTTCTCCCCTCTTCTTCTCTTTTTACATACTACATATACATGTAAATCTGTGTTGTTGTTCTGATTACCAACAAGTGCAACGATCCAAGTGTTGTTCTGTTATTACGAAGCCCCGAGGAAGCTTAGGTACAAGCGAAACTAGTACATACCAGCAACTAGCACATGTATCTACGATGAGAGATCTCGGAATCATCTATGAGAGTAGGCTGACTTTTCGTACACATATAGAGAGGATTTGTGACATTGCACTGAGGATGTTGGGGTTCATCGTCCGGACCGGAATGGTTTTCAGAGATCCTAATGTGCTCAGAGTCCTGTACAACGCGTTGGTTTGGAGCAGACTCGAAAGTGGTTCTGTGATATGGAGTCCTCACGAGGCGAGATATTCCGTTATGTTGGAGAGGTTTCAGAAAAAATTTCTGAGATATCTCTACATGAGGGAGTATGGCAGTTATCCGTGGCTCTATCCCACGGCATTTCTTTTGGGAATGCTCGGAACCAATTTTCTACAGCTTCGAAAAGATGGACACCCATTTCTTAGGGGATAGATTCATTAGGGGATAATTCAAGAACTCGGTCGTACTGGAGGATGTTGGTATTTTTGTCCCCGAAAGATATCTCCGACAGCGACAGCAGATATTGTTTTACCTACTGGCCGCCAGAACCAATCTGTCTCTGGTGACACCGGTGGGAAGAGCAATTAGTCTGCTGAACGCGGTCTCCTCGGAGATCGACGTTTTTCATATTAGTGAAAATACGTTCAGGGGACAAATACTCTTGACTTTAGAAAGTGTCTTGTCTTCCTAATGTCGAGCCATCACTAATGCGTTCCTGGTATTATGTTGTAAGTAGATAATAGTTTAATTGTACTCAATAGATGCCTTAAACATTTATGCTGTTTTTTAATGTCTTTTGAGTAAATAAACTGATTTGATTTGATAGTCGGCAATTAAAATAACCGCATAGTGGTGAAAAAAAAGTACGGTGGTTTTATTTTAAATACAAATAATATATTTTTTAATTGATTTAGTTTATAAAAACATTTTGAAAACCTGTTATCAAAATAGTGGAATGGAAAGAGCCCACGCCCAGATCTGGTTTAAGTATCCGTGAACTTTAGTTAGCGAATGTTTTAAATTGAAATGCTAACCAAAGCGGAGATTCTGTGGGCTCACGATAACTATTATGACAAGTCCAGATCCGAATCGTGGCGAGATTTATGAAACGGAGGACTTAATTCGCGCCGCCGAGTGGCCGGATAAATAACACTTGTTTGTCGCGCTCCTCAAGCTGGTCTTTACTCTCGCGCCTTTGTGAGATTGCAGTGGTCTTTGAACCTTGAAGGTCGCTTTATTATTCTGGTTTATGAATAGTTATTTGCCAATGAAGTAGTATCTGAACAATGAAAGCAGCGATACACTTTAGCGAAATTTCCTTTGGAAGCCTTATTTTAAATACACAATTTAATGTTTTAGATACTTATTATTAATATTACTAAATACACGAATTATAGGACCAAAAGTATATAAAATCAAATAGGAATATTTTTCTAAAAATATTTTTGGTAAAGTTAAGGCACTACAATTGTAAAATTCCATAATTAAAACACTGTTATAATGTTGATATCGATCTTCCCATAGTGAAATTATGAAAAATTAACTTCAATGCGAAAAAATAATTCAATAAAAAAAAACTAACTAACTAACCATCACGCCGTCTCCCCGAAGAGGTAGGCAGAAAGAATGGACTGCCACACTTGTCTTTCCTGACATATTTCTCTCCCTTCCTCAACATTCATACATCGTGTCATGCACGCGCGTCGATTTCTCTGACTCCTCACATGGCCGACATTCAATATTTGATTTATTTGATCGTGCCACGTTTTCCTCGGTCTTCCTCTATTTCTGGTTCCATTTACATCATTAAACATATATTTTTTTTTACCATTCTTTCTTCATTCATTCTTTCCATATGTCCAAACCATCTTAATGATCCTTTCATTATTCTGTTCATGACACCATCGTTCGCACTGCATTCACTTCTTATATTTTCATTCGACACTCTATCATACACAGAGTATCCACACATTCGTCTAAGAGATCTCATTTCTACTGCATTTATTTTACTTTCATCCCGAGTATTTACTGAGTACTTTCATCCTGAGTTTTTTTTAAAAAAAAACGTTTCTAAAGTCTTCGTAATTTCAATTGAACACATTATTTGTTTCTTTATATTTTAATGTTTTTGCTGATGTTGGATTGTTTTAAGTGCCTAATTACAGCAAATTGAAAAAACGGTGGATACGTGGATTATAAATTAAATGAACACGAATGTCCGGATCGTCCAGCTGACGACAAGTGCACCATCTAAAATAACATTATGTGTTAAATTATTTTTATTTTGTTATTTTATTTCATATAATATGTTTTAGATTTATACTGTGGACGTTGGACGATCGAAGTGTACGCGGGAGATGCCTATTGGTGGCGATGAGGTTCGCAACCCATCACACCGCATCTCTCGCAGGGCGAAAAGAGAAGGATGGAGTGCCGCATCGGTTAAAGTGTGGCAGTCCATTCTTTCTGCCTACCATTTCGGGGAGACCGCGTGATGGTAAGTTAGTTAATAAGTTTAAAAACTATGTAAATATCATATTATATTTTTAGTATTAATGGAAACGTCTGTTTTCAAGAAGTTTTAGAACATATTTTATGAGAATGAGATATTTCGCACTAGGGCATTATCAAATGACAATGTTTAATGTAATAACTATATTTCATATTATGTAAATGATAATAAAACGTTTGATAATAGCTTTGCAAGTCGAAACATGTCTCTTCTACAAAATATATTAAAAGTTACAAAAAAAGCTTTTATAATATTAATAGCTAAAATAATATGAAATGGTTTCAATCATATATTAATAAAACAAGTAAGACACGAAGAAAACATAATAGCCCGGACTAATATGCATAAGTCACCACGCTGTTGTTAAAACTTAAATAAGCTTTTTTAATAAGGCTCTAAAATTCTTCACAATAAAGCAAACCCAAAAATGTATTTTACTTTGATTAAAAGTGAGTTTAAATAAACTATGATTTTATTAACACAACACAAAAACGCTTTACCAAAACTTATTCAATAATGTTTGTTTTATTTTTCATAATAACGTACGAGTTCCGAATTACAAATATTTAAAAAAATTGTTTTCGTTTTTTTATAAAACCATTGTTAGTAGTAACTAACTAACTAACAAACTATCGCACCGTTTCCCCGGAGGGGTAGACAGAAACAATGGATAGCCATATTGTTCTATCCTGACATAACTCTCGCGAATCTTCTACATTCACATATCGTGACATCCACGCTCGTCCATTGTTCCTACTTTAAAAATTGACGTCTTTCAGTAATTGTTTAATTTGGTCATGCCATGTCTTTCTAGGCTTTCCTCGGCTTCTTTTTCCATTCACACCACTTGTATTTATCTTTTTAACCATTATTTTCTCATACATTCGTTCCATATGTCCAAATCATCTTAATGACCCTTTCTTAATTTTATTTATCCTTTCTTAATTCATCATTAGATATTCTATCATACATTGTTTTTCCGCATATTCTTCTTCGTGACCTCATTTCTGCGGCATTTATCCTACTTTCGTTCTTCTTCTGCCAACGCCAAGCTTTACTTCCAAACATGAGGTTTGGCACAATAAATCCATTGTGCACTGCCATCTTTGCTTCAGTAGATATATTTATATTTGCGGTAATGACTTTGAGTACACCATTTATTTTGTATTCAGCTCCAATCCTTCTTCCGAAATCTTTCTCCATTTTTCCATATCTTATAAATTTGGTTTTCAGATAAATAATTTCGGTAACTAAATAAGTAAAATGAAAGTAGTAAAATTCCTAAAATAAATATATTTTACTAAATTTTACTGGTGAAAAAGATGAGTCAATATTTTAATGAAATAACAATATATAGTATATAGAAAGTAATTATGTTTGTGTTGTTTCCATAAGATGAGGATTTTCCATATTTAAAATAAAAATATTAATTTTAGCCAAAGGATTATGGATTTCCGTATTGTGGATGACTTGTGACTTAGAGAGATATGGATCATCTTCAGAAAAAAATCTGTGACATCTAAAGAACACTAAGGCACAACTATAATCTCTATTTATAAATCGATATTTTAACTCTTCTTCTTCTTCTCAAAGTGCCGAAGTTGGCTATCACCCTCGCGTACGCCTCTCTGTCTCATGCCAGCCGGAACAACTCCCCCATCCTCCTGATTTCGGTCCATTCTGATATTTTTCTACCAGGACATCTGGTATCTTCCCACACCGCGCCTACCTTCAATCCTCTCTTTCATGATGAGGTGCATCAGATCGTATTTCTCGTTGAGAAGAATGTATCCCAAATGTGCTATCTTTCTAGTCTTTATATTAGACAACAATTCTCTTTCAACTCTGGCTCTATGTAACACCTCATTGTTGGTGACCATATTAGTCCATGGGATTCTCAATATTCTGCGATGGAGCCACATGTTAAAACATGTTTTATTGATTTTGAGTGTCCAGGTCCCCACTTCGTTAAGTAATATGGAACAAATATAGCATTTAACCTTTCTCAATCTCAATTTAAAATTGATGTTGTCATTGCAGAAGATCGATCTGAATACTTTTATAACTTTTAACTCTATTGTAACTTAGTATGTTTTGTAATAAAAACATACGTTTCATCGTTTTCAAATAAATTATTTTATTTACTGTTCAATTTTGAATAACTTAATAATAATCTTCTTTTCTTCTTCTTTCTTCGATGGCCCTACAGCCCATATCGAGCCTTAGCCTCCAGTATTCTTCGCCTCCAACTCCTCCTGTCCTCCGCTTCGACCCTCCAATCTGACACTCTTAACAATCTTGCTCCATCTCTCCCAACTTCATCCTCCCATCGCAGCCTTGGTCGTCCAATTGGTCTTCTACCACCTGGGTGCCACTCCAGCAATCTTTTTGGGGTTCGCGATGACGGCATCCTCTGCACGTGACCGGCCCATCTCAGTCTATTCAGTCTGACCTGTGTGGAGAGACTGGGAGCTTTGTAAATATTGTACAGCTCGTCATTATGCCGCACTCTCCAGCCTTCACCGTCATTCACAGGCCCCAGAATTCTGCGCAGCACCCTTCTCTCAAAAGTATCCAGTCGCTCTGCAGATTTCGCTGTCATTGTCCACGCCTCACACCCATAGGTCACTACTGTTCGGATGATTGTTTTATACAGGGTGATTTTGGTTTTCCAGTGTACGTAATCGTAATCAAATCGTCGTGAAAGCTTTTTCAACAAAATGTAGATTTTAAGCCACGATGATGCTAATATCGGTAGACGAAACAGCTGTCGCGAGAATTTTATAGAAAATAAATAAACAAATTATGATATAATATTATTCCAAACAATATATACAGTGTTCCAATTTAAAAAGATATTAATGTTTCCGCCTAAACAATGTGTTTTTTTTTTATAATTGAATTAACGTAGAAACATTAATTCCGGATAACTAATTTCAAACAGTATTAAGGGGGTATAACAAAACAAAGCAAAATATGGTACACGATTTAATGGCCTATTATAAAATTGTGACAAAGTTGGGATGGGAGAGAAAACTTGGGGTGATGAAAAAAAAATTCTAATTAAATCATGTCAAGTCATCTGGCTCTACTTCATTTCATTGGAACACTTCCTGTGATAATTCTGTTACCTACCTCTCTCCTGACAATGTGACCAAAGAAAGTCAATACTCGCCGACTGCATATTACAGATAGACTTGTTCTTGTTTGTCCGTTCCATAGATATCAAGCGAGAGTGGTTAAGTGGTTTCTCGTTCTTCTGCATTTATAGGTGATCTCTAAAAAAACCTGTAGCATATGAAGAGCATAGAGGCAAATATCACATATTTTATCCCTATTAACGAATCGGCCGTTTAATTCTAGAATTTGTAATAAAAAACATGGCGGGTCATATCAATTAATTACAAAGATGTTTAAGGCTTTGGTTGCCGAAATCCGATAAATCGGCTATTCCTACACCAGCGAGAAGTGCTGAATCCGATGGATCGAAGCCGTGATTTGTAAAAAAATTATAAACGTTTTAGACAGATTATAAGGGAGTGAGTCAGTGTTACATTTGCATACATTTTTATTTACATTAAAAACATATTTAAAATTAAAAGATTTTATTAAATGCAAAAGAAAAGTGTTATTCTTTTGAAATTAAAGGACACGGCGTAAAAAATAACGACGAACAACTACAGACTCAGGGTCTTATGTACTCGTATATTAGTTTTGTTTAAATCCCGTACATTTATTATACATTACTCGCAGTGTCGGGAATCGACTGGAAATATTTTTTGCACGCCAAAATAAAGCTAAATTAATGGCCACGGCTTACAAATTTGAGGTTACTCGTAAGAATGATGGCTGCTGGCTGTCCACATTTTTACACCGTTCCTACGAATCAACAGTAGTAAGTTTTTGTGTCGCTATTGGTCCAGAAATATTAATAAACACCTGCAACTGCTGCTCCAAATTTGAATTAAATATGAAAATGAATTTGTTTTAATTTCGATAAATTAAAAAAAATATTTTACAGACTGTTTATAAATTATATAACACATTTTACTTTTGAATTTCTTTCTCTAGAATCGCGGCTATTGGCATAGTAATCCTAAATGTGTCGGCTACCAAAGGTTTAATATGTTTATGCAAATTGTATCCGGTTGCTAAACTAGTTGATATATTATAGTTTGTGTTGTAAATATGTAAGTGTATTATATAATATGTGTACCATTTTTTTTCTACTTGAAACCCACGTGCGTTGCCAGTTTTCGGAGAGGCACGTCAAATGAATATTTATGTTTATTTGACATTGAAAACATTGAATAATGCCGGGCATAATAATTAATCTCTCTTCGGCGGGAGTACAAAAAACTTCCAACCTGCATAATGTGAGTTTTTTTGTTTTAGGAAAATGCAGATGTGTATTCAAGGAGGAAGGATTTAAGCCTAAATTATTAACGTTGGAGAGAATTTATCTGTTCAAGTGATATTTATATAACGAGCTGAAAGGTCTTCTTCTTGAATAAGCTCTTCTTAATATTTCACTCGAATTTCAAGGAGATTACATATTAGGAATGACACATAGAAAAAACTGATGTAGTTTTTTTAAAATTAATTCACACTGCTTAATAGCCACACGCGATCCGGAAAATTTATTTTAAAATCATATAATATAATTTTTTATATAAATCAAATAAGGAATAATATTTATTTTGGTTTTATGTATTGATTACATATTTTAAAAATATTATACATTTGCTATAAAATATTATATAATGCTATGTGTGGTCTGTTTTATTGTACGGATGTGAAACTTGGACCTTGAAAGTTAACTCAATGAACAGACTGGAAGAATTTGAAATGTGACTCCATCGCCGAAAGCTCAGAGTTCCCTGGACAGACATGGTTACCAATACCGAAGTCTGGACAATACTGGAGTTGACAGGGAACTGTTATCAACTGGGTCATATACTGGGTGGGGAAAAGTACCACCTTCTCCAACTGATATTGGAGGGGAAAATTGAGGGGCGTCGAGGGCCCGGAAGGAGACAAATATCCTGGCTGCGAAACGTGAGGGAGTGGACCGGCATCCGAAGTGTGGAGGAGCTGTTCCGAGCGGCGCAGGACAGGGACAGGTTCGCCGAGGTGATCGCCAACGTTGGGGGGACCCGACAGGGCACTTGAAGAAGTAGAAGATACATTTTAAATAAAAAATAACGCACACATTAATTTGATGAGTTAAAAAACACTTTGAACAATTCTTTTTAGTTAGTAGTAGTTTTAGATGTTTTAATGGTCTTTAAAATGACAATTTCTTTACGATTGTGATTGAAGGTTTGGCAGACAAGTGTCGTTTCTAGAAACCCCTAGGGGTTCCGTGTGTTTTATTAACACTACAAGTGGAGCCACTTTGCCCCTATTAACATTTTTATGCATGTAATCAATAACACAAAAATAATTAGATGTATCATGTCGAGTGGACATAACTTTTGTAAATTATTTCAATTAAAACGGAAAACAGTTTTTAATTCAAATTGTTTGGCAATATTTTTTTCCAATAAAGGAAACAATTTGAATACCTAGTTAAATTATTTTTAAATGAATAAATTAAATTCTAGCCTATCCGAAATTTATATGTTAGTTTTTTATACTTCTAAGAAGCTATAAATTTATACCTATTTTTTGTTTTATAAAATATATGAATATATACCATTTTGAATGTAAATTATTCACAAAAAAACCTAAAATCGATTATCTGAGTAATCGTTTCATGCATCATTTGTCGTGATTTCGTTAATATATTAAATAACATTTTTATTTCATTATTAAACTTCTAAGCAGGTGTTGAAACCATTTTTTATAAAATAATTTAATTACATTTACGGCATTTTGTTAATTCGTTTGATCATACAAAATTATCGAGTTATTTATGTGATCTCAAATTAATGGAATTCATCTTTAAAAAAATGAATAAATTATTATATATTCTTTTAAATGTCATTCTCAAACTTCAATATATGCATATTGGTTGAGTCTTAAAGAAACTTTACGTAAAACTTTTCTTATGTTAATTTAGCTATCTGAACTTTTTCAACTAGTTTTTGATTGTCCAGGAACAGAAATTTAAATTTCTTGTTTATAATGCATCATCTTTATTGTCACAACATATATTTAATTTACAAACAAATAACAATTATAAATTACAGAGGGCGCCCCCGATGATAGTTTTATGAACGGCAGTACTTGGGAATGAGATGTCTACTATTAAGGAATAAGTCAACTTCAGGGGGACCTGACACGGCACCGGAAAAGGTCAATATTGGTCTTGTATATTCTCAGCTTACTTAAGATGTTCATATGCTTTGTCTTCTGGACGGTGATCTTTAAGCATCCGGATATTGTTCAAAATGACATAAAATGACATCTAAAACAAAATTACAATGTTTTTATTAAACACGTATTTTCATATGTATCGGATTCAAAAATTAAACATGAATTTTAGTATTTAATAACATATAAACTTTCTCTCTCGATTTCACTCCCTAGTCACATTATTTGCATTTTCACTTTTACATTAACGTTTTACATTTACGTTTGATATCAAGGATTTACCACACATTAGTCGTAAAGCAAACTTAGCATTTATTATGATATTTTCATCTTTCTTTTGTCAGTAATATTATAAATATACTTCGCTTTTATATAAGAGGGCCGTTACATAAATTTATTAAACATTAATTTATACGATAAACTCGTATCCTGCTTTTTGAGATGCTTTGTATTCATTAGTAATTTGAAAATTTTGATTGATCGATCCCACAAAGGAAAAAGGGTGGCCCGTTTACTCTTCATTGCATAGTCTAGCAAATAGAATGTTTTAATTTCATACATATTCTTGTTGTTCCTTACACTCTATATTCCCATCTACCTACTAAGGTACATAAGCCATCGCCAGTGGAGCCAGTTAACAAATAAAGCAATTTTACTTTGATATTGGGTTGACGGTTGACCTAATTCGATTATTGCCAGTATATTATATATATTTTTAGTTTAAAAATAAAATAATTTTTAAATAAATAAATAAAAACTAAATGGCAAGGTGAGTATTTATGCTATGTTTAATTATTTATTGTGTGGTATAATAAAATATTATCATATTTGGAGTTCTAGTAAATTTAATACAAATCCATTTTTATCAACGTAGGCATATAAATAAACAAAATCTATTTTTTAAATGATTTTGACAGCTAAAAATATTATTTTGATCAAATTGAAAAAAAATCATTTGAGTTTACGTTAACATGAATGCTGAAAATCTGAAGCAAGTAAATGAGTTTCTTATTTGGGTAGTATTTAACAAAAGATGGACAAGTGGAGAGAGATATTGAAAGGAGGGTTGGGGCAGGCAACAAAGTGAATGGCGCATAAAGTTGTCATCTCAAACAAAAACCTATCCAAAAAAGCAAAAATGGCAGTGCATAATGGTGTTATTGTACCGACCCTTATGTAGAAACACGGAACTGGCAAAAGAAGAATAAAACTAAAAAAAATGCAGTAGAAATGAGATTTCTTAGAGGAATGTGTGAATACTCTGTGTATGATAGAGTGTCGAATGAAAATATAATAAATGAATGCGGTGCGAATGATGGTGGTATACAAAAAATAATGAGAGTATCATTAAGATAGTTTGGACACATGGAAATAATGAATGAAAAAAAATGGTAAAAAACGATGTAAATGGAACTAGAAATAGCGGAAGACCGAGAAAAACGTGGCACGATCAAATAAATCAAATAATGAATGTCGGCCGAAAAAGAAAAGAGGAGTCAGAAAAATCGACGCGCGTGCATGACACGATGTATGAATGTTAAGGAAGCTAGAGAAATATGTCAGAAAAGAATAGTCCATTCTTTCTGGTGATGGTTAGTTCGAGTTTACGTTGAAACTCTTAATTCATTACGCACAATTAAAGTAAGTGAACACTTAAAGCATGATAAAAGTTTTTTTTTTCAAATACCTTATCGTAGTAAACTACCAATAAAATGTTGTATAAAATAAATAAAGCTTAAGTAGATTCTCAGATTGGTCATATTGGTACCTGCTTATTCGTATTGACACCAAATTATAATAGTATCTCATGGTCACTGTTGCTGAATTTATATAACGGTCAGTTTTTTACGAATACCTTTATTCAAAAGGTGCTCCACTATAAATGATTTATTTTTTTATTATTTTAAATCATTGTAATGTTAAAAAAAACATGTATCTTGATTAATTTTAGCATAGTAAATTTATATAAACAAGATAAAAATTTTGAGTTGCCATCTAGACAACTTTTTTAGCCTTTCTATCTGTGACGTCATAATATTCATTTTTTTACTAGCTTCGTATTATTTTCGTTTTTACAAAACGAATCGAACATTATAAAGTCAAAAGTAGTTAAACAATGAGAAGAGGAAAAAATATTCATTTAAAAAAATAATATTGAAATTAGATAAAAACTTGCTACATATTCAATTTAATTTAAGCGTATTCGTTTTATTTGTAAATTATCAATTTTAATTAAGAACAAAAATAATATAAATAAAAAATATCCAATCCTTTCAGCTCTTTCATTCACATGTCCAAATATAGATTAAATAACCACGGAGACATAACGCAACCCTCTTCGACACTTTATCATGTCGGCCATTTGATTACCGAAGAAATCGAGGTGTATACATGACCCGATGTTTGAATATTGAGGAAGCGAGAGAAGTATGTCAGGAAAAACAGTGTGACGGTCCATCCTTCTGTCTACCCTTTCGGAGAGACGGCGTGATGTATGATAGTTAGTTAGTTACGTATTCTAAAATTCATACTCGAAGGTCATTACCATTGTTACAAAATTTCTCAATGGTTCATATACTATATTTATATTTATATTATAACAAGAGCCCACAGAAACTCATGGTTAGTTACCCAAGGCTTATGAGTCAACTTTCCCTATCACTTAGCAGTTCCGTCATGTCTGTTGGTCTTCAGCTCGCTAACAGTGATCGTGTTTAAATTATTGCCATCTATTTCACATAGCACAGTTGTAATGTGTACTCAGGGCTTGCACTGGATGTATACAGCTTTGAAGTAACCAAGTCATTGTTTTCCGAATACTTTGAGGTCTTCGATTTATTTAAAAGCGTTGTATTCCAATGTATGTTTGTGTTTTAACGTATTTTAACAAGTATATATACTCATGACAAATATATTTATATTTAGACTTAGGAAATTGAAAATAACTTTGTTTAATCTACTAATTATTAAAAATATATCACGGCATGTTTCAAAGGATACCTTCATATCAGGTGGAGGTATCCTCCGTGATCTATATTACTATGGAATTCCACAGTGGTAATGCCTAAGCGTTCAATAATATTTATATAATTCGATTCCCGCCGATGGCAGTGTGGTTGTCATACTCTGTTTGATCTGATGTAGAATTTACGTAACAATAAAATGGCGATATATAACCTACCTATCATGGAGAATCAATATAATAATAGCTATACCCTTGACATCATATTGCCTCGTGCTGTTATGATGTAAAGAGCGATTCAACAAAAAAAAAGGGAAAGAAGTCAGAGCGGATACCAATAGGACAAGTAGCTTTTCAGAGTAGCAGAATTGAGAACCCTATGCTTCATTGTAAGCAGAACCTTAAGAGATCGTATCAGAAATGAGAGCGCTAATGAGGTGATGTAATGTTGAAGACATAGTCAGATGGGAAAAAAGCAGATGGAGCTTTTAAAGGTATCATATCGATCGTAGGAGGATGGATGCAAAAATAGATAAAAATAAAAACTAGAGCAGCAAGAAACTGACGGCAAGACCGCCGAAGAGATGGAGGGATGGCTTGACGTCATCATTCCAGGACAGCTCACCGTCACAAACAGGTCATATTACCTTAACTTTTAAGAAGAAGAAAGTTAAAAACTGTTCTTTTTGATAAATTTTAATATTTTAATTTTCAATATACCTTTATTTTTCTATTTTTAAGTCACATATTTATATTTTTTAGGAATGTACAGCGGAAGAAAACATTATGAACAAAATGGTGAAAGGATCAATGCGTTGGTTTGGATAAATGGAACACATGGATGAAGAAAGGATGGTTAAGAAAGTAAGTTAACCATGTGAATGGATTATAGAGTCAAGCATGTAATAAGTCGGAAGAAACGACATGTGTGTCTTATACGCTGTATTAATGTGAAGGAATCTAGACAGATGTTTATGCATAGATCAAATCAAATCAAATCAAATCAGTTTATTTTCTCAAAAGACATTACAAACATTTTTTATTGTTTAAGGCATCTATTGAGAACAGGTAAAACATAAGGAATATATAATACCAGGAACGCATGAGAGATGGATTCGACATTAGGAATACAAAATACTCTCCAAAGTCAAGAGTATTTGTCTTCTGAATGTACTTTCACGAATATGAAAGACATCGATCTCCGAAGCGATCATGTTCAGCAGTTTGATTGCTCTCCCCACCGGCATCACCAGAGGCAGGTTGGTTCTGCATGCTGGGAGATAAAACAGTCTGTGCTGACGCTGTCGAAGATAGCCATCCGGAACATAAAGATGGATAGCCTCCAAGATGACGGAGTTCTCAAAGAATCCCCTGATAAGTCGAAGAAATGGGTAAGTGTGCACCCATCCCTTCTTATCTGTAAACTATTGGTCCCCAGCATGCCCAAGAGGAATGCAGTGGGATAAAGCCACGGATAGCTACCAAACTCCCTCATGTAGAGATATCTCAGAAATCTTTTCTGAACCCTCTCTAACATGAGCGAGTATCTCGCCTCGTGGGGACTCCATATCACCGAGCCACACTCGAGCCGGCTCCGGACCAATGAGTTATACAAAATTCGCAAAACATAGGGATTCTTGAAAACTCTACCAGTTCGGAGAATAAATCCCAACATTTTCAGTGCAACTCCACATATTCTCTCGATGTGAGCATGGAAAGTCAGCCTACTTTCATAAACGATACCAAGATCCTTTATCGTTGAAACACGCTTAAGTTGTTGGTTATCCATTGTGTATCTGTAATAAACAGTACGCAATGCTCTCGTAAAAGATAAAATTACGCATTTAGAGATATTGAAATAAATTTGACGCAATGTACGCAATGCTCTCGTAAAAGATAAAATTACGCATTTAGAGATATTGAAATAAATTTGTGTGGCGATTCATTCTCTTTATAACATATACCCTTCCGGGGAAACGGAGTGATAGTTTGTTTGTTTAATAAGAAACGGGCTGCGCTCATTGTCGAACTGTGGATTATATCTGGATTTTTCTTGAATTCTTTTTTTCGTTCGTTGCTCTATCTATCATCTGGTTAACCAAATTCTTTAAAAAATTTAACAATTAATATAAATTAAACGTCTATTTACGTTATAATGCCGATTGCCCGTGAGAACGAGCACAAGGAACACAAAATATTAATACTATCGAGCTAAAAAACATCGTTTTATTTAATTATTACACAAAATATTTAAATCTGTCTTTTGTGCCACCTGGTGTAGCGATATAGTCCTATTTTAGATAGACAGACTTTGTCACACTCCGGACAATGATATTCTGCCCCCATGGCTGGACTCCGTTCTCTCCGTCTCTCCGGCCCCTGGCACGTAACGACGAATTTTCTCTACTCAACCCTATCAGTTGCCAACTGCTCCCAGTCCATTTATCTGTCTACACTCTTCAATGCAGTATGCAGGTTGTCCCTATATCTCTTTCTCTGTCCTCCGTGTTTCCTTTTTCCTTTAATTAGTTCACTATATAAGATGTTTTTGTGAATCCTATTATTCATGCGCAGCACATGACCAGACCAGCGCCAGCGATCTCCTTAGCACCTCGGCATCGGAGACTTTGTGGAACCAGCGTATCTTGTGGGGTTGTCTATAATTGACCCATGTCTCGCATATTACTGCTCATATCTTCATCAGTAAAAATTCCAAAGCTATAATGAGGCCCCACAAATAACAAATCAATGCATTATAGTATAATAACGTGAATCAGATTATATTGATATGCCTCGTAAATAAAGTCTGATATTATTAGAGGCTAATAAGTTTTATCAGGAGGATGGCGAAGGACACTATGTTGGTATTGCATATCTTTATACGCACATAAATTATATTCCACAAGTGACTAACAATAGAATCTAATATATAATTATTTTATTATGACATGCAGGATCTAACGACGTATCCGCCAGTGCAACGGCTCTTGTACTTTACGATGTATATTTTCTCCTTTGATTTAAGTGACGACATCGATCTTTGAATTGGAATACCAAATATCAAGAGGATGTTCGATTTTTTTATACAGTTGATTTATGGCTTTGCAAAAAAATCCTTTAAATGTTAAACTTGAATCACTATTTATTATTGTTTAAACCTGTGTTCATTCGTTGATCTGTGACGTTAAAATAAAATGATTATAATAAAATAAAACATATTTAAAACAATAATATTTTGGGTTTTAAATTGGGGATGAAAATATTTATTGTATCAAAAGATAAACGTCACAATATTTAAAGCATTGTCCCTGAAAAAAATATTGAAATAACTTGCTGGACAATTTTTCAGGGGCTTTATCACGTATTTGAATTGATATACTCTTAAGTTATTGTACAATCATGGACTCTAGCGAAAAATATCTTTAAATATGTAAATTAGGAGAAATTTTAACAAATATAAAAGCTTTACAAACATTAATATAATAAGATTTGTCAATTACTTTGTTAACAGTTTTTATTTAATTTATTGTATGGAATTATAATAATTAATTATATTTTGAACTGTTGATGAAACCTATAATCGAGTGAACAGAGATAAACTATGGTCAATCTTGTCCGAATACGAAGTGAGCACAAAACTGTTACGGGCGGTCGCTTCTCTCTACGAAGGAAGCACTGCCAGTGTTAGGGTAAATGGGGACATCACGCCTTGGTTTGACTTCACAAGGGTGTTAAGCAGGGCTGCATAATGTCTCCATGGTTGTTCAATCTGTATATGGACAAGTGTATGAAAGAACTTAAAGGAATAAATGCTGGTGCTAAGATGAGTGATTTGTCTGTAAATTGTCTGCTTTACGCGGACGATGCCTTTCTCGTTGCGGATAGTGCGGACGAGTTACAAGTCTTAGTGTCGAGAATGTATGAGGTACGCAAGTCAAATGATTTAATGATGAATGTCGGAAAGTCAAAAGTGATGGTTTTTGAAAGGGAAGAACAAATGACGGTTTGTAACATTAGTGTGAACGAAGAGAATTTGGAGCAGGTGAGTGAATTTGTGTATTTAAATGTATTTAGGTCCGCAAGATTCCCTGAGGGTCACAAATACAGTGAGACAATTACGAGATCCTCCAACTTATGATAATGGGCAAAATTGAGGGACGAAGAGATCCCGGTTGAATGCAACATTTCGGCTGCGCAACATCAAAGATTGAGTAGGGAGCGTGGAGGAATTGTTTCGGGCAGCGCAAGACAGAGAAGCCTTTACAGAAGTGATTGCCAACGTCGTGGAGACATGATATGGCACACGAAGAAGAAGAAGATTGGGAATATATTCGTGTCTATTATATTTGTAAAATAAAATATAAATATTTTCAAATGGTAATAAGCGACACCTTTTGTTCTTCTTTCGTCTACCAATTCCCACTATTTTGGGTCGGCTCTCCTAATACGGCTCCGCCAAGTCTCGGGATCTTGCCATGATAGTCCCAGCGCCATCAGTTCAAATCAAATCAAATCAAATCTATTCTAATAAAATCAGTTTATTTTCTCAAAAGATATTACAAACAACAATTATAGTTTAAGGCATTGAGAACAGATAAAACATAAAAAATATATAATACCAGGAACGCATGAGAGATGGTTCGACATTAGGAATACAAGATACTCTACAAAGTTAAGACTCTGTTTCCAACTGTGGACATTCGCGTTGCATGAGACCGACCTGGTCCTCTTCTTCCATCTTCCAGTTACAGAGCCTTGTGGACAATATATTCATCGTCCCTTCTGCTCACATAGCCTTACCACCGCAGAAGACGTTTTCTGTTATAGGAGCGAATAACAAATATTTACTTACGAGTATTTTAAGTGGAATCAAAGATTTTGGTTATTTCTAAATGTTTATATTATTTTCCCAAATACACTGGATATTTTATTTTGTTTCAAAATCTTATAAATTAATAACTGACATACATGTGTGCTTATTTTTTTTCTTTGTTTAGTTTTTAAAAATACTTATTCTTATTCCACTTTTTCTTCCTTGCTGTAGACCAATGTGGACTGTTCTCCAGAGTATTGCTCCTCCTGTGAGGTAGACTTCCAGCTGCCCTTCCATATTTTAGAAGGTCTTCCACGTCTATAAAAAGAAATTTAAAAAAAAATTATATGGACTTTTTTAAAAATAAATTATAGAAATCTTTTATGATCACCTGATTAACTGGACCAATTTCAACTAAATTCCTGTCACTTTTTATTCCCGCGACATTGGCCTTCGCGAAAAAAGCATCGTGTATTTAATCTATGGCCGTTGGATTTTTTTCTGTGGATTATTTATAGTTTTCTCGCCGCATAACCTGTTTACTAGGATAGCGCACATTAATCCATTTATTGTTTCCCCGGCGACAGACTATAAAACGAAAGGAAGTTTTTGCTAAATCATCATACGCTTTCAGTCCCCGACGACAGCAACCAACTCCTCCAAAATGTTCAAATTCGTAAGTCTTATTATATTTTCATAATTTAATAGAAAGAAAAAAGAAATTTGAAAGTAAAAATATTTAAAAAAAAATCTTATTTAAATTTTATACTACTTTCACATTTTTCAAAATTAGATAAGAAAGCATTTCATTTATTATATTTATAAGTAATTAAACTAGTGCCAATTAATACAAATTCAGAAATTATAATATTTTATAAAGTTTTTATATTCTTGAATATTTTTAACAATGCGATTATTAGTTTGGAGATTTTGTAACATGAAAACAAATTTGCCAGATTTTATGTGCTGATACTCGGTTTAACACATACATATGTACGAGTACGTGTTAACTGATTTTTTTTTGCAAAATAGAACATGCGGGGATTCCTAGCAACTCAGTGCCTAGATTTATTTTATATTACGATACGTAAAAACATAAGCCGTACATCATCACCCTCATTAGAGGGTAATGTAATAAAGTTCTTGGCGGAATATTTCGTCAAAACCCTCTACTGTTGATTACTTTGAATGACTTAATCGTCATACCCGGTTAACGGGTTAAATTAAAGTTTATGTAGCTTTCTCAAACAATACATATTTTAGTGTACAAATAATAAAGGAATAGAATAGGCTATAATTGAATCTTAGACATGATTTTAAGAAGGAATTCCATTTTTAAATTACGACTTTTTGTTTCTAGTTCTTCTTTGCCGCCGTCGTGGCCGTGTGCGCTGCCAAGCCCTCAGTGGTGGCTCCCGTAGCCTACTCCACTGTGCCAGGAGTATCTACCTACTCTGCTCTGCCCGCCGTGTCCGGCTATTCCGCCCTACCCGCCGTGTCTACTTACTCGGCTGTCCCCGCCGTATCTAGCTACCCCGCTGTGAGCACCTACTCTGCTCTGCCCGCCGTGAGCACCTACCCTCAAGCCGCCTACTCCGCCTACTCAGCCTACCCCGCTGTGTCCACCTACCCTCAAGCCGCTGCCTACTCTTACCCTCAAACCGCTGCCTACTCTGCCTACCCTGCCGTGTCTACCTACTCCGCCTACCCCGCGGTGTCAGCTTATAATACCCCTGTCGTCAAGTCTGTCGTAGGATCCCCAGTCGCTTACACCGCTGGAGTACCCTTCTCCTACTCTGGAGTCAAATACGTCTAAATTCTTCGATTAATAGCGATTTTCACTTCAACGATTGAGTAACCGAATTTGTAATATACATTCACAGTAGCTTTTTTAAACAGAAAAAATCATTCATATATCTTAAACAATGTAATAAATCTTTGAATACCGAAATCTAATACTTGTTTTAATTACCTGCTTTGAAATATTCGTTGCTGAATGTGCTGTTTATTCAACGTACAAATATTAATATGTAATAAATCACTTTGCACCAATTCAAACCATAATTAAATACAAGTGCAATCAATTATCACATACATGATGCACCAAATGCTTTTGCAAAACATATAAAATAACCGCTGGAGAGAATGAACAAATACAAAAGCTAACATATGAAAAAATAAAACGTCTCATTCAATAAAATATAAATCATACAAGATTACGATCAAAACCCACCATCGAGAATACGGATATAATAATTACGTGTTAAAAAAATCAATTACATACTTTAATCTGCCAATTTGTGCCCATATATTTTATTGCAGCTATTAATAAGGCTGCATATAAATCAAATCATTGAGTTTTATTGGCTTAACGATTTATACAAAAAATATTTCTAAAGTTCATTATTCTGATGTCATACGTTTGATATAATCTAATTTATTTTTATAATAATTTATGTTATAACCATTGTTAGATTTTATTATATAATAATAACTGGTCATGTTAAGAACTTGATTGTATTCGAGATAATTTGAAATCATAAAATTTGACACAAAGTACTCGCATATTAATCTTACATTCTTTTGATAGCATTCATTAGCCTTATTTATAATACATAATTTTTATTACTATCGTATCATAGGGAATAAACTTAAATAGTAGATTCACAACTGTAGTATGTAAAATTTATGTGTATCCTTTCAACTTTTAGTTTATTCCAAGTTATCACATGCAAACAAAACATAATGTTGTAATAGCAATATTGGTTAATAAAATAATGATATATTTTATATTTATCGATACGAAGGTCCTGGTTCAATGGCATGGAATGAATATGTCTACCAAACCGGAGTAGTCTTATAAAGGATGTAGGTATCCGAGATGTTAAGAGTATATTATTGGATTACAGAGTCTTCGTTATATAGAAAAGTAATGGCTCTACTAGAAACAGTAACAAGCAAAGCAAACGAGAGTAAATATATATTTGAATTAATACTTAAATTCGTTGTATGTATACAATATACAGAACACCCAAGATTATGTCTAAATGGATGCCGTGCGAAAAGAGGCCAAAGGTAGATCAAGAAAAATATAGCGGACTGTAGACTGGGTCAATGAAGACCGGAGGAAACTGGGAAGACCTAAAGAATGGAGAGGGATAGGCAAGGATAGCAGTGAGTGGAGGACTATTGTTGAGGAGGCCAAATCTAACACCGGGATGTAGCGCAAAAAAATGAAGAAGAAACGATACAAAAATTTAAGTGAACCAAAAAATTCCACAGGTTTAATTTTTAAAGTTCAGTGAACTCGTGTCTTCGCGTATTTGGTTTGATTACTTTAATGCGCGGCTAAGCAAGAAACTTTTCCAAAGCTTAATCTTACATGCGCTCGCATATGTATATTTACATAAATTTATTATAATATAATATACTGTTAAAATAATGGTTTATCAAATCAACTTAGTATCGTTATATCGTCGTATAGTTTGGCAGAGAAAACATCTATCTTGATATATCTATCAAGCTTTTCAAGCGTTCAATTTTCCAATTTCGTACATGGTCGGTTTTAAATACCTGTATTCCTTGTCTGAAAAAAAATACTAATATCGATCATAAATGTTGAGAAAAGACAACAGTAGACAGACCTTGATTGATAATAATAGTACATGAAGGCACAAAGGACTTTAAAGTACAGCGCAAAGACGACGCCACGCCAAATTAGGAATACAAGATACTCTCTAAAGTCAAGAGTATTTGTCTTCTGAACGTACTTTCACAAATATGAAAGACGTCGATCTTCGAAGCGATCATGTTCATCAGGTTGATTGCTCTCCCCGCCGGCATCACCAGAGGCAGGTTGGTTCTGCATGCTGGGAAATAAAACAGTCTGTGCTGATGTTATCGAAGATAACCATCCGGAACATAAAGATGGATAGCCTCCATAGATGGAATTCTTAAAGAATCCCCTGATAAGTCTGAAGGAATGTGTAAGTGTGCACCCATCCCTCCTTATCTGTAAACTATTGGTCCCCAGCATGGCCAAATAGGAATGCAGTGGGATAAAGCCACGGATAGCTACCAAACTCCTTCATGTAGAGATAAATTAGAAATTATTTCTGAACCCTCTCTAACATGAGCGAGTATCTCGTCTCGTGGAGGCTCCATATCTCCGAACTACACTCGAGCCGGGTTCGGACCAATGAGTTATACAAAATTCGCAAAACATAAGGATTCCTGAAACCTCTACCAGTTTGGAGAATAAATCCCAACATTTTCAGTGTAATTTCACATATTCTCTCGATGTGAGCATGGAAAGTCAGCCTACTTTCAGGATAGATCATCGGGAGACGGTGGTGGTTCCATTGCAAATGTTTTCTTCTGCTCTAGAAGCCCCAGAGAGTGTGGTTCTAGAATTTAACACTTTAGCGACATGAGGACCCACAAACGCGAAGGATAATCTTCCTCTAATACAAGGGACAGCCCATGATAATGATTTTTAATAATTAATTATTTTAACATGATAATTAAAACGTCTATTTTCTAAAAGCTTTATTACGGTATATGGTAATTACATATTTTTCCTTGCATGAAGATATTAATAAATGTCTTAATTAATGCACTAGAAAGGTGAAACATTTCATTCCTAAATCTATAATAAAACATCTAGAAAACAGACGTTTTCATTCGTATTAATTATTTCAAACCTAAGTTTTAGATCATTTTCAAGAAAAAAATAAACTAATATAATACATGATGTAATAAATATGAAAATGATGCTCCTAAGAGTAAAAATAATAAAACTAAATGTAATTTTTACACCTGTACGCTCGATTAATCAAAGCTTTTTGATTAGTGAGGTTTGTTAATATTCTTTTCCTTGGCTAATTAGCGTCTTTCAACGAATTAAAAAAGATAAATGTCAAAAATTTAATATGCAGTTTACCTATGAAAAACATTTATACCGAATAATTAACAAATGCATAAATATTCAGATATGCAAAATATGTGTATATGCAAAATAAATTTACGAAGATAATGTTTTTTTTGTTTAATGTGATACTCGTAAATTATAAATAACCATCACGACGTCGCGTCGGCGTCGTTCCAAAGGGGTAGGCAGAAAAGATAAACAGACGCATTATTTTTTACTGACACACTTATGTCGCTTCCTCAACATTCATACATCGTGTCTCCACAGGTAGCAAACATTTAATATTTGATTGATTTGATCGTGTCAGACTTTCCTCGGTCTTCATCTTTTTCTTGTTTCGATAACATCGTTAAAATATACTTTATTTACCATCATTTCTTCATTTCTTCTTTCCGTGTGTCCAAACCATCATAATGATGCTCTCATTATTTTGTTTATAACACTTCCATTCGCACTGCATTCACTTCTTAAATTTGCATTTAACTCTCTAGCATATACAGATTTACTACTCATTTCTACTGCGATTCTTCTACTTTCATCTTTCTTTTGCCAGTTCTATACTTCACTTCCATCAATAAGGGACGATACAAGAACACTATTGTGCACTGTAATCTTAGCTTTTTGGAAAGAATATTGTTTGCGATTCCTTTACATTATATATTTAGCTAAATTCCACTTGATTTTATGGTTTCGACCGGTTTCGGCATCTCGCTACCATTTTCTAGTTTGGTCTGGTCTGGTCGACCAGAAGATGGCAGCGAGCCGGTAAAATCGGTCAAAAACATAAAACCAAGTGAAATTAAACTGAATATTTATTAATTAATACGATTATCAAACATTTGACAATGATTAAGAAGGGCGAAATGTGTCATTCCCATAAAATATAATAAACTTCTAGAAAATGACCTTTTTATTCGTATTAATTATTAAATATGGAGTTTTACATCTTTGTTAAAGAAACAATGAATAAATATTTATTAAAAATGATTTTTTTATTTAATGTTATACTTTTACTGAGTGTATTGTATATACAAGTAGTCTGAATGGAAAAAAGAAGTCGAAGAAGGCCAAGGAAGTAATTAATTACTAAAAAACAGACATGTTTTAAGACGGAACAATCAAAGAGCGTGCGTGTCACGGTGTGGTAATGTAGATGAGGCGCGAGAGTTATATAAGGATAGAACAGTCTCGTGGTCCATCCTCTCTGCAAACCCCTTCGGAGAAACGGTGCGGTGGCTGTTGATTAGTTGGTTTGACAGTTTAATCTCTCGTTATTTCAATGCTATTGTAATTATTTGACCTCATCGCCGCTTTCTCCGAACATAGATTTTGTAGTCACCTAGTCGTAGCATTGAGGTCACGATATTGTTTTTAACAAATATGCCGAACCATGGATTAACTTAACATTATAAAACAATTTTCAGGTAAGCGATGTAAACATCTCTTTTTCACTTACGGTTGTTTGGAAAAATAAAATATTATTAAATAAAACACTGCAATAGGTGGATGGTAAACGGTTTATTTTACATTTATAAATCTGTTGTTTAAAAAATCAGTAATGGAAAAAAATTAACAAATTCAAAAATAATTGTCATTCTTCGTGTTTAATAATAGGAGTAAGCAGCATAGGGTGAGGAGTACGCGAGAGGGGCGGAGTAGGCGTACGGGCTGTAGGCACTATACGCACTGTAAGCGTACGGGGTGTACGCGCTATACGCGCTGTAAGGAGCGCTGTACGCCACTGGGCTGTATGCCGCCACCACGGAGGGCTTGGCGTAGGCCATGGCTACGACGGCGGCGAAGAAGAAAAACTGAAAAATAAGATTCTCTATTAATTTTAAATATTTTAACGGATTTCATTATTGTTTGATCTATTTATACAATTTATAAAAAACACGCTATTTATCATTGTAATAGTAAGTATTTCGATAAAAGATAATTTTAAATGCATTGCATATTATATACAAAATATTATAATATATAATATAATATATAACAATGTTTATTTTTTTAACTTTGAACATAACACACTAAATTTTGTAATAAAATGTGCGTTGTGAACAAAGTTAAATAAATAAATATTGTTAATGAATCTATAACAAAAAGTTATGGCGAATATAGAAGTAATATATAACAAGCCTTTTTAGATACTAAAAACGGTAAAGGTTTAAAATTTTATAAATTAATAACAATGAACAAAACAACCAATATGGTACAAAAAAGGTATATTATTATTAATTCATTTATATTTTATTGAGCAATGATGTAAGACTCCATATCAAACAGTTAATACGAATGAAAAGCCCGTTTTTTTAAGTTTTATTATAATTTATTCATACGGCAAGTTTTGTCTGTCTAAGGCATTTTTATAATGCCTTAGGCAGGCAAAACATGTCATTCACGTAAATTATAAAAAAAACTTCTAGAAAAGTGACGTTTTTATTCGTAATAATTTGTTATTAATTAATTCATTTTTCAGAAGAAACAGAAGTTATGAATGTTTTTTTTTTAAATAAAGCGTAACGATACTGGATCTTTAGTGTTTTCTTTTAATTATATAATTAAGCTAAATTAATACCGATTAAAATAAAGTACTATTTAATGTGAATATTTTATATTTTTAATATAATAAGGCTTAATTTCATTCACTTTTTGAGGTACCAAGGATTAGAAAATCGTTTTCATAATTATTTTAAATTAGAATAAAACTTTATGTAGAATATTATTTTTATATTCAATTCACACTTTTCACTTGCGTAGCACTTTACATTATCGATGAACACTTGAATATATAGAATATTAGTTTTCAATATAATAACCCACCAGTTTGAACATTTTGAGAGTGTGTCTGGTTGCTTGTCAAAGACTAACTGATGATGGAATCTGTCAATCCCGGTCTTTTATACTCTTAGATTTTTCCATGGGATGCCAATACGTCCTTGCCTGGAATGATGAACGAACAAGCCATTCCGCATGTGTTGACAAGTGAACAAAATCGTACTGTATTCACGGCACGTATGGGCCAGCCACTGTCCGGTGTTTGTGCCCGTCATGAGACTCCGAAATCATGGCTGTGGATATAATAGCTTTGACTACTTATTCATATTCGGGAAATTTTCAAGATTCTTAATTTACAAACTGTTCATTTGTATTGTTAGTAAAATTGTCGTTGAATCACACGTTCTAAAGAATATTCAAACCTTTGAGTTTTTATATATAAAATAAAATAATGGCAAATTAAAAATAATCATGGTAATCATGGCAAAATAGAGGGACGTCGGGGAGTTAGTAGAAAGCAGTTGTCCTGGCTGCGAAATAAAAAAGAGTACAGGAATAAGCAGCTTTGAGAACCTGTTCCAAGCGGGGCGGAACATAGAAGCTTTCGCTGCAGTAATAGCCAACATTCGGAGGACCTGATACGGCACTAGAATAATATGAAGAAATTAACAATGTACATGTTTAACATATTAAAATAGTTTTTTAATTAATTTAAAATAGAGTATTTATTGAAAACTATGGCATTAACGCTGTGGAATTCCATAGAAATACACTCTGGATATTGAAAATTAATTTAAAATAAATTCCTAATTTTACTTCTTGCTCCTTTAATACGAGCAGTTTGTCTAATTTTGGTCTCCCAAGCTTCCATTCCCAATCATATGCAAATTAATCATTTATTTATTTTGTTGTAAATTTTTTTTTTTCATATGTATGTTTTTTTCCAAATTTCAATTATTTATTACCATTTTATTATGATGTTTTATTATTATACGGCAAAGAGAGTGCAGGGCGACCGCAACTACGGTGGAAGGATGATCTGAACAGACACATCGGAATAACCTGGATGCAGTCTGCACAGGACAGAGTGACATGGAAGCGAATGGAGGAGGTCTTTATCCAGGAGTGGACGGGAATAGGCTGAGGAAGAAGAGTAGAAGAAGATTATTATTGTTTAATATATTATTTATTAGTTCTTACAGATAAAATATAATTATTAGTATTTATAGCAATTAGCCCGGGTTAATTTTTAAAATTTAAATGTATTGTTCCTTTCTATTGTATCGATTTTTAAATGCGTTTTTTGTTAGTCTTTCATTGTTTAGTTTTTATTATATATGTTATTTACACCTGTAGATGGAGATATCCTCCGAAACATGTTGTTTTTAATTGTATATTTTCACTTTCCAAAGTGTATTAAAATAGAAAAGTCTAATGATTGTGGCGTGTACTTAAGTTTCCAAATGTTAATAAAACTTCTCAGACATTCTCATTTCACTGCTAGATATAGGCCTCATCTTAACTCTTCCAACATTTTCTATATTAGGCCTTATCTGTTGCCACCTACGATTCGCAAGATGTTTCATTTCATCCGTCCACCTTCTTGTGACTGTGGCATTGTCTATGGCTGTTCTATTGTTCCAAGGTTCCAAGTCTATGTGTGGCATTGTCTATGGCTGTTCTATGGTTACAAGGCCTCCACTTCAAGATTCTAGGTGACCATCTGAGCTTATCATATCTCATTGATATAAGTCATAATTATGGCATATATCGTAAATATTGTGAAATCGGCTGACGACAATAAACATGTTTCCAAATCATCAGAGAATATGTAGAAAAAGAAAATCTTGTTTCTAGTATATCATTATTTTATTTGAAAGATAATCGTACTTATTAAGCCCTTTAATATTATGCGATACAGATGATTACAGATGGCAAAATAAATCCTAAGTTAATCTTATAATTCGAGAATTCGAAATTTTGTATTTATCTTAAAATTCTGTTTTGTATATAGTATACATCAATGTTTAAAGTTTACTTTTGCTGGTGTGTAAAATATATGTATATACGAGTATGTATATTTATTCTTGTTTATAAATAAACTAAAAGTTGACTTAATTCAAGCCTGTTTTATTATTTTTATTTGAATAAGGTAGAGTTAATTGGAAATTCATATTATTTCAATAAATATTTATTGTAAGATTTATTTCATCTATAAATTTATGCTATAATCGCCTACTCTTGGTGTACCAGATTCACCTTTTCATGTTGAAAATAAATTTAAAAAAACATATTTTAATAACACTTTACAACATTTTTTTATATATTATACAAATTTTATACACTTCTCAACATTTTTCAGGGTACAAATTTTAATATTTATTTTCAATGTATTATATACATTAGTAAGCCAAATAACCATCCGAAACATGTCTGTGTTAGTTATTCAAATTCTTAAATAAACATTAGACAATTTGTACAAAGCAAAATTCTGTGAATTGTACCCGGACATTAGTAATCAAGAAGTCTTCTTTAACTTAAAATGGAGTATGACGCATACAGCGAACAGAGAAGAAAATAGGAATTTTCCAGAACTCGTTACGACATAGAAACATGATTACACTCGATTATTCTCAGAAACAGCAAATTAGAGCTCATATTTTTAAAAGTAAACAGTACATTCTTCTTCTTCTTCTGGTACTGTGTCAGGTCCCCCTAACGTTGGTGATCACTGCTGCGACAAATCTCTGTCCTGCGCCACTTGGAACAGGTTCTCAACTCTTCGCATTTCTGTCAATTTTTAAGCCATTTCGTAGCCAGAACAACTGAGATAACTGCCTTCTACCAACTTCTTGATATCCCACTAGTTTGCGCAGTACATTAAAAAGTTAAATGCCTATTTAATAGGCAATATATAATAGTAATGTATTAGGTGAATAACAAATGTAATAAAAGCATATTCAAGAATTTTGTCTTAAATATATTATTCAGGATGCGTACATAAAAATATGTTCTGGCTTATATGCTATTTCGACTACAGATTTCTCATGATGATAAATCCTATTTATTTTTATATTCATGAATAGTGCAAAGTTTACTCTATCATATCATATTTATTTTACAATTAAAGCATTTTTTGATGAACGTTAGGTATTTTTAAAGTGTGATAAATATGGTTTATCTTTGAATTAAAACATTTTTATTTCTACTAAAGAGTATATTTTTTATTTAGATCTTTCGAAGGTACGAAATATTTAACGTGGAAAGAACCAAATAATTTTTAGTGTACGTACACTAAAAAACGAATAATTAATTCATTTATCAAATTCTTAAGACTTAACCGAAGTATAAGAAGTCACTAAACAATGCTCGTAATAAAGTTCTATATATTCGAAACCCAAAATCAATATATTGTACAATTTTCTCGAAAGTAAAAAAAACATAAAAGATACAGGAAAATAATGCATAATCAAAATTATCAATCCATGTTTAAATATGTAAATATCGATGAGTGTGTATATCATGATGAATATACCATAAAAACAAGAAACCTGACATGTATGGTATTGTATATCAGGAAAGCAGAGTGCGGCTTTCGTTTCTGTTCTGCCTAGAGACAGTATTTTGAGACATTTGATAATGCCTTAGTAATGCGAAACATGTCATTCCCGTAAATTATAACAAAATTTCTAGACAACAGACGTTTAATTCATACTAACTACACATTTTTAATTTTAATAAAACATAAACCTCATTAATCACCCAAAAACATATATATTATTCATTTTTTATATAAATAAAAAATATGTAATTACTACTTCCGTATTCAAACATTTACATAAGTATTTATTAAACGACTAATAATTCTTTTGAAAACATTGAGTTACAATAACACAGCTTATTTGGATGTTCTTTGATACGGAGCCTAGACCTTGGGCATTCCTTCACGTTATGTAGAACGTCCGTATGTCAAACGTCTGTAGTCCTTGCTGGAGGACACCATTTAAACAAACGCCCGGAATGTCAGTGAATAATTCAGGATTAAGCCAATCAGTAATGTGATATAAATTATTGTGGTTGTTTACACAATTAATGCGTGAATTTATCGATTAAATCGCCGCTTCTGTTCAGAATATCTGTACCATAATGCTTGTATATACCATATACACTCATAAATAATAGGCACATATGGATAGTATAAGATAAACTATTCTTGAAAGCATCAGATTTATATATTTTTTATGTTAATCTGATGCTTTGAAGAGTCTTCTTCTGTTAACTACCACCAATAATGAATTATATCATAGAATTTGCAAAATAATATTTGCTACATTCAAGAATAGTTTTTCAACATCTGTTAACTACCTCTTATACAACAAACAATCAAGCGGTTTTCCAAAGGGATATGAAGAGAGAATGGACTACCACACTACTTGATCCTGACACACATCTCTAAGAACATGGTCTACATTCATACAGCGAGTCATACACACGTCAATTCGTTTGACTTCTAACATGGCCGACCTTTAAAATTTGATTAATTTGGTCACCCCAAGTTTTCCTCGGTCTTCCACAACTCCGCACTCGATTTAAATCGTTAAAGTATACTTTTTGAGGGATTCTTTCTTCATCCATGGGATCAGTATGTTCAAACCAACGGAGTTATCCTTTCATAATACTTTATTTCGCTCTATATTCTTTCCTTATTTGAAATTCCGTCGTATATGGATCTCATTTCTATCACATTTATATTCTCTCTCCCTCTCTCTCTCTCTCTCTCTCTCTCTCTCTCTCTCTCTCTCTCTCTCTCTCTCTCTCTCTCTCTCTCTCTCTCTCTCTCTCTCTCTCCTCTCTCTCTCTCTCTCTCTCTCTCTCTCTCTCTCTCATTGAAAGCATTGAAATTACAAAAAATAATAAACACAATTAATGAGAATATTAGAAATCATGAAAAACTAAAAAAAAAAGATTTTCGAAAAAAAAAGATTGCAAGACATTTTGCAACATTAGCATAAACAGTGGAAATCTGGAACAAGTGGATGAATTTGTTTTTTAATGAAGTATATTAACAAAGAATGGGCGAGTGGAGAAGGATATTGAAAGAATGGTTGGGGCAGGCAACAGAGTGAATGGTGCACTTAAATTTCTCATTTCTACTGCATTTATTCTACATTTATTCTTCATTCATGCTTCACTTTCATACATAAGAGTCGGTACTGTTCTAGAACGCCAACGTGCACTGCAATCTTATTTTTTTGGTTAGGCTTTTGTTTGCGATGACAACTTTTATACACAATACATATATTATTAAATATAAATAATTTTGGCCCGTTAAGTGGAATGTGATGGTTTGAACGATGCAAGTGGATAAAAATGATGATCAGCAAAATTTCCTGAAGAAAACATTTACTCAGATATCGGCTTATTGAATTTTATTCGTTCAGTGTCATAAAAAATAGATCTTATACATATGTAAATGTCGTTTGTGTTCAGACACACTACCAGCTGCCTATTACTCGTATATTATGTCAAGAGCGAGGTCTTCTTGACATTTTGTACCCAAGAAAAATATAAATATTCTCTATCAATATCAAGAACAGACAACGAAATAATATAGAAACCATTATTTTATTATTTTTTCGTTACAATATGTTAACAAATTCTAGTGCTTATTTATTATTTTTTATGTATCTTTTAATATTATTATATGTGCATAATCCGACACCAAAATCTTGAAGCATTTTTTTCCTATCAACAATAAGGTATCTTCTTATTAATTTTTCATATGCAGCATTCACTTTGTGTTTAGATATTTTAAACTATAGATATTAAATAACAAAATACTTTATATTTAACCACGGAATGGTTATAATAATTGATACCTGGCACCAATTATAAAAACAATACCGTGGCTAAATGCAAATTGTCTAATTATTTTTAGCTATAAGTTTATCTTCTCCTTTTTTTCAGCCTGTTGTCGCCATCCACTCCTGGACGTTGGCCTTCTCTCGTCTTTTCAACTCCCTTTTATTCTGAGCGATCCGCATCCATATACTTCCCGCCCTCTTCCGGATATCGTCGCACCAACGCAACTGTGGACGCCCAACTTCACGCTTTGCCGTTCTCGGGTATCAGCACAGCAGTCGCCTTGTCTATTTTTTATCTTGGTCACGAGCAGCGTGTCCCGCCCATCGCCACTTAAGAGCTGCTGCCAACTTGATGACGTTGGAGAATTTTGTCACAAAGTCACAAAAAAGTGCCAACAAGCTGAGAGTCACACAGATAGCGATAGAAAGAGTCATGATGGGTATTAGCTTGCGTGATAGGGTCAGAAATGAGGACATACGAGCCAGAACAATAAGTTATAATCAACTTATATTTCTATTAGGAAGGATAAAATAGCAGGTTCTTTATATGTCTATACAAAATATAATTAGGCATTTGCAGACTTGGTTGGCTTGCATAAAATAATACGGAATAAACAGAGATAATTTTATGATTCTTAGTTACCGAAAGGACATTATCAAATTATTCATAATGACAAACATCATGAGATACATACAACTGGAAACGTCTGTTTTCTAGACGGTTTTTTATATGTGCAGTAGAACAATAATTTAGTAAACTAACTAACTAACTAACTAACCATCGCGCCGTCTCCCCGAAGGGGTAGGCAGAAAGAATGGACTGCCACACTTTTCTTTCCTGACATATTTCTCTCGCTTCTTCAACATTCATACATCGTGTCATGCACGCGCGTCGATTTCTCTGACTCCTCACATGGCCGACATTCAATATTTGATTTATTTGATCGTGCCACGTTTTCCTCGGTCTTCCTCTATTTCTGGTTCCATTTACATCATTAACGTATAATTTTTTTACCATTCTTTCTTCATTCATTCTTTCCATATGTCCAAACCATCCTAATGATCCTTTCATTATTTTGTTCATGACACCATCATTCGCACCGCATTCACTTCGTATATTTTCATTCGGCACTCTATCATACACAGAGTATCCACACATTCTTCTAAGAGATCTCATTTCAACTGCATTTATTCTACTTTCATCCTTCTTTTGCCAGTTCCATGCTTCGCTTCCATACATAAGGGTCGGTAGAAGAACACCATTGTGCACTGCCATTCTAGCTTTTTTGGATAGGTTTTTGTTTGCGATGACAACTTTAAGTGCACCATTCACTTTGTTGCCTGCCCCAACCCTTCTTTCAATATCCCTCTCCACTCGCCCATCTCTTGTAAACATACTACCTAAATACACGAACTCAACTACTTGCTCCAAATTTTCACCATTCACGCTAATGTTGCAGACTGTCGTGGTTTCTTCCTTTTCAAAAATCATTACCTTGGACTTATTAACATTCATCATCAGATCATTTCGCATGCATACCTCATACATACAATTCACCAGGACTTGTAGTTCATGCTCGTTGTCTGCAAGAAGGACAGCGTCATCCGCATACAAGAGACAGCTTACTGACACTCCGCTCATTTTGGCACCTACATCCAACCCTTTCAGCTCTTTCATACATTTGTCCATATACAGATTAAATAACCACGGGGACATTACGCAACCCTGTTTGACACCTTTATTGATATCAAACCAGGCTGTAAGATCTCCATTTACTCTGACACTAGCAGTGCTTTCTGTGTATAGCGACTTAATTGCCGTGATCAGTTTTGTACTTATTCCATATTGTCTGAATATGGAATAAGTACAAAATAGTTAAATGATCTTTTTAAGAAATACTTCCACTTTTGTCTTTATTTAGACATTTGCATTTGATTTTTTTAGGCTCGCTGACATCGACAGACTTATGACACTCTTAAAAACCTGGTTCTTTATATTCATACAGACTAGGTATTTACGAAATTAAAAAGATTATCAAATGAACATATCAGAAATGTTTATATTTGGATAGTTTCTCAATATGGGTACCCATAAAAATAATATGTTTAAACTGTTTAAATACTATATATTAAAATATGTTTGCTACCGTCGCCTCACTTGACTACCTCAACGCTCCATATTTATCTCTGGACCCGCTACCGCCCCCTTGGAAAGCTTCAGCGTCGACTGGGGCGGTACCGCCCCCGTTAGGAACCTTTGCCCTTTATTGCCTTTCCGATGATTAAGCTTTTTCAATAATCGGGATGCATAAACTTAAACTTTTTAATTTTAAAAGCAAAGAAAGCATTTAATCTAAATAAAAAAAATTAACAATTGAAATAAATCAATCCACAGAATAATTAATACTGATTACTAACTTCAAATGACTAAACAATTATTGAATAATTAAAGCTTTCTTTGAGATGATTTTCTAAGCTCCTCGAATATAAGCTATCAGCAGTGCCTATGACCCAGTTTTGGCAGATCAGTATTTTCCATAAAACATTGTCTGGGCCTTGCTTAAAGTCTAAATCAGTCCGACGTCATTTTGAGCGCTTATAATATTGTAAAGAATATTATTTAAATCGTTTTTTTGTAATCACGATTCAAATTAACTTGTATTTAATATAAAAATATAATATCAGGTAGACCAGGAATTACGCCATTATTTTGAAACTGTCAGGTTTGAACCAGTTTGCGTCCGATCTACTTCAAACCATTGAATATTTAAGCCAAAAAATCGGATTTTCTGGTCTTACAGTGTAGTTTAATTTAAACGAGATGGGTATTTGGATACCGCATGAGCTATCCGCCGCTAATATGAATATGTTATATTTAATATAAAACAAAATATGTTATATTTATAAAATAAAATATGTTTTATTTATAAAATAAAATATGTTTATTTATAAAATAAAATTTGTTTTATTTAGTTAAAATATAATATTATTAAGTTTCATTTAGTTGAAATATAATATGACATGTAATAAAATAAAATATGTTATATTTAGTTTAACATCTTCGTTCAGAAAACCAATTAATTATTATATATTTAATACTTCTAGACACCACCATTTAAAATAGTTACTATAATTCCGATATAAACATACAAGATTTCATAAATTTAAATAACCAATAAACTTTAAATTTAAGTCACATTTTCATTATACTAAAAACAAGGTGAATAGTGCTGGTCGTAAAATGATAAACTACATCTAAAATAAGACTCTGTGATAATACTAATTTCAATATATCTGACCCAGTGGACAGGTGACTACCAAATATACCTGCAACAGTTTTGTAATCATTGATGAGCAAGGACGATTGTGGGTTAGCTGTAGTATAAAACGCAGGGATTACTAACATACGGTATCATTCAGTTACAGTGATCTTACCGTGATATCACAGGACCTAACTCTAACCAAAATGTTCAAACTGGTACGTGTGAAAATTTCAAAACATAAGTTCGTGACAGTTGCTTCATTGTGAATCTTTACATTTGCCTAAACGCAATTTCTTAAAGACGATATTTTCAAAGCCAAAATTAATTATGAATATTGAGATGCTATTGCAATATGATCTTTAAATCATTTATCATAAAAAAATCCTGAAAATAGATTTATTAAAAAAAATCGGTTTGTTTATAATTCATAAAAACAAACTTTAATGCGGTTTCCTTAGAAGAGTAAACAGAGAGTAGACCATCACACTACTCTAACCTGTCACAAATCTCTTTATTCTTTCGCATGCATATATTGAGACATCAACGCACGTCGATTCTTCCGACTTCTTATATGGCCGACCTTGAAAAGTTGGTAAATTTTGTCATATCCTTTTTTCCTCGATCTTCCTAAACTTCAAAGCATTAATTGTAGGCAATTAATGCCTTGAATTTATATGAAATTATATATGTAAAAGGCTTAAAAATATTAAATAAAGTTTAACTTATATTCGCCTTTATATTATATTAATAGTTTTTCTTTTGTTATAAAATTATGCATCCAAAACATGTAGTTTTGTTGATAAATAAATAACTTTTTTTTTTAAAGTTCAATATACTAAAGTGTCTTTGAAACTGTTTATTTATTATAAATATTTATGTATTTATATAATAACGATGTAATTGTGTATTATAATTTTGTTTCAGTTCTTCTTCGCCGCTCTCGTAGCCATGGTCTACGCCAAGCCCTCTGCTGTGGTGGCCGGCGTAGCAGCTCCGCTAGCCTACACGTCTCCCCTGGCTTACTCGGCTCCTCTGGCTTACAGCGCATACAGCCCCTACGCTTATTCTGCTTATTCCGCCGCCCCGTTGGCCTATTCCGCCCCCTATGCTGCATATGCTGCTTATTACCGTTAATTTTCTATCACATGAAATAAAATATTCTGTAACAAAATCACTTTCTTATTGTTTCACTTTTATTTGTTTTTGTAAATACAGATATTATAATATATATTTTCTATGTCAATTTTGTTACAAAAAATATATATCTCAATAATGATACATCTTTGTTTTATTTCATTGTTTAGTTTGGGTACATCAAAATTAATGTTATGTTTAAAAAATATTCCATAAAATATTTAAGATTAAACATACAAACTGTAAACTGAGATTAAAATTTAATAAAGGTAAATGAGAATAACAATATTACATTTAAAAGTGCAATTTATCAGTAGGTTATTTAAATTTAAGTATAAAAATAACATCACTCAAAACTGATAATATTTGTAAACAATTATATATTTTTTTTAAATATGTATCATTATAATATATATCACTGAAGAAGAACCGGTTGTCCAAAACACCTCTGATATGTAATTACATTTTTTTCAAAGTTAGAGTTGTACATACAAAGTATATAAAAAAGAAAAAGACAAATAAAACATCTACAACCCAAAGTATGGCGAACATAGAAATGTTATCAGAAAACTTCAGAAATGTTATCAATATACTTAGGAAATAGAAAAACTTTGTTTAATCCACTATTTAATAAAAAATATTTTAAAAAAACACGACACGATTCAGAGGATACATCCTTCATCTTCAGGTGTAAAAATGTAATCATTATATAATATGTTTACACCTGAAGAGGGAGGTATCCTCCGAAACATGTCGTGTTTTTAAATTTTTTTTTTTTAAATAGTGGATTAAACAAAGTGTTTCAATTTTCTAAGTATATAACTATGGAATTCTACAGTGTTAATGCATTAACGTTCAATAAGTTAATGGCTTTGATAAGTATACAAAATACAATAAAGTGCAATTTAATTCCAAATAACATCGGTGTTATAATTAAAATGCTTTTAAATCTCAGATTTTTTTCAGTATTCAAAATGTAATAAGAAAACTGTATTTGATATTGAAATCTATTCATGTTGAATATTTCGTTATTTTAGCATAATTTTTTTGTGACTGAACTGATTATCCAAGGTAAAACTTAAGAAAAAAAGTGTCGGGAAAATAAGAAAATCCTGAGTATAAAACTATCGAGACTGGCTTCGCATCCGAAGTAAAAACAGCGACGATGTTGTCGATCTATCGATAGGAGAAGACAAATAAAAACAAAGATAAATAAATATTTGTGAAATGTATACTTATATCTGTATACGAATCCTGGATTTTCACCTGTGGGTGGTTAATTTAAATTTTTAATTATATCTCAATAGAGACGAAGAAACAAACTGGACACTGACTATGCATGATCAAGGTGTTTACAGGACTTATGACCTGTCATTGGTTGGGTTAAGCGCACGCTTTATGTAATTACAACATTCCCCATTCCACCATTGTTATGATCATGTATGATACATTTTTTGGAAGTTGTATATATACTCCAAATCCATACTTATTTTCACGTGGCAGTTCCAGTTAGCCATCTATGTAGATTTGATTGTACTAATTAATTTTTTAGATTAATCTATACAATCCATCCACTAACGCCATCTATGAAGAATGATTTTTTAGCATTTTAGCAAACTACTTTATTAACACAATGCGAAGAGGCTACCGCCTCCTATCGCTCTGTTAGAAGTCGCCTGGAGTATCCACTCCTATTTTATACGCCAAATAATTGACCAGAATATTTACAAATATTTGTGAAATGTATACTTATATCTGTATACGAATCCTGGATTTTCACCTGTGGGTGGTTAATTTAAATTTTTAATTATATCTCAATAGAGACGAAGAAACAAACTGGACACTGACTATGGATGATCAAGGTGTTTACAGGACTTATGACCTGTCATTGGTTGGGTTAAGCGCACGCTTTATGTAATTACAACATTCCCCATTCCACCATTGTTATGATCATGTATGATACATTTTTTTGGAAGTTGTATATATACTCCAAATCCATACTTATTTTCACGTGGCAGTTCCAGTTAGCCATCTATGTAGATTTGATTGTACTAATTAATTTTTTAGATTAATCTATACAATCCATCCACTAACGCCATCTATGAAGAATGATTTTTTTAGCATTTAGCAAACTACTTTATTAACACAATGCGAAGAGCCATTAACGTTCAATAAGTTAATGGCTTTGATAAGTATACAAAATACAATAAAGTGCAATTTAATTCCAAATAACATCGGTGTTATAATTAAAATGCTTTTAAATCTCAGATTTTTTTCAGTATTCAAAATGTAATAAGAAAACTGTATTTGATATTGAAATCTATTCATGTTGAATATTTCGTTATTTTAGCATAATTTTTTTGTGACTGAACTGATTATCCAAGGTAAAACTTAAGAAAAAAAGTGTCGGGAAAATAAGAAAATCCTGAGTATAAAACTATCGAGACTGGCTTCGCATCCGAAGTAAAAACAGCGACGATGTTGTCGATCTATCGATAGGAGAAGACAAATAAAAACAAAGATAAATAAATATTTGTGAAATGTATACTTATATCTGTATACGAATCCTGGATTTTCACCTGTGGGTGGTTAATTTAAATTTTTAATTATATCTCAATAGAGACGAAGAAACAAACTGGACACTGACTATGGATGATCAAGGTGACTCCACGGACATTCATTCCATCATGATACATTTTTGGAAGCGATATACTAAATCCATACTTATTTTCACGTGGCAGTTCCAGTTAGCCATCTATGTAGATTTGATTGTACTAATTAATTTTTTAGATTAATCTATACAATCCATCCACTAACGCCATCTATGAAGAATGATTTTTTTAGCATTTAGCAGATATAAGTATACATTTCACAAATATTTGTAAATATTCTGGTCAATTATTTGGCGTATAAAATAGGAGTGGATACTCCAGGCGACTTCTAACAGAGCGATAGGAGGCGGTAGCCTCTTCGCATTGTGTTAATAAAGTAGTTTGCTAAAATGCTAAAACAATCATTCTTCATAGATGGCGTTAGTGGATGGATTGTATAAATTAATCTAAAAAATTAATTAGTACAATCAAATCTACATAGATGGCTAACTGGAACTGCCACGTGAAAATAAGTATGGATTTGGAGTATATATACAACTTCCAAAAAATGTATCATACATGATCATAACAATGGTGGAATGGGGAATGTTGTAATTACATAAAGCGTGCGCTTAACCCAACCAATGACAGGTCATAAGTCCTGTAAACACCTTGATCATCCATAGTCAGTGTCCAGTTTGTTTCTTCGTCTCTATTGAGATATAATTAAAAATTTAAATTAACCACCCACAGGTGAAAATCCAGGATTCGTATACAGATATAAGTATACATTTCACAAATATTTGTACATATTCTGGTCAATTATTTGGCGTATAAAATAGGAGTGGATACTCCAGGCGACTTCTAACAGAGCGATAGGAGGCGGTAGCCTCTTCGCATTGTGTTAATAAAGTAGTTTGCTAAATGCTAAAAAAATCATTCTTCATAGATGGCGTTAGTGGATGGATTGTATAGATTAATCTAAAAAATTAATTAGTACAATCAAATCTACATAGATGGCTAACTGGAACTGCCACGTAAAAATAAGTATGGATTTGGAGTATATATACAACTTCCAAAAAATGTATCATACATGATCATAACAATGGTGGAATGGGGAATGTTGTAATTACATAAAGCGTGCGCTTAACCCAACCAATGACAGGTCATAAGTCCTGTAAACACCTTGATCATCCATAGTCAGTGTCCAGTTTGTTTCTTCGTCTCTATTGAGATATAATTAAAGATAAATAAATTTAAGTGCATTGCTGAAACGTTCTAACTTATATTTGAACTTATGACGTTACGCTTTATTTAGTTTTACGTGACAAACAATCGAATAAGAAAAAAATATCGATACACTGAAGATAGAGACAAAGATATTTATAGTAGAAGCATTAAGGCTTCATTTTATTTATTCGTTTACAAAATACATTCATTTCTATTTAAATTAGAAATAAAAAAAAAACAATCGTATTGATTAGGAAAGGGGTTATGTTTGTGTCTCGAATATCTTTATCGACTGTTTGTGTCTCGAATATCTTTATCGACCAACGTTTTGAAGATCATCGTATACGCATCTCTAGGATATTTGAGTCAAAGTTACTATAAAGATGAAGGCCGTTACATTTTTTTAACAAGCAGGTTAAAGAAATTACAACAACGAATAGAAACACCAGAGATCACAAGAAATATGACTATCAATGTAACAATCAATTAACAATATTTCTATTTAATTTCAATGTAAAAATTTCAACATTTTTAAGCACAAAAAAGTAAAAACTTAAATTTGTATTTAGAGCTTATGAAAATGCATAATTATAGAATGTTTGTGTTGTGGTATGTTGTAACGCTCCATCTTTATTTTCCTATTTTTATATTTTCAGATTAACACGAATTTAACTCCCTGACAACAAAAATTAACCCATTACAAATTATATAATATATTTATATTTTCTTAAATATTTTGTATATCCTCAATTAATCTTAGTTTAAATTCAATCTCGTTTTATACTGTCGTCTGTTAACTATGACAATATATTATTTTCTGTGGTAACATGTAATTGTCCTTACTTTATTTTTTCTAATATGTCTTAATAAATAAATAAATTGAAATTTATATTCAAGTTATATATATACATATTAAATGAAACATTCGTATATGTTTCATAAAGTAAACGAATGAAAATTTTCATAGATTTTTTTCAATCAATTACCAAAAGGAATTTGCTTTTAAATAAAGGTATTTTCAAAAAGTAGAAAGTTTTTATGTAATACACGGTAAAACTATTGGTTAATAAATTGAAGCTGTTAAATATTATTTTACATAAATATATGAACTTGATGAAAACAAATATTTGTGAAATGTATACTTATATCTGTATACGAATCCTGGATTTTCACCTGTGGGTGGTTAATTTAAATTTTTAATTGTATCTCAATAGAGACGAAGAAACAAACTGGAAACTGAATATGGATGATCAAGGTGTTTACAGGACTTATGACCTGTCATTGGTTGGGTTAAGCGCACGCTTTATGTAATTACAACATTCCCCATTCCACCATTGTTATTATGATCATGCATGATACATTTTTGGAAGTTGTATATATACTCCAAATCCATACCTATCTTCACGTGTCAGTTCCAGTTAGCCATCTATGTAGATTTGATTGTACTAATTAATTTTTTAAGATTAATCTATACAATCCTCCCACTAACGCCATCTATGAAGAATGATTTTTAGCATTTAGCAAACTACTTTATTAACACAATGCGAAGAGGCTACCGCCTCCTAGCGCACTGTTTTAACCAATGTTAACCAATGACAGGTCATAAGTCCTGTAAACATCTTGATCATCCATATTCAGTTTCCAGTTTGTTTCTTCGTCTCTATTGAGATACAATTAAAAATTGATGAAAACAGATTGAAAAAACAAATAATAATTTCAAAACTGGTTTAAATAAAAAAAAAATCATATTTAAATAATATTGTATTTTTATTACACTTTCATGTATTGTAAAATATAATATTTTTCATAAGCTATTTACATTTGAATTTACAACACAAGGTGATGAGTTAATATAATATAAATTACGAAACCATTTTTAATGGTCATTTAACCGTTTTCACAGTTTTTCATTTACAGCTTGTTTAAGGACGTAAAGTTGTATTTCTCCTTAATTAACAAAAAAAAAACATGTACACATTGTTTTAAGCGCGATATATTTTATCTTTATAAGGGTGACTACAAATATTATGATAAATTTACAAAAAAATTTTTTTTAAAAAATATATGTTAACGATGTATTAAAGTATATGTTAACCATGTAAAAAGAAGTAGAAATAAAGGAAGACCGACAAATACGTGGCATGATCAAATAAATCAAAAAATTAATGCCGGCCACGTGAGGATTTAGAGAAAACGACGCGCGTGCATGACACGATGTATGAATGTTGAAGAAGCGAGAGAAATGTGTCAGGAAAGAAAAGTGTGGCAGTCCATTATATCTGCCTACCCCTTCGGGGAGACGGCGTGATGATTAGTTAGTTAGTTTGTTAGGTAGTAGTAAATAATAGCTTTTTAATATAAATTTTAAATGAATTTAATTTAAAATTGAAATGACATTTTAAAATTAATTGATATTGATTTAATATTTAAAATGTTGCAATGTTTTGAATTGAAATAACTTTTTTCCTCTCTGTGAAAGAATAATCAGACTATTGCGTTCTTTACATTTTACACTGATGGTTTCTAAAAAATTGTTTAGGATTCAAATGCATTTTCGCGAAGAAAAAGTCAAGCAAAAGTGAGCCACACGCTGAGGTTGAATTTATTTCAAAAACTTTACTCGTATTTTCATGCAATCGACAATAAACAAGGACGAACAGTTGTCATCTGCGGTATAAAAACCCCAAGATTACCTTCTGAAAGCATCATTCAGTTTCAGTGAACCTCAGAGAAACAACTCTAATCAAAATGTTCAAACTAGTGAGTGTGACATTTTTATTATATTTTTCAAACGACTGATAAAAGTTTCATCTTAATCGATAAAAAAATCATGTTTAAATTAATTTGTAATTTTTTTTCTCCGTAGATTTCTTTTAAATTAATGCTTTAGCATATTTTAATATTGTGTTATTTTTTTTTAATTATTTATTCATTTTATTTATAAGAAACTTTTTAGACATTTCGTTCGTCACTTGAATATTTCATTTTTTTTAACATGACATTTGTTTCCTGATCAAAGGTGACAAGAATAGGGGTACATTATAATTGCCAGGACACAATTTTCAACCTGACCTATTTAAAAAATATATATAATGAGTCATAAACCATAATATTTTATTCATTCTATATAAAAACGATTATAATCATTTGAATAATATATGGCGTAGAAAAAACTATTAACGTTGGCTAAACCTGCAATTTTCACTACACATTTTCTAAAGTCCTAAAAATTTAAAAATAAAAGTCAAAAATGCGTTTAAATCGAATAAAATAAACTTTATTACTTGTGTCAAGATAGTTTCAATTGTTTTTATTTCATCTTAATATTTTTAGGTGACAAAAATAGTATTGCGAACAACTCTGATATAATAAATAAGTCGAAAAAAAAATATTGCGATTACTTATCCCATACTCGTAGAGAGAGCCCGTACTAATAAGATGTTCAAACGTTAACTCAAGCGCTTTTTTGAAAAAGAAATAAATAAATACAGAAAAACTAAAATTCATATTTTTTTTCAGTTCTTCTTCGCCGCTCTCGTAGCCATGGTCTACGCCAAGCCCTCTGCTGTGGTAGCCGGCGTAGCAGCTCCACTTGCCTACACATCTCCACTGGCCTACTCAGCCCCCTTGGCCTATAGCGCCTACAACCCTTATGCCTACTCTGCCTATTCGGCCGCCCCCTTGGCCTACTCTGCCCCCTATGCCGCATATGCCGCTTATTACCGTTAATTTTGGTTATGATGATTTGAAAAATTTTAACATAATCACACATTTGTAAATGAAATATATATTTTGTTTTTCGTTTTCACATTTTATACTGTTGATTAAAAAATATTAAATATTTTAACAAAGCCGTATATGTTATCGTGTTTTATTTATAAACTAACTAAATGTGCTCATTTTATCCTATTTTCATACTAAAATTTTAATTATTTTTATGTATAAAAACTTGATGAGAAGAAAGGGGGTGCAACCCTTTAGGGGAAGAAAAGAAAATGCCTTCATTTTATCCCTTTTTAATACATATTTGAGGAGAATGAAGGGAATTCGAACCCTTGAGGGTAGGAAGATGTCCCAATTTTTTCCCATTTTCATACACATTTGATGAGGAGAAAAGGTGTGCCACTCCTTAGGGGTAGAAAAAAATACTCATTTTATTCCATTTTCATACATATTTTTCATACTTAGGCGAATAATTGTTTTTTAGTATGAAAATTTGCGGAGGAGAAAGGGGGTTCGACCCCTAAGTGAAAGAAAAATGTGCTCATTTTATCTCATTTTCGTACATGTTTTTCATAGTTAAATTTAAATTATTTTTGTGCATAAAAATTTAATGAGGTGAATGGGAGTGCAACCCCTAAGGGTCAGAAAAATGTACGAATTTTTTTCCGATTTTCATACATATTTGATAGTAAGAAAAGGGGCGCGACCCCTTAGAGGTAAGAAAATGTCCCAGTTTATACCCATTTTCGTACATATTAAATGAGAAGAAAGGGGGTGCGAACCCTTAGGGGTAGAAAAATGTCCACTTTTTATCCAATTTTCATACATATTCTTCATACAAAAATTTAAAAAAAAATATGCATCAAAATTTAGTAAGGGTAAGAAAATGTTCAAATTCTCCCATTTTCATACATATTTGATGAGAAGAAAGGGGGTGCAAACCCTTAGGGGTAGACAAAATGTCAACTTTTTATCCTATTTTCGTACATATTTTTTTCATACTAAATCTTAATATATTTTTATGCATAAAAATTTAATGTAGAGGAAAGAATTGCAAACCCTTAGGGCTAGGAAAGAGTCCTAATTTTTCCCCATTTTCATACATATTAGAAATAGGAGAAAGGGGGTTCGACCCTTTAGGAGTAGGGAAATGTCCACTTTTTATCTCATTTTCATACGTATTTTTCATACTCACATTTAAATTATTTTAATGGATAAAAATTTGGTCAGGTGAAAGGAGATGTGACATCTTAGGGGTAGGAAATTTTCCCATTTTTTCCATTTTCATATATATTTGATGAGAAGAAAGGGGGTGCGAACCCACAGCGGTAAGGAAATTTCCTAATTTATTTCCGTTTTCATACACATTTGATGAGGAGAAAGGGGATTTGACCCCTTAGGGGTAGGAAAATGTCCTTTTTTTATCCCATTTCATACATATTTTTCATTATGAAATTTAAATTACTTTTATGTTTAAAATTTTGATGAGGAGAAAGGGAGTGCGACCCCTTTGGAATAGGAAAAGGTCCCAACATTTTCCCATTCATACATATTTGATGAGAAGAAAGGGGGTGCGAACCCTCAGGGGTAGGAAAATGTCTAAATTTAATTCCATTTTTATTCACATTTGATAAGGAGGAAGGGGTTCGACCCCTTAGGGGTAGAAAAATGGTCTAATTTTATCCCATTTTCATACATATTTTTAATACTAAAGTGACAAATATTTTTTGTATGAAAATTTGGTGAGGAGAAAGGGGGTTCGACCTCTTAGGGGTAGGAAAATGTCCACTTTCTATCCCATTTTGATACAGATTTTTCATACATCATGGCTTAGTCAAAAAAAGGTTTATTTTTATGCCTATTTTTTCGAGCGTCAGGGTGGTGTAACCCCTTAAGTGAAATGGTTTAACTTAAATAAATTTCTATGTTCCATTAGCACGTTTTCTTCGATCTTGTCTATCGGGAGAATCAGCCCGAAGGCTATTGCTCCCCATCTGTTGGAAGTTATTTTGTTGGTTATGAGGATTTATTATAAGGGCGTCGTAATAAAAAGAGGTTTAAGAGGAGGACATTATATAGTTATATTATTATTTATACTTTATTTCCGTCTAAGGTGGATCTGGGAGGGTGATTAGGAGGGGTGAGGGCGGGAATGAGGTTAGTTACTGAGTATTGCCCGTGGTGTTTCACTAAAGTAGAACGTGTTTTGGGCGCTTTTAACGGTAGTGAGTAGCGGGGCGTAGTTACAGGTTTCTTATATAGAGCGGTTGAATGTGTGACGATCCCCTGAAAAATATCCTCGGCCAGTGAGTAGATGTGTTCATTTAAAATCGGTAGACTCATCTCAAAGTTCACCCAGCGCATTCCTCTTGGGCATGCTGCTGATCAATTGTCTATAGATAAGGAAGGATGGGTTCACACTTACCCATTTCGTCAGAAGTATCAGGGAATGCTATGAGAATTCTGTCATCTTTGTGTTCCGTATAGTTATCTTCGACAGCGTCAAATACGCTTACTCTATACAAATAATATTGACTTTCGAAAGTATCTTGTATTCCTATAGTCGAACCATCTCTCATGCGTTCTTGGTATTAAACAAACAAACAAACAAACCATCACGCCATTTCCCCGCAGGGGCAGGTAGAGAGAATGGACCACCACACTACTCTATCCTGGCAAACCTCTCTAGCTTCTTCCACATTCATACAACGAGTCATACACGCACGTCGATTGCTCTGACTTCTAACATGGCCAACCTTTTAAATTTGATTAATTTGGTCATGCCATGTTTTCCTCGATCTGCCTCGACTCCGTACTCCATTTACACCATTAACGTATACTTTCTTAACCATTCTTTCTCCATCCGTGCGCTCCATATGTCCGAACCAAAGCAGCGATCCTTTCATAATTTTGTTCATAATACCTTCTTCCGCTCCACATTCCTTTTTTATATCAGCATTTGAGTTTCTGTCGTATATCGTTATACCACACATACGTCTTGGGTACCTCATCTCTACCGCATTTATTCTGCTTTCATCCTTCTTCTGCCAGTTCCATGCTTCGCTTCCATACATTAGGGTTGGGACCAGAACTCCATTGTGAACGGCCGTTTTCGCTTTCATTGATAAATTCTTGTTTCCAATAACTATTCTTAAAGCTCCATTCACTGTGTTATCCACACCAACCCTTTTTTCGACGTCACTATCCGTTCGGCCATCTGCTTTGAACATGCTACCTAAATACACAAATTGGTATTATACGAGTATATTATATTTTATCTATTCTCACATATGCCTAAACATTAATTTTTATTTGTAATATCTTTGAGAAATAAGCTGATTTGATTTAATTTGAAGTGGAGTTATGTATGTAATCTTAGTCCAAAAGGTGCACCTAGGAACCGGATTTGAAGTTTACGTGTGTGTCTCTGAGCTACGTGACCCCAGATTTTAATTATGTATTTATTCAGGACTTTATTTCCGGTGTTAAGAGAGCTATTATTTTGCCGAAAATGGGTAGGAGAGCACCAATGGTTTGTGACGTAAACTTCCCAAATTTGCTTGAAGGTATGTAGTTGTGTTAGAAAACATTTGCATGCGATTGCAATATACAAGTATGTAAAAACACAGCTTGTAAATTTAACACGGTGTAAGGGTAAAAATCTACTCAGGTATAAAAAATCCCTTAAATTTTTATATCCCAGGATAGAGGTCATGTACGAAATATGCTGTGAAATATTTTTGCTCGTTAAATATATAAAAGTCATATAAAACTGTCGGTTTATTAATATAATAGCTACGTTAATAAAATACGGTTTCTTCAATTACAATAACGAATTAGCCATTGTTGGTGGAAATAAGTTAATCAATATAAACGTACAGTAAAATGGATCCCAAAGAAAAATCCTTATTGATAACATCTGATTTTTGCAGAGATACATTTTTCAGTACTTATGTTCATTGCTTAAGGATATAAAACATGTTTTTATATTTGATAATGGTAATTTTCTTCAGCCTATTCCCGTTCACTTCTGGACAAAAGCCTCCTCCGTTCGTTTCCAAGCCACTCTGTCTTATGGAGACTGCATCTAGGTTAATTGATAAAATAAATTAAACAATGTTTTGAATTTAAAATGTTTATTTTTTATTTCATAAAAAAATATACCAAATAAATTATCTTGTATATACAAAAGGAAAATAGTTAAAAACAGATGTTAAAAATTTATAATAAAAAAAGTTTTTTTATGGCTGTTTAAATTAAGGGTAATAAGGGAATAAAAAATCTTTTATATACAAAAGGAAGAATATGATAAAAAAACGAATGTGCAGAATTAAGAACGAAAATCAGTTATTTTATGGCAGTGTAAATTAACGGTAATACGCGGCATAAGCAGCATAGGGGGCGGAGTAGGCCAAGGGGGCGGCTGAATAGGCGGAATAGGCGTAAGGGCTATAGGCGCTGTAGGCCAATGGAGCCGAGTAGGCCAGTGGCGATGTGTACGCCACGGGGGCGGTGTACCCAGCAACTACGGCGGAGGGCTTGGCGTAGGCCATGGCTACGAGAGCGGCGAAGAAGAACTGAAAAACATACATAATTAAATTTAAAAAAAGTTATTTTCTTCTATATTCGCCTTCACTTTGTGTTGTGATTTTATATTTGAATAAATATAACTGCACTTAGTATTTTTGAACAGTTTTCACAGACTTGTTTCGGTTATGGCATAACTTTTTTCAATGTAAAATTTTAACATTTATACAAACAATGAAAAAAATTTTGTCATATGCTAAGTGTTGTAAAATTATGAATTGCAGTTATATTTATTCAAATGTATGTTAATGGTTCACTCATTACATAAATACTACATAATCTAAAAACGATTGCTTATTTCTATAATAATTCACATATAACACATTAACAATTTTTTGTGATATATTGAGAAAAAAAAGAAAAACTTTGTATCATTTAATAAGATATATGCCATTTTTTTAATTGTACGCCTGTTGTTTGTTAAAAGTGGCGTGTTTCAATTTGCTTTGGCATTATCAAATATTGATTGCCATAAAATTTATCATATCCGGTCGCTTTATAGCTTTATAGCTTTACATTTATTATTAATATCCCAACAATGCCAAACATTTCACTATTATTTAATGAAATAAAACATTTAGGAATTGACATTTTTATTAAAAATATTTAATTTAAGTATTAAAAATGAAGTAAATTGAAAATAAAAATAATAAGAGATATTAAAGCGTATCATATTAACCATCGTATATTTAAACAAGTCATGCGTAAGAATTCTTCGTAGACGTAAATATCTATTTCAAATAATTTTGCAAATTCATCAATTGTTTTATTTCAAATATTTATTTGTTCCATTTCCAAAGAAGCAGATAATATTTTTTTTCTCAAAATTATTAATATGAATAAAATATTCTGTTTTCTAAATTTTATTTTATTTAATAGTAGTTAATTTTTTGCATATCAAAGGCAAAACAAGTCATTTTAATTATTAAATATAATATAATAAAACTTCTAGAAAATTTAATTATCTTTTTTTTATGTATACAACAGGTTGTTTGAACCCAATTACTGTATACAATTGATTTTTTAGCTATTATATTGATTCTCGTGATTGGTAGCCAATCTATCGCCATTTTATTGTCACGTGAATTCTACACCAGACCAAAGACAGTGTGACAATCACACTGCCATCGCCGGGAACCCGGAACGTTCGGTATGGAAGTCAGGGCTCTTATCACTCTGCCACGAAGGTCGTCAAGATCTTCTTAAATTATCAAATGATTTGATGATGACTTAGAAAGTCGAAACATTTCATTCCCATAAAACACATGAAACTTATAGAAAACAGACAATTTATTCGTATTATTTATTAAATATGAAGTTATAAATCATTATTCAAGGGACCATAAATAATTATTTTACATGATTTTTTTTTTAATTAATTTTTTTTTTCCACTTTTGAGTTTGTTTTTCTCACTTTTCGCCTGAAGATGAATTTGTAAAGCCCTCAAAACATGACAAGAAAAATTAACTTTAAAGTGAAAAAAAAAGTTTATTTTATATAAAAATTATTTTTTAACACTTTAATTTTATTTATTATCTATAGACTAATTCCAAAAAGATTAAATAATAATAAAATCAAATATTTTTTCACACGCACCAGTTTGAACATTTTGAGAGGAGTTAGATTCCGTGAATATCACTGAAACTGAATGATACCTGCAATCGACGATCCTTGCGTTTATATAGTAAAGAAGATAATTATTCGTCCTTGCGCATAGCTGATTGCAAGTTTATATTCGGGACCGATCCGTTAATATATGGCGGGTATATTGCGCGGGGTATTGTCAATCTCCTCACGTTTTCGGATCCAGTAGCAGAGTTTGGTTCCATGAATGACGCTACCGATTTGGAATACTTTGTGATTTCGGTGCACAATGCTCAGTCACATGTTGTTATTGATAAGCGACTGGATAAACCCAATCCTCAACCAATTCTATGTAAGGGATCCTATAAAACATTTCTATTTATTTCGTCTTCTTCGTTAATGTGACAAACTCTTTAAAGAATTGTTCATCATTACTCAATTTCAGTTCTAAGAATCGTACATAATGTTAAAGTTTGATACATTTGATATAATTCAGACACTGAATGAATATTATTATTGTTAATATTTATTGTATCTTGAACAAACATTCTTTGGAAAATTCTGCAAATAGTTGTTTGGTAATCGACACAGACAATTACATACTTGAGTACAGAAAAAGTAGTAGACACAAGTTTAGCAAATTCTTTGATTTATGTAAACCTTATTCTAGATGTAGTTTTCTAAAGGTTTTATTATATTTTATGTGAATGACATGTTTCACCGGTCTACGGAATAATCAAATACTTTGTTTTGGCATGTTTGGCAATACGAATAAATACGTCTGTTTTCTAGAAGTTTTATTATATTTCGCCTGTCTTAGGCAATATAATTATTAATTTATTCAATCGCTCTTTGCATTATTACAGCGCGAGTTGATTTTCGTGATATGTGACAAGTAGCTGGTATAGATGTTTTATTGTCACGTGAATTCAACAGACCAAAAACAGTGTGACATTCACACTGCTATCTTTGGTGTGTCAGTCAAACCACTTACACTCGGCGGTCAAAAATCAAACATTTGATAATACCTTTGATTGACGGAACATTTCATTCACATTTATAATAAAATAGACGTTTTCATTATTATTTGAATACACTTATTTTTAATAATTTTTTGAAATCAAGTACTTTTACTACACATTTTTGCAATTTTTACTAATATGTTTTGGGACACAGACGCTCTCCTTAAGTGTAGAAATTTTGACAGAGAAAATTCATGTTTAGAGATACGATTACGTATTTAACAATTTTATGTGAATTCTTTATACATTTATACTGTAAAAATAAACTGTACAAAATGTTGTGAAAATACTCCTTTTTCAGAAAGTTGTTGAAGTGTGTGTCTACGAGTACATTAAAAGAAATGGGAAATATAGAAGAAAAAACTTATTCATCAAAATATTCTATACCTGATTGTTATAAAAATTTTCAATTCATTAATTGTTAGATAATTTTCATAACGGCCCATAAAATGTAGTAAAGGCTGAATACATTTGAATAGTTAAATATATCATGGCGTAACCCTTTATTTCTGAAAACGTTTTGTTCTGCAGATATTAGTTTCCTCAAACAATGTTCTGAATAAAATAATGCGTCATCAAAACTGGTTTATTTCTGTTTTTTAGCAATGAAATATAATATGCTGCGAGAACAAAACAAATCTTTATGAAGGAAGGTTTTATTGTGCAGTGTTGCTAGCGCATACAATTGACCGTAATGCAAATTGACTTCGATTAATTCCACAAATAAATCTTCATAACCCATTATTGTTATTTGTGAATTTTGTTTGATGGATCTTCTAATCCATAGGTTCACAATCTTTTTTGGACAAACGCCTCTCTTACAAAAAAAAGACTAGCGCTCTCTTTCATATCTATCTATCTATCTCTCTAAATCACAAAACAGAAATTATAAAAATATCAAATTTAGAAGAAAAATGTTTACACAAATAAACTTTTTTGTTGAATGTTGGAAAAATATTTATTTTATGAAAAAAATATATTGACAAGGTATGTTATTAAAAGTAATTTCTTGAATATAATATTATAGTTAAACTACTGTCGTCCCATTTATTACTTTAACGTTCCCCATTTGCCTCTGAGTCTACCACCGCCCCTCTGAAAGGTTCCAGCACCCCATGGGCGTGGTATCGCCCCCGTTGACAACCTGTGTTCTAAATAGTTGACGACAGCAAGTTGACGAAAACAGTTTGATCTAAAATTAAAATAAATAGAATACAACGAAACATTCATTAATTTATTTACAACATTACACTTTTTTAATAATCTACACTTAATCTTTTTGATGTTATAAATTTATGAATTTTTCATTCTCCGTACCGCACATTTTGAATTGAAAATAAAATATAATAAAACGATTTTTAAATATTTATTAAAATTTAAAAAATTAATTACGTATATATTATGGAAAAAATGAAAAAGGATGACCACCGAGTACGTATGAAAATAATTGTGTGTCACATTAAGTAATAACGTCAAGTTTGTTTCTTCCAGCAATTTTAAATAATAACTGGTGGACGTAAAATAGAAATAAGGAGGCGATTTTTAAAGCAAATTAAGGGTCGCTGAACTACAATGGCCGCCCCCTTGGGAAATACTCGCAAGAATGCAAAAAGTTTTATTAATTCTAAAAATGTGTATTATAAAGTATATTTCACTGAGTTAAAACACTTGATGAGGGCTTGAACTCAAACACCATGAGGAATTGGTTGTTTGTTGATTTCAAGAATGCGAGGGTTTTTTTTTTCTTGTTTCGAGGTAAAGAGGCGACGAGTATTTTTTTTTCGCCCGGGGGCGATGGTTTCTTATTTTTCAGAAAGGTGCATAGTCCTTAAAAGTTTGGGAACTTATGGTTTAGTTTATACGACACTACAAAAATACAAGAAAAATTATTTGAATTATGTATTGTATAATATATAACACTATTGTGAGCCTAAACATCCTCAGTTCCAAAGATTCGTAAACCAAGAATTATATTTTCTATGGATAAATCTCAATTCACAATTACTTCCTTCAACAAATAAGGAGTATGCAGTTAACTGCATATTTAAACTTGTTTGTTTATAAGATAAATTATATATGATTGCCGCTGGATAGCAAAATGTGGGATGTTATCTAAAAAAACTTAAAACATTTGTTAAATAAAATGTATGAATCAGACATAAATCAAAATAAAAATGATTTATGTCTAATTGAGACATTTTTATATTTTCTAGTTTTTGTGTCAGACGTGTGTCAGAATAAGGCAGGGGTGAATTGATTGTTTTTGGTAGATCTATTTAAATATAATTGTGAATGCGACGTTATGTAAAATGAATAGTAATAAATGTTTAAATTTGAAACACTGTAATTGTACGTATCACATTTTATTTTTATGAGTTTGCCGCAACAGCTGTTTTGCCAACCTCGCTGGCAACAATAGTTGTTTATAACACCCAATGATGCCAACATAGTTTGGCGAAACCGCCGTTGTAACGGTCTCATAAAAATAATTGTGATATTTACAATAATAGTGTTTCAAATATAAACATTTAATAATGTTGAAACGTCATAGTATTTCGGCTAAAACAATGGATTAAGATGGACAGTGCTTCCTAAATCGGTTATTGATGGAAAATAATAAGGAAAACGTACGTTTTCTAAATGTTTTATATTATATAAAATATGTTTTACATTGTTTGGGTATTATCAAGTGTCACTCTCTTAGAACACAAAAAATTTCCAGGAAACGAAATTTTCGATTTTATATATACCTTCTACATATGACTCACCTAAAACAAGATTTACGTGTATATAAAATAGTGAACAAGAAAACTTTTAATAAAGAAAGAAGAAAAATGCTGTCGAACATATCGTTTAAAATAATTTTATATGAAATTTTCAGTAAAAAAATATTAACGCAATTTAAACGAAAAATTGACGGCCTTCGTGGCAGATTGGAAAGAATTCTGACTGACATACCGAGGCACCGGGTTCGATGCTCGGTGATAGCAGTGTGATTATTACACTGTCTGTATGTTTATTGTACAAATCTGAACCTGAGAGCCATAATGTCTTAAGTCAGAGTGGCAAGCACTACACTGCTACACTAAAGGGTTCGAATCCTTGCGATGACTGTGTTATTCTCACACTGGCTTTGTTTTGGCGGGGAACCTGACGTGACAATAAAACGCGATTGATTAGCTAACTCCCACGTTTCAAAAGAATCAATGTAATAGCTATATACCCTTTACATCGATTTGGCTCGCTATTTGATAATAAAAAGTACCATTTAACTTAAAAATAATAATAAATAATACACTGGATACTGTGTTAATGAAAATGTAAATAGACGTATTCATTTCAGCCAAAAATTTACATAAGATTTTATAGTTACAGAAATTATCATAAAAATTATTTAACTAAGAATTCTAATTGTTATGCTGCAGAATATGCTAAGTAGGAACTTAATCACGAGCGACTTGTAATTGTGTACCTATGTCGGAGTAATAAGGGTTCAAGGTCACTGGTATGACATGTATTGAAATTGAAAGTATGGTAATACGTGATTACTCAACAGCGATACTTACGGCCTCTGGACGAACACTTTGTGTGTGATCTGAATCTTAATGTATCCGTGTACACCACGCAGAATGGAGACAATCAGTATTATAAATTATCTATAGGTCGTCGATAAAAATATCCACCGGGCGTGAGAGAAACGCGAAGTGCTCAAATTTATTAAATAGCGTGATTTATAATAATATACACGAAAACACTGTTTTTTTTTCACTTTAAATATATTTTAAAAAATAAACGGAAACGTTTTCATGAAATGTCAAGGTTACAAAGATTCCCTGTGTTGTGGTGTTATCTTCTCATGGGAATACAATAAAACCAGTTTATGTTTATGAATAATTGAATAAAATGTAAAAAAGTGTGAAATTCTAAAATTTATATAACAACGCGAAAGTTTTATATTCGCTATATTCGTGAATAATAGAATCAAATAATATAGACCTAAAACTAAGAATACTCCTCATCAAGACCTATGTATGGAGTATCTTGATGTACGGTTGCGAGACATGGTGCCTATCCAAAAGAGATAAGCGGAGACTAGAGGGTTTTGAGATGTGGTCCTATAGAAGACTATTAGGAATTTCCTGGAGAGACCACATCACGAATGAGGAGGTTCTTCAAGGAATCGGAGGAAGAAGCCACCTGCTCAGGACCTTGTCCGAAAGGCGTGCAAGATGGATCGGCCATGTAATACGACAAGAAGGACTCAACAGGGGACAAACTCTAAGGGACGCCCACGCCGAGAGTACCTGGAAGACCTGTTGGTGGACGTGCGCTGCTTGTCATATGCAGATTTCAAAAGAGCCGCACAAGACAGGGAAGAATGGAATAGAATAATAGAAGAAATTGCTGCAAACCAATCCCAGTGAAAATTTTTATTTAATTTATACTAAACACAAAAATGAAAAAAAAAACGTTTTCATAAAATGTCATAGTTATGAAAATAAACAGTGTTAATGGATTATCTACTCTTAGAAATACAATAAAACTAACGAACGTTTATTTTATTTAAGTCCAAATAAAGGTTACCACAAATCATATTTTTTTACTGTTAAAATGTGTTCCTTAATGTTATGTACGAAAACTATTATAATAAAACATAAAAATGCATATGACAAATGAAACGTGGTTATTGAGCCATTATCCAAAGCAATTCAATTAATAACTAATCCGTACGTTTTACAATATGTGTTGTTTCTTGAACTCCATTTCAAATATTTAATATTGATGAAAACAAAAATAAATACATTTTTTACTTATAAAAAGGGAAGTGGCATAAAATATGGCAAAATTGACAAAATGACATCAGGATTTGCTTAGAACTTCTTTATTAGATAAAGGCGTTATAACACAGTATAATTTCATTAAAATGTTAATTAATAACATATAGAGAGAATAATATGTGAAATGATAAATTTTAAAAGATTATGTAGTTGTATACAAAAAAAATTAACTTGTTTTTGTTTTCAGGTTTTATATTAACACATTGTACACATTACATGTCAGGAATTTAATTACCCACTGCTCTTATTGTTTGGATTATTTAGATAGCAAGGACTGAATTGAATAACCAGTTAATCTAGATCGGTTTTAATTTATATATTATTATAGTTGTTCATAGATGCGAAAACATGAATCTTACTCATGAATATTTATTGGTGTGTATGGTACTAATGTATTCAAATAATTGACAATATGCAGGTACGAGTATATTACACAAAATAGTTTCGAAAACATGGATTCTTAATTATCAGACGAATAATAATTATATTTACAAAAAAACTCTGCTGACCATATTTCTCTTATTTTCAAAGAGGTTAAATAGCAACCGTTTATTGTCTAAGTTGCAGAATAAACAAGCTTCTTGTAATGCCCGTATTAACGGATTAAAGATTGCTTACCATTGTCACTTTGGAGATCGACAACAACAAGATGCTTGATTTTAACTTGCATTTATACTCTTAGTATATATAATATTAACCTATAAGTACATTTATACTCTTTCAAAAACTGAATGTTTTAATGAAATGTTTTTATTGGCTACATTCAGTAGTAGAGGTATTCTCCGAAACAAGTCGTATTTTTAAATATTTTTTTATATTATGGTATGTGTAAAACATACAAAGGGATTTTTCAAGAATAATAATATTTCCTAAGTATCATCTCGAAAACTGGCTATTCGATAACCGCTGTTTTTTTTTGCAGTTAACCAATAAAATTTGTTAGATATGCAAATTTCAGTCCCAGGTCATCGAATTCTGTCCGAATAAAACCAGTTGGTTAAGTTTTTAGCTTATATCAGATAGCTAACGTTTTTTATACCCCTTAACATGGGACACAGTCCTCTTTTTTTATAATTGTCTTCTCTCTTAGAACAAGATCCTTTGTGTCGGTAATGTCATTGGTAAAGATCTCCATAATTCATCGGTATAGTGGGCGTTGTTCCTATGGCATTAGTTAGGTATGTAATATTTGGTGTACTTATATATAGCGCATCTTAATGCATTCAAGGACAGATCTCATAAAGTATAAAAGTCCAGGATTGGTCCATGGAGAGCATCAGTCACTTCTGAAACTAGAAGAGATATTCACTCCAATCAAAATGTTCAAGCTGGTGAGTTAGCCTTTATAATACCAAACGTTTTAAATATTATGGTCTGTGTTTATTATTATACAATGTGACAGTGTTTTGTTAAGTGATTTCAAAGTGTCGTGATTTTAGAGATTTTTCAACAGCCTTTATTTCTACAAAATATTGCATCCGTTCTATTAATTCATAGCACAAAACTTTAAAATCATTATCGATAATCGTTATATTTACGTTTTCATTTTTTCATTTCATACCTATATATTTATATATTTGCTATTTGTGTTTTCTTATCAATATTGTTTTAATCAAAACTGTTTATGAAATAAATTAAATACTAAAAAAAATTTAACAATAACATTTTTTCAGATGATAAATGAAAATTATATTTTGTGTTCTTTCACGAAACTAAAGTAAACAATTTCATAGATAATTTATTAAAAATCTTCAAAAATAAAAATTAAAACTAATCTTAAATTTATTTGATGAATTGTATATTTTTAAACATGGTTTAGGAATAGTTTTTTAACGGACAATTCTAAAAATGTGGACACCCATCTACGTTTTATAAAGTACCTTTTTTAATTCTATAAAATGACTAGCATCTACTTATTATTTAGATTAATACTCTTAAATGTAGTTTTACGAATAACATAATTGAAGTAGATGTGTTGAAATAAAAAAATTGTTAGCAATATTAAAAAGTAAATGCACTTAATAAATGTTCTGATAGTATTACATAAGCTGGAATATGTTATTAAATATTGCTGGAGTAAAGATGCTAAAACAGTAGAAAAAAATCTCCTAACGCCTCTAGAACAATTAATTTTTCAGAGTTTAAAAAGCATAAATTTTCATTATAATACATATAATAACTAAATATTGCTCTATAAAATATTGTTTTCTGTGATGAAATTATCAACCAAAGAAACAAATTAATGCCTTCCGTCTACTGAGAATAAACGTTACGTCTTATCTTTGTGGGAAAACTTCGAGCAATAAAAGCGATTTCACAATATTCAAACCAACTTAGTTGGCTTCATGTGTTATAACAACTGCCTTATAATAATAAAAACTCTGAAATCGACTATTTTGCCAGACGATACGGAAAAAAGTTCTTATTACTGAAATTACTAATAAAATTAGTATTTTTAGACAAACGTCATTGCCAGTATTAGTATTTATATTATATTTATTATAATGTATTTTTTTTTACTAAAATCAGAATTTTCATTTTTGTTGCTTATAAAGATCTTCGAACAAGAAATTACGTTTACTAATATTACAATAATATTAATGGATTTATTTAATATTTTTACAAAATAAACATATTTTACTCTACATGTTTCGGAGGTAACATCCTCCATCCTCAGTTGTAAATATAACTAAATCGAATCTAAAGAAAGACTTATAATTTGTTTATTTAATGTTAATATGTTTATTTAATTTAATGTTAATATGTTTATTTAATTTTGTTTTTGATTTAGTTATATGTATACGTGAGGATGGAGTAGGTCACCTTCGAAAATGGAACAATGGAATTCCACAGTAATGAAACCTTAAACTTCAATGTTATATTTCAGTTCTTCTTCTTCGCCGCTCTGGTAGCGATGGCCTACGCCAAGCCCGCCACCGTGGTGACAGCCGGTTTCCCCGCTCCATTGGCATACACCGCCGGTGCCACCCCTCTTGCCTACTCCGCACCCGTGGCCTACAGCGGCTACAGCGGATACAGCCCCCTTGCCTACGCCGCGCCTGTTGCCTATTCCGCCCCCTACTCCGCTTACTATTAAATTCAACTATTCCCATTTAAGGTGACCCATATCTCAAACAATTCTAAATGTTTTAAATTACGTACGTAATTACCATTTTTTTTATATTTGCCTTGTACGAATATGTATGTTTAATTTCTTGTAAATTTAATATGTTTTAGTAATTCTGATCTGCAATAAAAAAATATTTGAAAATGACGGTGTTCTGATTTTAAATTTAAATTTCTTTGTAAATATTTTTAGATAAACTAATTTGGGTAACTTCCTTCTTCATTCCCAACAATCAACAAGCAAACGCCTTCGTGTTGATCCTTCCAAAAGCCAAGATCCAAGACATGAAAAGTGTAACTTTTCAAAAAATAAAAAATAAAGAGTCTAAAAAAATCTACATTTTTAAACAAAAAAGAAATATTATATATTATATTCTGAATTTTATGAATTGTAACATTAGCTTTTAATCGATCCAATGGAAACTGGTTACTTTTAATAAAATATTATTCAATGTAGAAAAACAAAAATATATACCAAAAATAAGGTATTAACGTACATCTTCTGAATTTTTTGCATTTCATTGATAAATGCGTACATTTTATTTGTATGACAGTAACTGAGAAAAACTTACATGTACTCTATGTCGTTGATAATTTCATGTGTGCAATTCGGCCCAATTATGGATTGAAAATTCGTATCAACTCGTCTATCCAACTGAGATGAGATTTCCAACGTTTTGGTAAATGCGTTTTTATCCAGGTACTTTGGAAATATTTTTTTTAATATGCTTTATTTAGTAAACATTTATAATTTATTACAAGTATTTCTTAAATATTTTTTTAACTTTTATCTTTACATCTATACCATTTAACTATTATATTATATGATTAACTGTTTAATTTAAAACACTGTTTTTATATCACAATAATATTTTATAAAATTTTAACCACAGCTGCATTGCGTACTGATGTTGTCGTCGTGAGGTGTCAAAGTCAGCTAATATTTCAGTTGATTGTAACACCTGATGATGCCAACATTGGTTGGCGAGACAACTGTAACAACAATTTCATAAAAATTAAATTAATATTACAGTGTTTTAAATCAAAGAGTTAATAATGTTAATGTGTATATGTATATCTGCCAAAACAAGGAATCATATTTTTTTTAATTATGTATACCTGTTTATAATAATGTTTATTATAAATTTATTCTTCTATAAATATTTTTTTATCTAATAAAATATATTTGTTCCTTGATTAAATCTTTATACAGGATTATGTGCAATTTGTTTTTTGAAAGGTCATCTAATGAGTATGAAAAAATAGAACAATACAAATAATGTATTTTGGCCAGCTGACAACATATGCACCATCTAAGAGAACATTATGTGTTATGTTATTTTTATTTTGTTATTTTATTTTATATCATTGAAAATTATATTATTCGTTTTAGATTTATTTTGTGGATATTATAGATCTTCGGGGAGACGGCGTGATGGTTAGTTAGTTAGTTAACGTTAACTAATAGTGAACATTATTATTATAGTTTTTTTTATGAAAGCTGTTTAAATAAATAACTGTTATCATAATATTGAATTGAATTCAAAATTATGAAATCAAGAACGGTATTTTATTAATTTAATATAAAAAAATCTTTTTTTCACATTTAAACAACGATTCGATTTTTTATTGTATTTGTTTATGTTTATACGTAACAATACATGTATAATTGTCGTACAAATCAAAAGGGTAAAAATAAAACATTATATAAGCTTGGAAAAGAACATTTATTTCGGCGTAGAAAAGATCATAGAAATTGTGTAAACAATATTCCATAGTATAAATTAAAAATAAGTCATTAGAATATATTGCAGTTTCATCGGTTATTAATTTACTTTGTACTATGTATCAGAAGCATATTGTTAAATAAATATTGATTCGATATTTATATTCGGCGTTCGGTGCTCAAGTCTTCCTTCTCACAGGTAGGAGTAGGCAGCATAGGGAGACGCATAGGTCAGAGGGGCGGAGTAAGCATAGGGGCTGTACGCGCTGTAGGCACTGTAGGCCAAGGGCGACGTGTAGGCCAGGGGGGAGCTGTAGGCCAGAGGGGCTGCGGCGTAGCCGGCCACCAGAGATGGAGCGGGCTTGGCGAAAGCCACGGCCAGGAGAGCGACGAAGAAGAACTGAAATTAAAAAATACATTTTATAATTTTAACGATACAAGAATTCAAAGCATGTCTCTACAATTAACAAAAAATAGTAACGATTTTCTGATAGCATTTAGCATTTGTTTTGTTTTAACTGAATTAAATTCCTGCCATATATCAATGACAACATTTTTAAAATTGAATTGACAAGTGCCGGACTCAAAAAAATAAATTTAAAATTAATTTAATGAATGTTTGTATTGTTATATAAAATGTGTTTTATGAGAAGTTGTATTTTTTCTTGGAATAAACTGATTGAAATATTAGTTAATATTGAATGTTAGATGGATTTTTAATTTGTTCAAATGAAAACGTCTGTTTTCTAAAAGTTTTATTATTATTTATGGGAATCACATGTTTCGCTTTTCTAAGGCATTATCGAATGCATTAAACAATACATTATATTATATGCATTTATCATTAAACATTTGATAATGCCTTAAAAATTCAAAAATATTATTCCCATAAGCTTTATTAAATATTCTAGAAAACCAACGTTTTCATTCACGTTAATTATAAAATTGAGTGTTTCATAATTGTTCAAGAAACAATAAATAGAATGTTGTTTTGTTAAAAATTTCTTAGACACTGTATTGAAAATAATAACTAAGTCACTTGATTGATAATAAGGGATTGCACAGTAAAATCACTGACCAGCTTGAACATTTTGTTTGGTTTGTTATCTCTTCTAGTTCACAGAAACTGAATGATGTCTTGTGAGGATGTGTCCGGCGCTTTTATACTCTAGAAAATAAATATGACAACACCAAGTGTCCTTGCTGAACACATTCGTGTACTTATCGGGTGGCGTATTGTTTTGTATGTGCGACATGATTGTCTCGCACAAGGATCGCCAATGCTAATCACACCATTGCCATTGGCTGGTTTCTATTGCTGGCCTATTACACGATAAATGTCACATAACTGCCTTAATCTCTTTTATTGTATCTCACGAAAAAATCTCAATTCAAGAGCACAATTAAGAAATGTTGTTAAATGAAAGAATGGAAAACATTTGAACCCATCAAAAAAACACTATTTTTCAATGTGTATATACCAATTTTTATTCGGTAATTTATTATTCTACTTATATAATTATTAGGGAAGAAATTTTCTTCTTAGAGTTTCTTAAGACGAATTGACCTCCTACGAGGTCGACTCCTAGCTTTCGATTCATCTCTTTGGGGGTCTGCCCGTGGGTCGTACCTTCTTGGTCGTGAAACACGATCAGAGGGAGTCTAGATGTATCCATTCTTCAGTAGTCTCAAATCACATGTGAAATAACGAACTCAAACTAATTTATGAAACATATTATATTTGTACAAACGTTGAGATAATTAACTGTTTTATGTAATTCGTTCTTTATTTTTTTTTCAATATGTTTTGTAAGTCATAAGCTTTGATTCATTTCATAAAAGAGAGGTAAATCACACTATTTATAAAAACAAAATAAATTAAAATTAACCTTCTTTTTGGGAAAGAAAAACACGAGCAAGTTGATCAAATGAGGCAGTTGAATAATTCGAGCCATTAGAGATCTCCCAACCGATATTACCACAGATTTAAATAATAGCAAAATTGAACGATTAAAAAAATACTAAAATTTTAATTATAATTGGGTTAAATTACGATATACTTTTAGTAATGTTAAAAAAATATTTATTTTAAGAATTATAAATATAGCAAAATATTTTACATATAAGACTATTCAATAGAGCTTATTTTTGGAGTTTAAAAGAAAATGCTTCTAAGCATTTAACAATTGTCAAAAAATTGTCTGATAATTCTCCGAACGTAATAAATCGTTAGAGTTGCGCTCCGCATTTAACCAATTGAGCTCAAAAAGGTATTAAATGTAAAATTGTTACTTGAATACATTAATCAGCAGAGATTAAAATCTTACTACGCACCCAAATATATCAATCACTTCAAACATAGGTTCGTTTTAAATACAAAAAAAATGTTCAGCTTGAGATACTACAAAAATAAGTATTTTTATAAACAAGTCAATATTTATAATACTATTATATTGATTCGATACTATGACGGTTGCACAATGTTTTTCAATTAAAACTATGTGAAAAAATTAAATATTAGTACTGATGGAACGTTCTTAAAATTTGATTAACTTATTGTTTTCTTAGCTTGTATATATTTATCATTAATTTTCTTCGTTAATTTGGCACATAAAATTGGAAGCATGTTGCTAAAATCTCCCTTTTCAATGCTGTTATACGCAGAAGTGTAAGCAGATCGAAGCTGCTTAGCTGTGGATGATCACCACTTTCTTCTTCTTCTTTAACAGCCGTTGTCGTCCACTGCTGGACATAGGCCTCCCCCATACTTCACCATGTAAGACATGTCATAGGGGGGTGGTTGGCATTACAACGCCACGCTTGCCAGACGGGTTCACCACACTCTGGAAGAAACAAACTTTAGATTTAGCGCACTGGACAATGGAGATATAACTGGTTCCTACAGAGAGCCCTGATACACCCATTCTGTAGCACTACTGGCATTGAGATAAATTGTAATCTTTATTCTACTGGGCCTATGTGCATTGCAATTGTATATACATAAATGTTTTTTATTTAAATTTAACAGGCGTAAATTATTGTAGATTACTTTTGTTTCTCTTGTCTTACTTTTAAATTCGAATAAGGAAGCATGAATTTAATTTATAATACACGAAACTTGGCTTACACTATATTTGAAAAAAAAAATTAACGTGTTTTTAAAACCTGGTTTATTTTTAAATTAATTTTGGGCAAAAATAAATAATTTCGAAATTGTGGATTCAATTATCCATAATTTCAGGCGAATAAGAAACTAACTAACTAGGGAGAAAACATGGACTGCCAGAAGTTTCTTTCCTTGTATTCTTCTCTCCCTTTCTCAACATTCATACATCATACACGCGTATGAATGTTGAGAAAGCGCACGTCGATTTTTCCGACTCCCCACGTGACCGACATTCAATATTTGATTAAATTAATCGTGCCACATTTTCCTTTGTCTCCCTCAATTTCTAGTTCCATTTCTAGTATATGTATAATGTATATACAAAAACCAATTAGACTACCAAAAATTAATTTTAAATTATTATTTAAGATTGAGTGTGTATGGTATGAAGCGTTCAATGCTTTATTAGCGTTTTGTCTGTGTTATAATTATTTAATGAATGCGATAAATTTATGGTCAGATCATTCTTTTGTGTTCGTTTGTTTTTACCGCCTCCGATCAATCTCTAACAATGTAAAAACCGGTTGCATTTCAATAAAGTAGGAAGCAAATAAGGGCGATCGCTGGTCGTATTTAAATAAATTAAGTCGTTTTTAATGGCATCTTTTTTTTGCTAACAGGACCGGGTTAGGCACCTGAGATATTTGTATTCGGTTAGCCATTAGCCTCCTTATAAATGTTATTCCCAAAATAGATTCGACGGTTAAACTGGATCATATGGGCGTGGTTTAATGACTAATTTAAGAATATGTTATAGCTAACCAAACTTTTCTATTGGTTGCATAAAAAATCAACTTATTGAACGCTAAGGCAATCACACTTGAATTCCATAGTATATGCTTAGGAAATTGAAAGAAAATGATTAATCCACTATTTAATAAAAATATTAAAAACACATGTTTCGGAGGATACCTCCATCTTCAGGTTTAAAAATATAATAAGAACTAAACAAAGAAAGACTAATAAACGTATTTAAAATTCTATTCGATAATTCAAATTTAAAAATTAACCTGAGCTATTTGTTATAAGTAGGTACTAACAATTATTTTTTAACAGTAAGAAATTTTTTCAGTTCTTACTGTTAAAAAATAACTGTAAATACCTATTTATAACAAATAGCACAGGTTAATTATTAAATTGGAATTATTGTATCGAATTTTAAATGGGTTTTTTATTAGTCTTACTTTGTTTATATTTTATATATATTTACACCTGAAGATGGAGGTATCCTCCGAAACATGTCGTGTTTTTTAATATTTTTTATTAAATAGTGGATTAAACAAAGTTTTTCAATTTCTTAAGTATACGTTATATATCAATATAAAAGAATTTATTCTTCTATAATTTCACTGTAAAAGTTCATCTTCTTCTTTTTCTTTTTATTTAATCGGATGACGTGATCTATTATCTCGGAATTGGCCTTATCTTGCGATGCAAAAGACCAGCTGTCTCGGCATCTTATAAGTGGCCGATCAGGTTGGCCGAGTATTTCATCTGCAGAAGTGTATGCTATATTGTGAGGGTTCACACAGTTTACATGTTCTCTTCAGAATTGCCTCCTTGATTTGCTTCATCTCATAATTACCTAGGTATTAGAGATTTTTCTTATTTTCGTATTTCTCATTCTATTTATTAGAGTTTTTTTTTTGCAATGAGACGAAGAGTTCTCAACTCTAAAGCTCTGAGCGATTTATTGTTCGAGTTATATCTGTTATTATTGTCTCCACATCGTAGGTAATTATTGGTCCGACACGGGGCCTATAAATTCGTACTTTGCTGTCTGTTCACATACGTTTGTTCCTCCATATTATGTTGTTAAAACATCTAGATGTTTGAACAACATCAAATGGAGGAACAAAAATCTTAATTTTTATAATATTTATCTCCTCAAGTTATCTCCTCAGGACTTCGCCCAATTCTTTGAAGATAAAATCGCTGTGATTCGTGCAACGACTTCATCTACAACACCACCAACTTTCACGACATATGAGGGAAAACTTTTAACTAAATTTAATATCACAACACCTCAGGAAGTGATTAAACTTATACTAAACGCACTTAATAAGCAGTGTTCACTTGATCCGATTCCGACATGGCTTCTCAAGAGATGCTGTCACCATGTTGCTCCATTTTTAGTCAAAAATTTTAACAAATCTCTACTAACAGGACAAGTCCCTTTTTTGCTCAAGAAAGCTATTGTTTCTCCCATATTAAGAAAACCTCAGCTAAATTCCGAAAATTTTGGTAACTTCCAGCCCATCTCAAATCTACCATTCATCTCTAAAGTTCTTGAAAAAATTGTAGCCTCCCAAATATCAACTCACCTTTCGACAAATAACATTTTGTCTAAATTACAATCCGCCTAGAGACGTTTCCATTCAACGGAGACGGGATTGCTTAGAGTCATGTCAGATTTAGTACTGGCAAACGAATCGGGCAAATTGGCACTGCTTTCCCTTCTGGACATGAGCGCTGCGTTTGACACAATTGATCACTCATATCTTCCCCAACGATTAGCAATCACGTATGATTTTAGAGGTAATGCCATAGACTGGCTAAATTCATATCTGTTCACAAGCTGTGCAGCTAGCAGGTAAAAAATCCTCATTTATTAATATCCAATCTGGTGTGCCACAAGGCTCTGTATTAGGACCCCTTTTATTTATCATGTTTACGAATGACGTTGCCAAAATAATATAATCCTTTGGCCTCCTTTCACATTGCTATGCTGATGATCAGCAACTTTATTTTTTCTGCAACCCTGACGACAGCAAACATCTTACGTCAATAATTGTCAACTGCATTGATGCCATATCCAGATGGATGGCATCAAACAAACTTAAACTAAATCCATCCAAAACGGAATTTCTCTGGACTTCTTTCGCAAAGCGTCAACATCTCATCGATCATTCCTCAATTTCAACAGCTGACAATGATATTGTTCCCAAAAACTCCACAAAACTTCTTGGTGTTTATCTTGACGCAAATCTGTCTCTAAAATCCCAAATAAATAACACGGTCAGCGCTAGTTTCTTCCACCTAAGACGATTAAAATCCGTCAAAAGGAGTATTCCCCATGACACTTTCAAAACTCTTGTAAATTCCTTCGTTGTGTCACGAATTGATTATTGTAATGGAATTTATGCAAACATTCCAAAACAACAAATAAACAAACTTCAATCTGCGTTCAATGCAGCAGCAAGACTCATTAAAGGCATTCCAAAAAAAGTCTCATATAACACAACATCTCAAAGAACTTCATTGGCTTGAAAGCCCAGAAAGAATCCAGTATAAACTCTGCTGGACAGTCTTCAAAGCGCTACATGGAATGGCAACAAGTTATATATCTGAACTCTGTATAACGGACAGCCTAAATACAAGGAAATCCACACTTCGCTCGGCGAACTCTTCGGCAATAGGAAGATTAGTTGAGCCGAAGCGTTGCCCCAGAACAAATTTCGGGGATCGAGAGTTCGCGGTAGCCGGTCCATCAGCTTGGAACAATCTCCCTTCACACCTCAAATGCATAAATGATCAGACAGATTTCAGATCTAAACTGAAAACCCATCTTTTTCATATTTCATACCCAATTTAAAATTTATCCACTATACTTTTTAACCGATCGCGAATTTTTTTATTTTTAGATTTAAAACACGTCTTAATGCGCCCTTGTGGTGATTACATCACAAAAACGGCGCTTTAAAAGTTAGCATATTATTATTATTATTATTATTAATATATGACAAGACATTACGTAAATATATGTTCTACTAATTTTATCTGCTGATTATCCATTGACACCTAAGTCGAAATTGGTCACATAGTTAACTTGTGCTTATACATTATTTTAATCTAAAGTTATTGAGTATGAACAAATTGCCAATTATATCACAAAGATTTGATGACTAAACCATTCCCAAAAATAAAAGCCGGCTAAAATGGCACTGGGCAGAACATATTGCTCGCAGCTCTGACGATAGATGGACATAGAACATAGGACATAGAGGATTTCCACCGAAGCTGTTAGAAGCAAACGGGGTATTTCGTTGGCTTCGTTGATTCAATCCCTAGGCCCGTCTCTCACCCATGCAAGACTTACGTTAGAAAAAAAATATGTATAAAAGAAATCAAGGGAGACCAGACCACATTTAATCTACTGCTATTTTCCTCTATGTCCCTCCTTTCATGCAGATAACACTAAAAAACAATAGATGGACAAAACGCCTACTTTGCTGGTGTCCTAGAACTGCAAACTGAACCCAGGACGTCCTCAGCTTCAATGGAGGGATGAAATTAAAGAGACCGCCGGTACGACGTGGAAGCGTAATGCCCAGGATCGACAGACATGGAAGCAGATGAAGAACGCCTACGCCCAGGAGTGGACGGATATAGGCGGATGATGATGATATCATACAAGCATTAATTACCTCAATAGAATTTTTTGCAATATCATTCATAGAAAAATTGACAAACAGTTTAAGGTTTTTAAAAGAATGTTGTTATTAAACTTCTAAAGAAAATAAATCTTCAATGCCCAATTGTTCTGTTTTGGACGTATTCCAAGATCACCACAAATTACACCATTTTTACGTGATTTGCAAAAACAATGAAAACACTCATTGGAAAAAAGCCAAAATTTTGGAACTACCAATGCGAGTGCTACTGTGCTCCGCGTGAGGATCATGCTCTGAATTCTAATTTAAAAAAATTGTAAACACATTTTTGTGTCCTTACTTATTACACATGCACATTGATATTCTAAAGCCGCGTCCGCATCGTGTGTGAGTGCATTCGAGGAAAACGTGTGGACGATTAACATTTTTTAATGTTGTTAAGTTGGTAATTAAAATTACGTAATATTTCATCCTTAAACAAAGTCTGGTATTTTTGGTTTGTACTCTTACGTATTGACTAATCTATTTTATGACATTAACATGTCAATTGGCATTTGATTGATTCTTAGTCCACGGTGGAATTCCATAGTAATATACCTAGGAAATTGAAAATAACTTTTTTTAATCGACAACATATTTCAAAATATATTGAAAAATATTTCTATTTGTTGATAATAAAATATAATGTTTCTGAAGATACCTCCATGTTGTATAAGGTTTTGTGGATTAAGCAAAGTTGTTTTCAATTTCCTAAGATAATAATTTTTTTTTTAAGTATAATTCTAACTTTTAAGGTTTGAATCCATAAGAAATGATTATGAAGATTCAATTGAACCTAAAATGTGTTTACAAATAAATTCAATAATTTTATAATTACAAAATATGTTATATTACAAAAAATAAGTTTAATGTAACCTTTTTTATTGACCCACAATTAAATACAAGTTTTCACATTTTATCAATAATATTATTATTTTTTATAATTATTTTTATTTTGTTGAATTGCTCTCTACATCATACAGCGCTAGTCAAATCGATGTATACGATATAGCTTTCATATCAATTTTCGTGACATGTGATAGGTAGCTTATCTATCGGAATTTTATTGTCACTTAAATTTTAAACCAGACCCAAGGACAGTGTGACAATCACACTGCCATCGCCGGGAATCAAACCCGGGACCTTCGGAATGGCAGTCAAAGCACTGATAACTCGGCCACGAAGGTTATCGAATTTTTATTATGAACTATTTATCTATATTTTGAGAATGAAAGTATTACAGTAGATACATGGAATATAAATTAAATAAATACAAAAGTTCGGATCGTCCAGCTGACAACATGTGCACCATCTAAAAGAACATTATGTGTTACATTATTTTTATTTTGTTATTTTATTTCATATCATTTTAATTTATATGATTTGTTTAAGATTTATTTTGTGGACGTTGGACTATTGAAGTGTGCGCGGGAGATACCTATTGGTGGCGATAAGGTTCGCAACCCATCACACCGCGTCTCCTGCGGGGGCGAAAAGAGAGTGATGGAGTGCCGCAAAAAGTGTGGTAGTCATTATATCTGCCTACCCCTTCAGTAAGACGGCGTGGTGATTAGTTAGTAAGTTAGTTAGTTGGTTATTAGAAATATATTTTGAGGGTCAGATAATGACACATTATAAATAATTTATTATAGACTACCAACATCTTTCTTAATACACACATAATATAATTCACGACCCCGAATCCGGCAAAGGTAAGGTCACTAAACCATAATATTTTCATTGCGCAATCGAAATGTGTGCCGACACATAATTTAAAGAAAGTGAAAATATTCGATCCTTATGTTGACTTAAATTACTAATAAAAATACACGTATAAATTGGGTGCTTATAAATTATGATATAAGAACTGATATTGAAAAAAATTTACGTTCGTATCAATCCAAAGCAGTTATCTGGTAAATTTAAGTTAAAGTGGATTTAAAAACGTGGAAATGGGATCTATTACACGAAGGCAGGTTTAAACTTTAAATTATTGTATTATAATTAATTTAGATATAATGAAGAAAAGCAGTGCTAGGGAATGCATAATTAATAAAATAATGAAAATATCATTATATACAAGTAAAGAATGAATAAAGAAAAATTGGTAAAAAACATATATGTTAGCAATATGAAAGGACAGTGAAATACTCGTATATGAAGATCGAGAAAAACATTGCATATCGAATTGATCACATTTCAAATATTTTCCACCCCATGAATCGGAGTAATAAACAAACGAGCATGACACAATGATGTGGAGACGGAAAAAGTATGCCAGGATATGAAAGTGTGGCGGACTATCCTCTCTGTCTGACTCTTGGAGGAAGCGAGGTTATCAAACCCTGGTAATGGGGGAGCTATGAATCATAATAATTAAATAAAACAATTCATATGAATGAAAACGTCTGTCTTATAGGAGTTCAATTATATTTTAGATGGAATGACATGTTTCGCCCTTCTAAGACATTATCAAATAGATATTACATGAATTGGATGGCAAATATGGATGTGGCATTTGATAATGTCTTAGAAGAGCGAAACATGTTATCCTATCTAAAATATTATAAAACTCCTATAAAACAGACGTTTTCATTCTTATTTATTATTTAATATGGTATATTACATCGTTGTTCAAGAAACAATGAATAAATTAAACAATTGTGTGGAAAATCTGTGTATGATGTTGAATGAAAATATACGAAGTGCAAGCCTAATGAATAATAATATAAGGAGCATTAAAATGGTTTGGACACATGAAAAAAATTAATGAACAAAGAATGATAAAAAAGAGTATGTTAACGATGTGAATAGAACTAGAAATAGAGGAAGACGTGGGTCGATCAAATAAAACAAATATTTAATGTCGGTCACCTGAGGAGTCGGAGAAAACGACGTGCGTGCATGACACGATGTATCAATGTTGAGGAGCAAGAAAAGAGTGTCAGGAAAGAAAAGCGTGACGGTCGATTTTTTCTGCCTAGCCCTTCGGGGAGATGAAGTGATAGTTAGTTAAGCATTGAATAAATAACTTGTAAAATTACTTCTGTTTAGGAACTAACCGAATAATAAATTATTATCTACAATTAACTGGACAAGTATCTAACCGCAGGTACTTGCCAGCACTCAAGTAATGTAAAATAAATAATATATTCAAATTGATCGTTTGTAACCGCAAAACAATCATCGGATACGACGTCACGTTTTCCTCTGATCTGGCGTGATGATAAGAATTGTACCAACACGGCATATTTATATAACAGTTGCTTAACATCCATATTTATAGATCATACCTCTTAGGAATGCGAAGCAAGTTGCCGCCACGTGTGTTGTTAATATAACTATAACGCCCGGCGCCCCTGGAAACTCCGACAGCGACAGCACAGATCGTTTTACCTACCGGCCGCCAGAACCAATCTGCCTCTGGAGACGCCGGTGGGAAGAGCAATTAGTCTGCTGAACGCGGTCTTCTCGGAGTGAAAGTACGTTCAGAAGGCAAATACTCTTAATTCTGGAGAGTATCCTGTCTTCCTAATGTTGAACCATCTCTTATGCGTTTCTGGTAGTATACTATACATAATACCTGTTCTCAATAGATGCCTTAAAAATAATTTTTGTAATGTCTGTTGATGAAATAAACTGATTTGATTTGATTTAATTTGAAACGACATAAAGTCAGCCAAACCTTTCACCACATTGGCAAGAAAAGAGGAGAGATTTTCTTCTGTAATCGCCTATACTTTGTGTTGTGGATTTATATTTGAATAAATTTAATTCCTTTTTTGTATTATAGACAGAAGACAGAATACATGTTTCGGTTATTACATAACATTTATCAATGTACACAATTTTAAAATGTAATAGTTCCATTAAAATGCTTGGATTTGTTTTCAGGAATGCCAAGATATTTTCGAACACACAGGTACTTCGGGTGTTGTATAATTCCCTGGTAAGAAGTCGGCTGGAATATAGTTCCGTTATTTGGTCACCGCCTGGGATCCGATATTCTCTGATGGTGGAGCGAGTGCAGAAAAAATTTCTGCGCTTTCTTTACCTCAAGGAGCGCGGTTATTACCCGTGGCTCTTTCCGACTGAATTCTTGCTAGGTATGCTAAGCTACCAATCATTGGAGAGAAGGAGGAACATTCACTTGGGAGTTCACTTCTTTCAGCTGATTGGCGGCCGTATACAGAACTCGGATGTCCTGAGTGATGTAGGTCTATTTGTCCCTGATAATTACCTTCGTCAAAGACAGCACAGATTGTTTTATTTGTCACGCTGCAGAACCAACCTGCCAATGGTAATGCCTGTGGGTAGGGCAATCTTATTGCTTAATCGGATCGCCTCGGAGGTCGACATATTTTGTGATAGTGTGAGTTGCCTCAGGGATGCAATATCAATGTTATGATTTTTTCTTATTCTTAAGCTTAATTTTTATTTTTTTAATGCTTCTCTGTTTATAATGTAATTGCAAACGATTTGGAATTGTATGTCTGTAATGTTTGTGATTATTATCAAAATAAATGAAAATTAAAAATGTCTGTGTTAAGTGAAACAAAGTGTTGTAATAATAAGTGCTTTTATATTTATTCAAAGAGCAGAGATTTTTTCGTTCTACAAATCTATATTCATCATCGGAATACCATTCATTTTTTTTTTAATTTTTCAAATGGTTAAGAACGAAAAATCGAGTTTCTGGTATCTAAAATATTAACTATGTATCCTTCATAGTTTTAAAAACTGAAACGAGGAAAACGTGACATTATCAAATAATTTAAATATTGAATATCGGCCACGTGAAGTATGAATGTTGAGGAATAGATAGAAGTACCTCAGGAAAGAAAAGGGTGTCAGTCCTTTCTTTCTGCCTACCCCTTCCGGAAGACGGCGTGTTGAATAATTAGTTAGTTAGTGACAAAATTACGTGCTCTATTTTCAATCGTGGTCTCAAGGACGCGGCTTTTATAGGGCAATAATTAAAAAAAACACAATTAGAATCACTCGTACGCTTGGTATTTCAAACCTGTCAAGCCGGTGATAACATTTTTTACCACTAGTCACAGATTAATAAATCACTGTACGATAAACGTATAAATTAAATACTTCTTGATATTAAACTTTAACCAAGTATACTAAAGTAAATGACAATATGCGTATTATTTTTTCCATAATACAATATATTATATTACGTGATTTTAAAGGGAAATAATCTTTTATTAAACGATTAATTATGAAAACATAGAAAATTTGTCCCCAGCGGGGGCGGTACCGCTCCCTAGTGGGCACTGGGACATTCCATGGTGGTAGTAGCAGGTCCAGGGTAAATGGGGGCGCTCGTTGGGTATGTATTTTGAAAAAATAATAATGATAACATCAGGTAATTCATATTTTAAATTGATTTTTTTGGTAGAAGTTCATTTTAAATAATGAATGCAATTTTTTTTTACAAAATTTCTTTATAATTATTTATATTTAGTGTGCTTCCACTTGTGTTTATCTTTGACACGAAAAAATAACACGCGGAAAACCATATAGAACGATCAATTAATGCACGTACACTCACCACTCCTATATCTATTGTAAACAATATAATTCAATCCCAACCTTTATTTAACTAATAGGTATTTACCTTCTTAAGAATATGTAATCGGCCGTAATTATCTTTGTTTCAGAACTCCAGGCGGAAAATCCCAGACACCAGTAACCGGGTCACAAGACATTTGAAATATTTAAACTTAACCATTCCAAATACAAGAATTACATTACATAGAATTATTCCGAGAATTAGCCACCCTAGTAATTGCTTTTTAATTATATAGTAAACAAACTAACCCAATCGTTGTTAATTTTTCATTTATGTATATTTACAATTCTAGGGAATCTTTCCTTGATTAATTAATACAACACTTGCTTATTTAAAACCTTTCTTTTCATGGGTATTGTTGACTTCATGGTCACGCTTTGTGTTTTTGATAATCTGACTGTACTCTGATTCGTACCTTGTAACCGCTTTGCCAAAATGTAAGAAATATTGTATTTCGCTAATTGTGGCAATGAGGTTCGCAACCCATCACACCGCGTCTCCCGCGGAGCGAAAAGAGAAGGATAGAGTGCCGCATCAGTAAAAATGTGACAGTCCATTCTTTCTGTCTACCCTTTCGGGGAAACGGTGTTATGGTTAGTTAGTTAGTTAGTTTGTTACATGAATAAAAATTAAATAAATCCGGATCGTCCAAGTGCACCGTCTAAAAGAACATTATGTGTTAAATTATATTTATGTTTTTTTTATTTTATATCATTGTATTTTATAAAATTTGTTTATTTTGTAGACGTTGAACGATCGAAGTTAGTTAGTTAGTTAAGTAATTAACCCAAAACACAATATATTTACATTATATAGAATCATGTTTAACCCCCACCACTATCATTTATTATGTAAACCAAATAAATGTTGATGTAGGTACCAGAAAATGGCAGTAAGCTGCCGAAACCGGTTGAACATAAACACAAATGGAAGCACACTAAATACATTATTATAAAGAAATTTTGTATAAATTTTTTTGTTTTCATTATTTAAGCATGTCAGGAAAGAACAATGGGTAAGTCCATTATTTCTGTCTGCCCTTTAGGTTATACGGCCAAATAGTTTGTTAGTTTTATAACATTTCCTAGAAAAAAGTACTTAAAATTGTATGATTAAGTTAATGAGAATGAGTACCGATTAGTTTTGGACGCAGAAAAAACTAATTCGAATATGTTTAAAAGTAGGTTGACTATTTAAATATCATTGCCTGGTACCCCATAAAATTCGAAAAAAGAACAATCAAGAAAATTGGTTTAAATTTTTGATCAATACTAAACCGTCAAGTTTTTTAACAAGCCACGTGTAATTTTACATATATTAAAACGTAATCTCGTCTGGTGGGCTGATTAGATAATTGCTTTTTGAAGGTTGTAAGTTGTATGGAAATTATAAAATAATTGTAAGGTTTATTACATAGTAAATTAAAGTACCCGCTAGTAGCTCATAAAATTATGAAGAAAAAACAAATACGGTTTGTTACCATTATTATATGGTACCTCCATTTAAATTGTTTAATTATAATTTTAAAAAATTATAGGAACTCACATTTGATCTGATTTTTTCTCAACATGGTTCGAAGGTAAAATGAAGTGGGTAAAACAGTGTTGAAATATAAAAAAAAACGTCATTATGGAATTCCACAGTGTTAACAATTAAAGTTTATTTTTATTTATTTTTATTTTGTATTTACATACGAGAAATAGCAAGCACACCACATTTATGCGAATCATTTGGATTATAACAGTTTTACAAAAATAATAAAAACAATATGAATTTTACATAGCACACTCGATAAGGAACAATATATCTCAGAATTTCATACCCAATTTAAACGTTTATACTTTGTTCTACTATACTTTTTAACCGGTCGCGAAAATCAGATGCAGCGTTCACATTTAGATTTTTAGATTTAAAACACGTCTTAATGCACCCTTGTGGTGATTACATCACAAAAACTCCAGAGTACTCCAGAGTACTACTTCCAGAATTGTAATTATATTATTTATTGTTTCTTGAACATTGGTGTAAAACTCCATATTAAATTATTAATACGAATGAAAACGTGAGTTTTCTAGAAGTTTTATTATATTTCATGAGAATGACATGTTTCGCCCTTCTATGGCAATATTTGATAAAGCCTTAGAAGGGCGAACATGTCATTCCCATAAAACTTTACAAAACTTCTAGAAAACTGACGTTTTCATTCGTATTAATAATGAAAATATATTGTTTACACTGCTTCACTGACACTCAAAATGACCAAAACCATGGCGACAATATACATATATTACAATATAGTACTACGAAGGTCCCGGGTTTTTAGAATTTACGTGACAATAAAATAGCGATAGATTAGCTACCTTTCACATATCAGGATAATCAATAGCTAATAAGTTGTATATAGTAATTACGTGTAAAAGAATAGGAAAATATATTAGTATATTAAAGGTGCAAGTGTAATCCCAAGAACCAGCAAAAATGTTACACTTTGCTGTAAACCAATACCTTGGATGAATACTAGTTTATTTACTATATGTAAAAAAAATTGTATATAAATATATATTTTTAATATAATCAAATGATTTTACTGAAATCTCTTGATGGAAGTTCATTTTAAATAATAATTAAATAAAACGATGTTTTTTAACTACTTCCACTTTTGTCTTTATTTAGACAGCGACCGGTTTCGCCAGACTCGCTGGCATCGACAGACTGGTCTGTCGATGCCAGCGAGTCTGGCGAAACCGGTCGCTGTCTAAATAAAGACAAAAGTGGAAGTAGTTAAAAAACATCGTTTTATTTAATTATTATATTTTTAATAGTTAAAATAAACCTTAACTATTTTTATAATCTTAAACAAGCAGTTACGAATCACATTAATTTGTTAAAAATAACCAGTTGTGTTAATTTATTAGCAATAAATGTAAAACAAACGGTTAAAAAGTAGTAGTATTGATTTATGCTCATAAATACTTCCATATATAATATACATCATTGTCTCAAATAATATTATTCAAAATATATCTTGTCGTATTCAGATCCGTGTAGATAAATACTTATATGTGATATAAAAAAACAAAGTGATAAATTTCAATACAAAAACATTTAGTATAAAATATTTTGATTTTACCTCCCGTTGAGTATTTTTATTCCTGTGTAGATCCGTTTCATAAAAATATTAACCTAAACATGATGAACGATATAATGGTGTATGACGTTAAATAAAAAATATCACATTTTTTAAATTCCTTAATGATCTGAAGCGCCAGATTAATGTGTGTATTTAATGAGAAAAAAACATCGAACCTAAAAAAGCCTTCCGTAAAATTGTTTAAAAGGTTTTAAAAAAAATGGTCTAGTGTAGATTACGCACATTCTAATGAAGTTTGAAGGTGTTTAAAGATTTAATCAACAGATGGCGATCAAATGTATTTGCAAGTGTACTGTTCAAATATTTTTTTAAATAGTTCATTATTTTGACCGAAACACTATGATACTTCAAGATTATTAACTGTTTAATTATAAAACTTTGCTTTTATGGGTACAACATTTTTTTTTCGCGACAGCTGACATCATCAGATGTTACAATAGAATAACTTTTTCAACTGTTAAAGTTCATTTTCGTGATTTTTCGAACCTTTGTGCGTTTTTGTAACTATTTCAATTTGAACAATTTAACATAGGAACAAATACACATAAAGGATCGAAAAATCGCGGAAATTAATTTTAACTAACTAACTAACTAACCATCACGCCGTCTCCCCGAAGGGGTAGGCAGAAAGAATGGACTGTCACACTTTTCTTTCCTGACATATTTCTCTCGCTTCCTCAACATTCATACATCGTGTCATGCACGCGCGTCGATTTCTCTGACTCCTCACATGGCCGACATTCAATATTTGATTTATTTGATCGTGCCACTTTTCCTCGGCCTTCCTCTATTTCTAGCTCCGTTCACGCGTTTACATATACCTGCTTTACCATTCTGTCTTCACTCATTCTTTCCATGTGTCCAAACCATCTTAATGACCCTTTCCTTATTTTGTTCATAACACTTTCATTCGCACCACATTCACTTCTTATACTTGCATTTGTCACTCTATCATATACAGGTTTGCACACATTCGTCTTAGAGATCTCATTTCTACTACATTTATTCTAATTTCATCATTCTTTTGCCAGTTTCATGCTTCACTTCCATACATAAGGGTCGGCGCAAGAACACCATTATGCACTGCCTCTGTGTTGCCTGCCCCAACCCTTCTTTCAATATCCTTCTCCACCCTCCCATCCTTTGTAAACATACTTTGTAAACATCAAATTCATCGACTTGTTCCAGATTTTCACCGTTTATACTAATGTTGCAGACTGTCATGCTTCCTTGGACTTATTCACAGAGTGCATTATTAGTATATATTTGCTTGGGAGAATCTTTTCTCATCTTTAAAGTCTTTAATCCTTCTTATGTTATAAGACTACGTAACATTTTGTTTGCTGTTAAAATTAAATTAAATGGAAACATATTTTGAGGTTATCTAATATAAGATTCAAGTTTATTTATATTTATATAACTGAAACGTTGTAAAAATAACTTTATTGTGATTGCCCACAATGATATTTGATCCTTCTAGAGTAAACACTCAGACAGAAATAATCACATCGAAATATTTATAGGAATCTATTTCTCTATAACAATTGATATATTTTCGTACCAGTAAAAAAAACATCCCTTTTATCGGTTTGTTGTGATAAACGATACTTTTCGTATAATCGGTTTTGATATGAAAACTACATAACAAATCTTTATTTTCAAAAATATTACATCATATTTAGACACATGTAGGAGTTAATAGATTATTTACTTTAGGATTTAATACAAGAACACAAAGATCCATGGCAATAGACCAAATAAAGCTTTAGTTGCTACAGCCTAAAAGCTATGAATCGGTAACGCCATGAAGAAGAATGTACAGGACTGGATCATGTGGGTGGAAATAGGAAGCAATTTTAATCTAGAACTAGAACCACCTAAAGAACAATCTTCAAAACACTCCTCGGTTATGCGCCTCACTTAGAGTGGTGTGGTATAAATACTAGGCCCTATGCACCACGGGATGTAGCAGGATAAGAAGAAAATTAAAAAAACTATAAAGTGTATCTTGAACAAGTATGTAAAGCTTCTTATAACATAATATTCATTTTCATTTATTTTAATAAAAATTACAAACATTACAGACATATTTCCAGATCGTTTGCAATTACATTATGAGAATTCAAAAGAGAAGCATAAAAACATATAAATAAATAAAAGTTTAAGAATTATAAATAATCATAACATTGATATTGCATCCCAGAGGCAACTCACACTATCACGAAATATGTCGACCTCCGAGGCGATCCGATTAAGAAATAAGATTGCCCTACCCACAGGCATAACCATTGGCAGGTTGGTTCTGCAGCGTGGCAAATAAAACAATCTGTGCTGTCTTTGACGAAGGTAATTATCAGGGACAAATAGACCTACATCACTCAGGACATCCGAGTTCTGTATACGGCCGCCAATCAGCTGAAAGAAGTGAACTCCCAAGTGAATGTTCCTCCTTCTCTCCAATGATTGGTAGCTTAGCATACCTAGCAAGAATTCAGTCGGAAAGAGCCACGGGTAATAACCGCGCTCCCTGAGGTAAAGAAAGCGCAGAAATTTTTTCTGCACTCGCTCCACCATCAGAGAATATCGGATCCCAGGCGGTGACCAAATAACGGAACTATATTCCAGCCGACTTCTTACCAGGGAATTATACAACACCCGAAGTACCTGTGTGTTCGAAAATATCTTGGCATTCCTAAAAATAAATCCAAGCATTTTAATGGACTTATTACATAGAGCAACTATGTGAAGATTGAACGATAATTGAGCATCGAACAGAACACCGAGATCTCTGGATGTAGAAACTCTTTCAAGCTGTACCCCATCCATAAGATAGCGAAAGTATAATTTTTTCGATGCCCGTGTGTATGACATAATGACATAATGAATACGACATAATCGTATGAATGACATAATCGTAATGAATACGAGTGAAATTATCTGTTTTCTAGAATTTTTCTTTTATTTAATTGGCATGACATATTTTGCCTAGTTAAAGCAAATACATTTGACATTACCTTAGCAAGCCAAAATACGAGTATGTCATTCCAAAGAATTTAATAAAAATTCAAGAAAATGTACGTATTTTATTTTATTAACTAAGACAAGAAACATTTATAATTAAGAACATATATGTTATGAATGGAAACAATAACTAATACGAATGAAAACATATGTTTTAGACGCTTTATTTATAAATAATTAATTGTATCTTAATAGAGACGAAGATGTAAATAATTTGGAAACAGAATATGGTGGTCGAGGCGTTTACAGAACTTATGACCTGTCATTGGTTGGGTTAAGCAATCGCTTTATATAATACAACATTCCCCGTTCCGCCCTCACGAACACCACGTCTGACAGTAATTATTTTTTAAAGTTGTATATATGCTACCATGTTGAGAAACATTTCACATATTTTAGCTCAATCTACGCTAGCTCTACACTAGTCTACAAGTATTTGTACACATTAAAAAAAAAAGCTTTATTTATTGTTTATGGGAATGACATGCTTCGCCTTTCTATGGCATCATCAAATGATATGTGTCGCCTTTGTAAGGCATCAAATTTTCAACATAAAAAACAAAATAATTGTTCTTCTTCTTCTTCTTCTCCAGTATTCTTCGCCTTCAACTCCTCCTGTCCTCCGCTTTGACCCTCCAATCTGACACTCGTAACAATCTTGGCCCATCTCTCCCAATTTCATCCTCCCATCGCATCCTTGGTCGTCCAATTGTTACAAAAAATAAAAAATAAATTAGAAAACGTTTTTTTCAAATTATTATTAATTATTTAATACAGAGTTTTACTTCACTTTTCTAGAAACAATTGATAAATTAAAACAATGTTTAGTTCACAATTGGATTAAATTCATACAGTGAAACAAAAAGGATTTCGCTTATTTCATTTTCGTGTGGCAAATTATTTGCCAGTGTCGAAAAATGATGAATGTTGCTTCATGATAGACGCAGTACCCAATTGACTTATATTTCGTGTAATGATCTGCCTTGTATAGAAGACGATAAGTATCCAAGGCCGCATGACTCCTGATTGCCTATTCCGCCCGTGTCCGCCCCACATTTGGGCCCACCACCGCCGGCCTGACATCGCGTGGTGTTCCTACTACTATTTCATCAGACGACACCATAACGATGTCTACGAGTGATACTTTCCTTTATCGATTTATTTTCGATCGTGTTCCTTGAACGTACGTGATATTCGATGTACACACTTGCAATGAACACAACCTAACGCGCCTAGAAAACTTTTTCATGTAAGTATATTATCTTATTGTCAAAGTTTTTATTTTTATGGAAAACGTTGCACCATCAAATCATCCGAATATTAAATGTCGGCCAGGTAAGAAATCGTAGAAATCTACGTGTGTACGTGACACGATGACTGAATTTTGAGGAATCGAGAGAAATATATCAAGAAAAACAGTCTGGCGGTCCATTCTTCCTGCTAAACCCCTCGGAGAGACAGCGTGATGGTTAGTTAGTTAGTTTGTCGAAAGTTTTACACTTTTATCATCAGGAAAACTCAAAAGAACGTCGGGATAGTTATCCCGACAATAAAGGTGTAAAACCTATGAAAACCTTTGAAAACATGCTAGACAAAAGTAAACTCAAAAGTGGAAAAACAGTATTTTAATTTATTATAAAATTAGACATTGTGGAATGCCACAGATAAAGACTTAAATTTATGAAAAATGTATACATGTTTTTGGTTTGTATAAAAAATATTATATATACCTACATATTTGACACTAGTGAAGAAGACATTCACCAAAATTTTAATTCGTAGATTTTTTTTAAATATTTACAAAGAATTTTGAAGAATATTTACAAGAAAACTATAAATTTGTTTTTTTTTGTTCTTTAAACACTGATACATGTATTTATAGAAAGCACGTCAGTAAATATCACCTTTTTCTCATTTTATTAGACTAGAACTAGAAGGAACCGAATCATGTCCAGGATTGAACTCAAGATCTCTGGATCAGGAGCCACACATTCTGTCCCTGGTTGTTTTATTTTTATGTTTGATATTTAGTCTTGTAATTAGTCTTTACTTAGTGAAAGTACGTTCAGGGGACAAATACTCTTGACTTTGGAAAGTATATTGTCTTCTTTATGTCGAACCATCACTAATGCGTTCCTGGTATTATGTTGTATGTGTATAATATCTTACCTGTACTCAATAGATGCCTTAAACATTTATGTTGTTTGTAATGTCTTTTGAGTAAATAAACTGATTTGATTTGATTTGATTTCATGCAAATTTAAATAGAAGTTAATAACCACTACATACTTTTTTTACTGAACAATTTTAAAAAATTTTACATTGATGTCTACGAGACGTTTTCTACTTCTTTTTAAATACAATGCAAAAAAGTACGATAACCACACTTGTTCATGTAAAAGGTTTGCATTTCTAGAAATTATTACAATAAAAGGATATTCCCCCCTTTTCATTAATCTTCGGAGTTTGTTGACATTGAAATTCAAAACCCAGTAACGCTTTTCTTCCATTGTTGACTGGAATGTTCCTGTCGTCGGCATTTCCCGCAATTTCAGTTTGAATGACATCATAGGGAGGGCTTTTGTATGAGGCCAGCTTACATAATCTATTAGAGTACAGTGTAAGATTACAATATTGTGTTATTCTATTCATTCCAGGAAATTATTATGCAAACCACAATCATAGTTTATCCAAGCTATGCTCTGCTAACGATGGCATAACCTTAAAAAAAATGTATAATAAATAAATAACATTAAGAGATATCAAATTACGTATATATTCTATTTTAATTGTGTTGTTGTTGTTGTTTATGATTTATACAAATTAATAATTGTTCACAAATATTATAATATTTCTTGGAAATAAACGCGGCCCAATTATTACATATAAATTTTTTTCTACGTTATAACGGGCTATTCTATGAAACCACCAGTAATTTGCTTGATAAGGTAAAGAAAACCATTTTTTTAAATCTGTACGTTTCAAAGGTATTTCACCTTCATCACCGGAAGAACGATATCAAATCATATTGTATCGTTTACATCGCTCTCCTGATAAAAACTTCGAAATATGTCAAGAAAATAGGTTAGTTGAAAAAACAGTATTTAATTCTTTAAAAAATCTTTATCGTAGAATTTCACAGTGTCAACGCCTTTAGTTTATCAAATAGTAATATATTTTCTTATTTTTTAATGTATACAAATACTTGTAGACAAATACTGGATTTTCACCCATTGCGGGTTAATCATTTTTTAAGGTTGTAAATTTTTTGGAAACAGAATATGGTGGTCGTAAGAAGGGCGGAATGGGGAATGTTATTAACATAATGTGATCACTTAACCTCACCAATGATAAATCATAAGTCTTGTAAATGCCTCGACTACCATATTCTGTTTCCAAAAAAATATACATATATCTTCGTCTCTATTGAGATACAATTAATCCTTAAAAAGTAATTTATTTATTAATGCCAAAACTAGCAGATAACGTTCCTTTAAATGTCTTCATCAGTTCATATGATTTATCAGTTTTATTTAAGGATACATTATCATTTCATCAAATCTAAATTATTTTATTCTCAACAAATCAGAAATCAGTCTCTTTCGTTTTTTGAACAGATTTTCAGATTTTACGAACTGCTGTGCGTAAAAGTTGTGTATGAATTTAATTCGTATACAAATTTTAAACATAACATATATAATTTAATTCACTGATATATACAAAAATGTATTTTATTGAACGAGAAACTCTACAAATAGTATTGTCTTCAAGGGTTTTAAGATCTTGGATCTGATGGCTGGAATGAGAATGTTCTTATCATCTGTTACTCCTTCCCAATGATGGTCTTAAGTACACAAAAATATTTCTTATTTTATATGTTTATCTATATACAAACGAAATTATCCATTGGCACTCTTTATCGAGAACAAAACGCGTCTTATACGAGTATTTGGGTGACAAAAACGCTTAGTATCTGCATTTTCTTTTTATATGGAAATGAAATCCACACCGAAAACGTATCTACGAAACAGTGTATTTACTTATACGAGTATAAGGGTCGCAGAAATTCGAGTACTTTGTATGTCTCTTAACTTTTATTATCATTGCTAAGGATCCAGATTTTTAAGACTACGTCACCCATGGGCCGTTTGACACAATCCCTTTTCAACAGTTCACAGGGTTAATGTTCCTTATTTTTTAGCTCAAATATGTAATTCAACGGCTTTTAGGGCTATGACCTATTTCGTAAGTATTTTTCAATATTTGCAACGAGTCCAATCAAAGATTTACTTTAGAATTGGTAAAAGGAAATATGTCAAGGTAAAAAATATATTGTAAGAACAAACAGTGTTTTGTTTCTTAAAAATATAAATTGCGCACAATACTTTTAAAATATCTATAGAAAAAAAAATGCAAAAGTGGAAAAAGCAGTCTTTTGATTCATTCCACGGTGTTTACGCCTTAAGTTGATCACTTTTTTTATACTACCAACCAGTTTTCCTAAAACTGGAGCTTCAGTACTAAAACACGAAAACTATTTTATATTGTAAATTTATGAGAAATAAACAATGATGTAAATTGAATACTTAATATGGATAAAACTACAGTTTCTTAGATGTTTTATTATATAATCTATTATAGGCTAAAAAAAAATTAGGTTTTCAACAATATCATTGGCTACCCTTGGTGTCTGAGGAAGGCTCTTTGATGGACGGTAGATCATCAAATGACTGAAGAGACTTAACCTGAGAAGCAAGAGAAAATAGGCGGTGCAGCCGCCGTTATCTCTCGATGGTCCCACCTTTCTTGTCATTCTCCTATCTGTAGGATTTCTCTACGTAGTGCTTAGAAATGTTTCTTATCATCGTGTTCTGTTTTGCTCTTTCGTGGTATATACTCTACAGGCTTATTCCAGTATTTAAAGTTAATGTAGGTCCTTTGAAGACTCGCTTTTTAGGAGTATTTGAAGCGTTTACTTTAACCTCTGCGTGAACATTTTCCTTAAAGCCAATTTGCTAAGGCATTATCAAATGTTTTTTGATATTGTCTCATAAAATTTGTCATATTCCTCTTTGATGTTTATAACAGTTTTCGTTTTATAAATGGTAATAAAGTTTAATTAACTACAAAAACAATATTTCCTAAACTAACTAATTAACCATTACGCTCTTTCTCCGAAGGGGTAGGCAGAGAGGATTGATCACCATACTGCGCTGTACTGATATACCTTTCGAGATTCCTCTACATTCATACATTGTAACATGCATGCTCATCCATTTTTCTTACTTCGAATGTGGCCACCTTTTAGTGTTTGACTACTTTGCTCATGCCATGCTTTCCTTGGTCTTCCACGGCTTCTTAATCCACTCCCACTGCTTGTATACAACATTTTAACCATTCTTATCCCATCCATTAATTCCATATGTACATATCATCTTAGGGATCCTTTTATAATGTTACTTATGATGCAAACATCTGCTTAACATTTCTTCACATATCGTTTTTCCGCACATTCATCCCAATGATCCCATTTATCCTGCTTTCATCCTTCTTTTGCCAGCTCTAAGCTTCACTTCTATATACATTTCCTAAAAGGATCCTAATTAATATCTGTAAAAAAGTTCTTAGAGTTTGGGGATGTTGTTGTTTTGTATGTGTCAAATACATGATCATGTCACTCTCGTAAAATAAAATAAAACTTCTAGACAACTAATGTTTTCGCCAATGTCAAATACTAAATATTGCGTAATTACCAAGAAATATGTTGCTTTATAGAAAAAAAACATTATTGTGGGAATCGTTTCAAATGAAATAATTAATTTGATAAGTTCATTTCATGTTTTAGTTTTGTAATATACAAATCTAAATTAATACGAATAACTGCCACGTGTAAACACATTGGTAATCAAATTGTTATTTAAAGACTAAATGAAAACCTGTCAAATAAATTCACCAACGGATTATGTGTCTCTTTTGTGCAAAATCATATCGTTATTATTTTAATTGGCATAATGCTTTGAACAGATGATACATTGTTCTAAAAATATTATTCAGACAAAACACATTTATATGATCCATACAAATTCAGTGCTCGACTTCAGCAACTCTACGTAATTGCGTGATAGAGATTTGTATGGAAAATGGACAAAGATTTTATCATAAAGTGATTAGTTGTCATATCTATTACAGTTTTCTTGTTAACAATAACATGAGAGTTATATTGCTAATTACAAAATCATTTCTAAAATACTCAGTAAAAGGTTGCGTAAGAGTAAAACTAACGTTACCTGATAATAGATAGAAAACTTACTTTTATATTTAAAATATCACTTCAAAATGTAATACAATGTATTTTGAATAAAACGTATTTAAATTGATCAATAAGCAATCAAACCTACAGAAAATCAAAACAGTTTTTACTAAATAAATATACGAATAACTCAATTTCAGTCACACTTGCTAGTTTAATGAAAAATTTAATATAATTTTAATCTGTATTTGTGGAGATAAACACAGTTTAAGAATAATGTTTTCCTTGATCTTTGGTATATTTGTGGCTATTAGTATATTTTTAAAACGACCTATTGAAGAATGACGTGGACTCATTCTTCGAGTGTACACTAAAGATCTTGTAAAATAAAATTGAAACACACCCTTTAAGATTCAATTTTTACAATAAAAAAATTAAAACCCAATATGTGTAAAGTTTATTTTTAATAAAAAAACTTTCCCTTCGTGAAACAGAAATAAATTTCATTAAACCATAGGCTGTTTGTAAAACTGCATGATACGTATTTGGCAAACTTTGGTTAATAATATGGATAATTATTATATTACTAGGTCACTTTATAAATATGTGTTTAATTTAATGTGTTTCTATGAACCGCGATTTGTAGAACACATTAGAAAGATGGAGAAGGATCCTAGATGATAATAGCTTAAAAATCAGCAGAAAAAATACAGAATATCTGTACCTACCATTTGAAAACCTAAATGCTGTAGCTCTTTCAATGCAACTGGATGGGGAATTGTTAACTAATTGTGACTCGTTTAAATACCTGGGCTTACTCATTCATAAAAACGTAGGTTGTGAGCGGATGTTGATTCAAGAATAGGAGTGGGGTGGGTAAAATTTAGATATTTGACAGGAGTGTTAGGTGACCCAAAAATGAAAAGTATACCAGACTATTGCCAGACCGCTTATGTTATGTGCGGCTCCGAGTGTTGGACAATGTACAGCGGCTTAACTGGGCCACTGGAAAAGGCAGAAATGCTAATGTTTAGGTGGTCCGCTGGGATATCGCTGAGAGACAAAATAAAAAGTTCACGCATTCGAGGTAGTCTAAGAGTTACTGATAAAAATAGTAAGCTTGAAGAAAGGCAGGTGAGATGGTACTGGTATATAAAACGGAAACCACCAGACCACATAGTAAAAAAAGCTTTGTCTGTAAATTTTCCTCGTCAACCATCCAGAGGAAGACCTAGGAACACGTGGATGAATCAGTGCAATAGCGTCTTGCAGAGAAATGGTTCGAGTGAAGGCGATACTTAGAACCGTAAAAAGTACAGCATTAGATCGAGAAGAGCCGACCCCAACAGTCAACACAGACAATGAGTTGGGATAGCGCCAGAAAGAAGAAGAAGATAAAAGCTGAATTAGTTTCTTTTCACTTGGTGTTTTAAATCAACACTTATATAAATATTTGAAAACTTCGATATTTCATTACATTTTATTTCACTGTTCAGACATATTATTGGGCGATTATTACCCCCTCCCCCCCCCCCTCCGGAATTAAACTTTGCACTGAAGAGGGATGAGAACCTGTCAAAACATGTCTGTGAACGATGAAATAAATATTTAAAAAAATTAAAGCTTTCTGATATTTATTCAAATGTAAATAGATTATTTATACTTAGCGAGTGCGCCAATATTTATAGGAGTTTAATGGACAATTATTTTATTTATAATATCGTAGAGTACCATAGTACCATATTTATATCAGTTTTCTTGATAACAAGCATGAGAATAATAAAGTGAATTACAAAAATAATTTCTTAATTATTCTAAACAGTTTACGAGTAAAGAATAAAGGAGTTTAAAGGGAGAGGAAAATTATACACATATTTAACAAAATTCAAGGCTTTATTCTCTTATAAAACTAGACAACAGAAATAGTTTGATATTTAAATTTGATGGTTAAGTCGGTCGTTGGTGGCGTGGAGATAAAAATAAAGTCTGGATGCTTCTTATAGGATGTAAGGGTAGGCGCCAAATGGGGAAGCGGCGGCGTAGGCGGCGTACGGTGACGCGGCCAGAGGGGCTGCTAGTGGAGCGGCGAGGGGGCCTGCGAAGGGTGCGGAGACGTATGGGGAAGCCAGCAGAGGAGACCTCAGGACGGGGGCGGCGGCGACCAATGGGGCGGGGGCGGCGACCAGAGGGGCGGCTACTGCTACGGCGGCATTGTAATTCCTGGCTACTACTTGAGAGCTGGTAGCGGTCACTACGGGAGCTCCAAGGAGCACTCCAGGGGCAGCGAGGGCAGAAGCCACCATCGAGACGAAGAATACCTGAAAAAATAAAAGTTTTATAAATAACCGTTCTTCAACTTTTTTCTAGCAAAATCTAATTCATGTTGAAATTAGAAGTAATCTGTTAAAAAATAATAAATATTTTTTTGATGAAATGTTTTTTGTCTTTTTCTTTTTGATATATTGTACTTTGTACGTACGAGTATATGCAACACTAACTTTTTTTTTTAAATTGCATATCAGACATGTTTTGGACAACCGGTCCTTCCTCAATGAAATTATAAAGTAACATATTTAAAATATTATCAAATTGTTTACAAATCAGTTTAGACAGATGTTGTAAAGATTTTTTTTTTATTTATTACAAAGTATGGCAAACATCGAAGAAATGTCTTTTGTTTTACTTTTTTTCTTCTTAATTTCAATCTATGTTGATTTTTAGAATGCCACTTGGACCTTTTAATGTGGTAGCTTCCCTTTGCTTTTAACTTTTTTTTATACAACACGTTCAGAGTTTTGAATGAAAAATTAAATGAATTTAGTTGAGAATTTTTTTTTTATCACTCCGTCAATGCCGGGAATCAAACCCGGGACCATTGGAGTTGCGGTCAAAGCTATTAGTATACTACCACGTAGGCAGGTCTAGTTTATATAAAGTTCGGTTAAAAAATGTTGGAATGGAATTTAGTAAGAGAGATAAGAAAGAACTTTTTATTGATTTATACTCGTATATTAATTATCAGTGAAATGAAATCGAATACTACACTTACCAGCTTGAACATTGTAGTAAGTGTTGTTTGTGTTGCTAGAAGACAGAACATGCTTTTGTGAGCGAAATTTTCAGTATATATACGTCTTCAGCGCTGCGCTACGCAACAGTAGCCGAGTGGAGGATTTATGTTGCGCAACTCAGCGTCACCAGACGCGGATCACGTAGCGCCACACCCCGAGACGCTGCTGTCTACGCTGAGGTAGTTCAATACCAGTGCAAGTGTCTTCAAACTCGTGTTAATAGGTATGCAAATATACATTTCAACGGTTAATAAAATAAAGAAAATGAGTTTGTTAAAACAAGTACATTTTTGTATATAAACTTAAATGATAATATTATCATCAGCAACTGCCAAACCCTACATGAGATTTAAGCTTGCTAATGGGAAATAATAAATAAATTTACAGAAACACTTTTATATTCCCCACCAATTAATAGCATATAAAATAAAATTTCTAGAAATTTCCCTTATGAAACTGAAATTCGACCGGCGTTTTACACTAATAATAATCTCGGTAAATTAATAGCTTATAATAAATTTATCTCAATAGAGATGAAGATGCAAATTGGAATCAGAATATGGTTGATCGAGGTATTTACAGGACTTATAACCTGTCCTTGGTTGGGTTAAGCGCATGTTTTATGTAATACAACATTCCCCATTCCACTTTTTCTTATAACCACCATGTCTGACAATTTTTTGTAAGTTGTATATCTGTTAATCTGTAACACCACCCTTTACATGGTGTTTCAATCTACACACTAGCGCCATCTATGAAGATTGTATTTAAGCATTATAAGTCCTGTAAACACCTCGATCAACCATATTCTGTTTCCAATTTGCATCTTCGTCTCTATTGAGATACAATTAATCCTTGAATTGATAACCCGCAATTGGTAAATTCCAGTATTCGTCTACAAGTATTTGTACACATTCAAAATGTGGCTTATAATAAAGATAAAGCAAATAAATGGATTCAGTCGGGAGTCTATAAATTAAAATGTAAAGATTTCACCTCATTTGACATAGGGAAAACAATGCGTAATTTGAACTTAAGAATGAAATACCATATTAGATGCCTTTCTTATAATAATTTTACGAAGTTCGCTAAGCATCTAATTGATAATAAATATACATTTATTAAATAATACGGTTCCCACGTTTGAAATGTTCCCGTTACAACTCCCCTCCCCTCAATTCTAATTATACCCCCTCCACCTTTATACATAAATCCACCTCTTTTATTTTATAAATGAACTCTCTGTTGTAATACTAAGTGTAATTGTATTTATTCATTTATTAATATTGAAAACTCCTTTGCCCTCATATGTTGACATTTATTATAAGGGAATGATCACAAATAGCAGATTTTTTTATATGAGTATATTTTGATAAAAATATGTAGACTTGTATTACACTTTTATCAGTGTGGAAGTGCAATTTCAATATGTATGTCGAACTTGTAACCTACTTTGTATTGCCGGGACGTTGGTGGTTGGTCTTTAATCGGTTTTGCACGAAAAACGAAAGTAATCACTTATTGATGGACACACAACGCCCGTGAAGAATGTTTCATTGTTTTAAAAGTGAGGTTATGTGTAAACTTCATTAGAACTTCTTGAATCGTAGGGAACTGTAAAAATTATAAATTTAACAATTATGTATGAAATATTTTAATATTTTAACAATGTCGATTTTTTGGATAGGTCTATTTTATCTTAAATTATTTTATTATTTCTCGTAAATATACACCCTTTACAATTTAAAATAAACCATTGATGAATTAAAATGATTTTTTTTTAAATATAAATAAAAAGTTATAAATTAATTATTTAGTACACAGGTTTCCCACCTTTTCTGGGCCACCATCCCCTTTACAAGGATAAAAAATTATAAAGCCTCCTCTCTCATAATAGTTATAAAAACATTATTTTACATTATCTATATTTATTTATAAATTTATCACTAAATTGAAAGTAAAAAGATTGTCAAATGTATCAGGAATGTTTTCATATAGATAATTTTTTTAGGGATAATAAGTTTTTTTTAAATTGAATTATTATTAAAAATTTAGTGAAATAATTACGCCGCGGTATTGATTGTAGTAAAAGTGGCGCAAATGTTATATTAGGATAGAACAGTGTGTCGGCGGTCCATCTTCTTTGCTTATACGAGTATTTCCGGGGAGACCGTGTGATGGATAGTTAATTTTAAATTATATCTCTTATTATATATTTATAAGAAAATTAATAATATGACATTCGTAATATCAACACTTAACTAACATGTTTTTAAAAGACTATGTGACTAAGTGAGTTATTTCACTTTGGTAGGGAATTATTCAATTTCAAATGCCCTAAGAAAGCGCAACGTATTGCTTAAATTATATAAATATTATTTATCGTTTCTTTAAAAATTATTAAAACTATGTATCGAATCATAAATATTAGTGAAAATATCTGCTTTCTAGAAGATTTATTATATTTTATGGGAAATGTATATTTCGCCTTGCTAAGGCATTATCAAATATGATAATGCTTTGGCAAGGTGAAACACGTTTTTACCAAAAAATATTATAAAACTTCTACAAAATAGGCGTTTTCATTCGTATTCAATATTTATAAAACGGAATTTTTCATCAATATTTGAAATGAAGTATAATAATTTGAAATGAAGTATAATAACAATATTTGAAATAATTATTCAAGAAACATTAAATAATAACTTAATTCAATTTGCTTAAGATTAAAGATAAAATATTATGTAATACTATATCTTCATTAGTATATTATATGTATCGATTAAAATTCAAATCCTTAGTGGGTGAAGAAGCCTTATAAATTCCCACCTACTCAGGAATTCCTCCAACGGTTAGCATGTCCACCGAGCATTTTATTTCAGTGAACGGAATACTTAAGTACTTGAGGTATCTATTATGTACGTAATTCCATATATAAAATTCTATTTCTGTCTCCGGGTATTGTGTGGCGGAAAGGGGGGGATCATTAAATTCGTCTTTTCGGGAAGAGCATTTAATACGAGGATAATAAAATCCGAAAGATAACTTTTAATCCGACATAAGTGTGCTTACATTTTATACTATATTTTTAAATTGTTGATTAGACATTATTGTGTTGTTTACATTTATGTTTAGTAATATGTAGGATGGAGGATAGAGCTCACTTAAAATATTTATAAAATATTTATTGATACAAATCCTAAATAGATAGTCCATTGTTTTGGCCTAAACACCATGATACCTTTAAATTACACATTTTAAACTGTTAAATCTAATAACTTTGTTTTTTGTATCACAATTGTATTTTAATTTATGCGACAGCTGTTTCATCAACCTATGTTGACATAATAATATATATCAAATGTCAAATTTTCGTGATTTTTCGAATCTTTATGTGTATTTGTTCCTATGTCAATTGGAATAATTTCTTTGGTATAATTTTGAAGTTCTTGCTGAAATCAAGTTAGATACCTAAATATTTTAATTAAAATAACGGTTAGTTACTATTTATAGGAGAAAATATTAAAGGTGGAAAATATAATAATAAAGTAATAATAATAATATAACAATAATAGGAAGGAACAATTACACATAGTCAAAAGTCAAAAACGATGAAACATAATAAATAAAAAAATTAAAACGATAAATAATAACAGGAAGTAGATTACATTAATAGGAAAAGTGACAATAGTTTCCGAAAAGATGTTTCTGTTTTTGTTAAAAACAGAAACATCTTTTCGGAAATGGACAATCATTGTCTGAATTTTGACCATCATTTCGAGACCTTAAACACATTTTTTTTATATATAGCAAATAATCCTCAAAAATTAAATCCTGAATATTATATTAAATATTTAATAAAAAAGTTTTTTTTAATTTCACTCTACTAAAATCTGAATTAAAAATTCTCCATAATTTTTCCCTAATGAGCATGACTCACCGTTCTTACATTCTATTTGTCCACTTTCTTCTACCCCTCTTTCTCCCCTCCATTTTATATTTATTCCTTCATATGATGTTCTCTGATTTTATATTTAGTTTACTCTCTCACCCTGTCGAAGCTCCAGCGGTAGCGAAACCGGTTGGTCTTACCAAATAAAGTGGTGTAGATTCAAATTACTAAAATCGTATAATATTTTATTTCATAGAGTTGTTATTTAAAGTGTTCGCCTTCCAAATAAATTAGTATCGTTTAAAATATATCAGTAGCTCAATTGCCTAGATTTTCTCGGTTGGTAACAATATATTTGTCGGGAACTTGGGTGACCTCCGTGGCAGACTGGCAAGAGCTCTGACTGCCATAACGAAGGTCCCGGATTCGAATCCCGGCAATAGCAGTGTGATTGTCACAATGTCATTGGTCTGGTGCAGAATTCACGTGATAATAAAATGGCGATAGATTAGCTACCTCTCACATATCATGAATAAGAATAGCTTAAAACAGTATACAGTAAGTGGGTTCAAACGACTTGTTGTACACAAAATTGTTGTTGTGACGACCTTTGGTAAGTGCATTGACTGCTACCTCTAAGGTTCCGGGTTCGATTCCCGGCGAGGGCAGTGTTATTGTCATACTGTCTTTGGTCTGGTGTAGAATTCACGTGACATTAAAATGGTGAGAGATAAGCTACCTATTACATGTCACACGAGATTCACTACGATAGCTATAATACCCATGATGTAAAGAGCGATTCAACAAAATAATAATAATAATAATAATAACAAAAAAAATCCAATATCTCAAAAACATATTCATACCTTATTGGCAAAAGTATACATGTTAGTTTCTGTTGATTTGAGATTTATATCCTAATATACCATTAAATACCAACTACATATTATAGCAAAAGCTAGATGAAAGGCGTCGAACAATAACATAAATTATTGTTTTTTTATTATTTTTTTAATCCTGGGTATTAGTTTGCAGTAAGGTAAACATCTTTGCTGGTTCATGGCATGGGATTTTATGCCTTTACTGTGGTAGTTTTCCATTGCTTTCTACATGTTTATATACAACGAGTTGTTTGAATCCAATAATTGTACACAATTTATAGTTAATGATTTTCATGACATGTGATAGATAGCTAGTCTATTGACATTTTTATTTTATTTTCACATCATGTCAACACGGGGAATCGAACCTAAGACATTCGGTATGGTAGTCATAGCTGTTGTCACTCTGCTACGAAGGTCGTCGGATCGATTAATTAGTAAATATTTCATTTTATGTATTGGCACGTAGCAATAATAAAATACGATAAACTTGTTTAATTTGGATTGTGGGGAAGCATGGCAACGTGTTGTTACCAAAAAACATTGCATTGGTTCAGTTCTAGGTACTTAATGAATTCGTTAGTTTCGTTTTATTTGATGGATTACCTCTTATCCTCTACGTGTCTCGTATTAATATGCCATAAAATAAAATACGTGACATTATTCACGTGATACAAACACAACAATATGATAAATAAATATTGTTATCAGGTAGTAAAAAGGTAAAGAATACTTTAATGCGTTTAAGGTTGTTAAACTTTTGTTACGATTATCAGTATGTCAATATAAACTGTGATGGCCTTGATGAAAACATTTGGCTCTCCCAAATGTTATGGGTCTGCAATTAAATGTAGACGAAATAATGATTTTTTTTTAATGTTTACAAATACTTGTAGACAAGTACTAGATTTAGGAAGATTAATTATATCTCAATAGAGACGGAGATGTAAATTGTTTTTTGGAAACAGAATATGGTAGTCGAGTCGACTAGAGAGGTGTGTCAGTATAAAGTAGTGTAGCAATCCATTCTCTACAAATTTTTTTAAACATATTATACTTTTACATCATAGACATCTCTAAGAGCGACAGCATAGCTTGTTTTACCTATCGGGCACCAGAACCAACCTGCATCTGATGACATCGGTGGGAAGAGCAATTAGTCTGCTTAACGTGGTCCCTTCGGAAATCGCTGTCTTTCATATTAGTGAAAGTACATTCAGAAAAAAAATATTCTTGTCTTTAGAGAATATCTTGTCTTCTTAATGTCGAACCATCTTTCATGGGTTCCTGGTATTGTTATATTATATTATATTTGTTTTCATTATATTTTACCTGTACTCAATAGTTTCCTTAAACGTTAGTATTTTGATTTGATCTCTCCACCAATGTTTTTTTGGAAATTTTAAGACAAATCTGCATACTCAACTCATTTTTCGAATTCACGACAAAGACTCCTATGTCGAAATGCCTCAGATATATATTATCAGTACGGTTAATTCCCAAAATGTCCTGATTTTTCTTCTTTTTCTTCTTCCTCTTAGTTTAGGTCGTAAGACCTGTTTGTGACGGTGGGCTGTCCTGGGATAAGGATGTCGACCCCTCTCGCCAACTCTTTGGTGGCCTTCCTGGTAATCCCTTGCTGCTTGGGTTTTCATCTTTAACAATGTTTGCAATTCTTGTATTCTCCGTGCGGTCCACGTGGTCTCTTCAAAAGCACCTTCTGTTTCTTCCCCATCTCACTATGTCTTCAACACCACAGACAGACCTTATCGTTTCATTTCTGATCCGATCTCTGAGGGTGTGCCTACGATGGAGCATAGGGTTCGCATTTTTGCTACTCTAAGAAGGTTCTTAGTTCTATTGGTATCGGCTCTGACCTTTATTCCATACATCATGATGGGGCGAACGCATGTGATTGATCCTGATTTTTTATAAATCATAAATGCGAAAGAGCCAGGATTAGTAGGCCAAGATGGTGAAACAATGCGATTGTACGTGCATAAAATATTAATATTTAAAATATGCAGTGGCAAAGGATATTAAAAAGATCGTCAATGAAACCTTGAACATTACATTACAAATGATGATTGTTTGGCTTGGCAAGAGCTCACGTCCCGAAAATCAATTATTACCAGTCCGCGTTATATAACATTCACCGATCTGGGTTACTATCGCCGGAGTGGTCACTCGTGAAGGCGTGTAGGTACTCCTTGTTACGCACTCCCTTCATTATGCAGCCATCGTCCGGAGTATAAAAGATTCATAACGTCAAAATAACGTCACACTTCCTTGAGAACTTCCTCGTTGGTTTCACCTCTCTGTGGACCGTTTATTGAAAATTAAAATGATTTCAAATTTCTTGGTGAGTTGGCCATTGAAAAAAAATCCGAAAATTTGTTAGTTTTTAAATTAAAAATATACGGAACAAGATTATTTATTCCAAAAAAAAAATTATGAAACACTCACTTTCATTTTAAACAAAATAAATTTATAAATACAAACAATAACTAAAACACTTTGAATTTCACCACATTATGATTAAAGATTACTAGTTTCACTTGTATCAAAGTGTCATTAGGGCAATATACATTATTCTATTGCCCCGACGAATCTTAGGTAATATCGAAAATAGTTGGTTTCAAAAATAATTACTATGCTGTGGTTAAATGCAAATGTTTTCTTTATTTTTTATACGGTTAAATACAAAGCTTTTTCCTATTTTTTTAAATAACTATCTATTTAAGCATTTATTTTTAAATCGTGTCTTTCGTTGTGAAAGGATTACACTTTCTTATTAAAGATAAACATTCGTATTTTGTTGATATTTTAACATCCAAATAGAATAAAATATATCTCAAACAATAAATATTGTAAATAAAAAGGTTTAACATTTTTTTTTTGGTTATATACCTTACAAGGCCTCAATTCTTGCCAACCAGTTTCAATAGAGTACCTTAATTTGTTGTAGTTAATATTAATTCGATTACCAAATTATTTGACTTTATGGAACACACGGTAGTGTCAAAAACGATAAGGCAAAATCAGTCGTGTAGTACAACTCGTATGTCAAAAAAAAATGTTTAATATAGAGGAATAATATTTTGTCTATTTATTAATTTAATTTTGTGCAGTGGTATAATATGTTTTCTAGAAGATTTATTATATTTAATGGGAATACCATGTTTCTTTTTCTTAAATATTTGATAACGCCTTAGTATGGCGAAACATATCATTCCTTTTAAATATAATAAATCTTTTAAATAACAGACGCTTTCATTCGTATTTATTGTCAATTTATGTTATAACTAATTATGTCAACTAAAATTTAACCTTTTTTGTTTTCAGAAATATGCGCTACTCGTAATTGCCACTTCTCAAGCAAATGCATCCCTCTCTGGTCCATTATTCCATGCGGCTGCACCATATCCATACGCATTCCCGGCTGCGGGGGTGCACGCCTTAGCTCCATCTCCCACGCTTGGACACGCTCTACCAGCACCATTTGGAGCAGTTCACGCACTACCCGCACTGGCATCTGCTCCGGTGCTGGCCCACGCTCAACCCGCGCTGGCCCACGCTCTCCCCGCCCTTGCCCACGCTCAACCTGTGTTAGCTCCAGCCGTACCCGCGCTGACACACGCTCTTCCAGCACTGGCTCCCGTTACTATTGGATACAAACATTCAATTCCTTACAATGTTCCTCCTTTTGCGAGTCAGATCAATATATATAAGAGACTACTGACTCCACTTATTTCTGCGGCACCTTTGATTGCCGCTCCAGCCTTTGCATCTGCTGTTGCTCCAGCATTCGCGCATGCGCCAGTCTTAGGGGGTCACGCGTTACCACTTGGGTGGTAATAATATTTTAGATAAATTATTTCGAATTTAAAATAAAAATTTTGTATAATTATTATATCGTAAATTGTACAGGGCTTTTCGATTTATTAGAAAATGCTGATTTCCTAAATGCCATTTTATATTTTATAGTATATTTTATATGAATAAACTGTTTTTGTAACAAGCAACTGTGTTATTCGATTATTTTATTTTGATTTAATTGATGATTCTTCGACTACAACTTTTGCAAAATGAAGAAAATTTATACCCTTATTTATTTTCACGTATTATTCACACGAATGTGTTTAATTTTTATAGAACAATAAAAAATATTTTTTAATAAACTGAACAAAATGTTATTTATTTTAACTATTAACCAATAAACTTATCTGTCCAGCTACCATTAAGTTCAAATTTATTTACAAATTTTATGAAAAAAATAGGCGACTTGAGGTTAAAATTAACAGAGGTGAAACTCCGTTAAAGGATCATATTTTGTAAAAGTATAAAGAAAGAATTAAAGAAAAAATTACTCATTATATTAAATGTTATAGAAAAGTGGAAATAGGGGATGATGCAGTTACACAACCTGCCTACAGTTAACTGCCACTAGTACCTAGGTAACGTAACAATTAGGTAAGTATTATTATGTATGAATTGTCTGTTTGTGGGGTTCACGACACGTTTCGGAGAAACTTTTGAGTTACACATGTCACTCGTCGTTTTTTTATCGTTTCAACAGTTTTTATTGTTTATGGAATATGTGTTGTGTTCATTATGTTCTCGAATATACTAGAATAAATTTTATATGGAATAAAAATTAAAGTCTAGGAAAATGCTAAATACCCAGGAACGTTGAGAAATGAAAATTGACTGAGTTTTTCTTAACATTTATTTTTAAATTATGCAAATTTTACACATCAAATAACATCATTACAATCAATAGGAATAACATAAACAGTTCGTTTCAAGAAGTTGGAAAGCATAGCGTATCGTTGTTTCAGGGAAGTATTTAGTTTGAAGAAATTTCATGTTCTGCTGGTTGTTCTCCAGTATTGAATTCCGAGTCGTCGTTAGATACAGGGGAATCAGTTTGGTCATCGTTGTTTGGAACAGGTTCTAATAAAGTAGTTCTTGTTGCATCATCTTCGCCTGAGGGAGATGGTTCTTGGGCTCCTTCGGCAATCCTTGTTGGTGGTCCACCTGGAGCAATCCCCGCGGGGATTCCTACCGGAGCTTCTCCTGCAGGGGCGATTGGGGCTACTCTTCCCGCGACGCCGACTGGAGTTAATCCGCTCGCGACGCCGATTGGGACTACCCTGCCAGCGACCGCAACAGGTGCCGCAGCCGGGGCGAGGAACGATCGGTAGATAGCCTGGGTCTGAAGAGGTTGAAGGGCTAATGGCAAGGGGGCAGCGGCCAAACGTGTAGCCACAGGAGCAGCAAAACGTGTAGCTACAGGAGCAGCAAATCTTGTAGCCAAAGGAGCAGCAAATGGTGCAGCCAAAGGAGCAGCAAATCGTGAAGCTACAGGAGCGGCTAACGGAGCAGCGGATAAAGGAGCAAATGCACTTCTTAATAGAGGTAAAGAAGAAACAACAGGGGCAGAAGAATACGCCAATGGTGCGTTCAGCAAACCTGGTGCAGCGAGATATTGAGAATACAATGGAGCTGGCGCATATCCAGAGAGTGCTCTGTTTACAATGTTAACTTGGCTCGCGAACGGGGGAATATTTTGAGGAATGGTTTGGGTATAGCCAATAGTAGCTGGAGCAAATAGAGGAGCTGATCTCGCTACTATAGGTAGAGCAGCACGGGCAAATGCAGGCGCTGATGCCGCCAAGACTTCTGGAGCTAGCAACGGAGATGAAAGGAAATTCCTAGCCAAGAGTGGTGAAGAATACACAGGAGCGGATGATAATACCGAAGCCAATGGAAGCCCTCCAGCATTAATCCTTGTGATAAACAGGAAGAGGAAGGAAGAAATCTGAAAATAAAATACATAATATAATGATTTTTCTATTTTTTTTATAATAAACACGTGTTAGTATCGTTATTATTATTTGAATCGTAAACGTGAGTTTAATAAAGTTCACGTATTTTATGTTTAAGTAAATTGATTAAGCTTAAATAAAACAACAGTTTGTTGATGCCAGGCGAAACCGGTGGCTGTCGAATTAAGGACAATAGTGGAAATATTTATTTAAAAATATAGTTTTATTTAAATATTGTTTTCAATGAAGTTCCATTACGAGATTTCAGAAAAAATCATGAGTGGTATTTTAATTGTTTTAAAAAGTTAATATTCTAAAATAAACATTTGATTACCAAGCTTAAGGAATTCATCGTGATAGGGGAGATGGGTCTCCTTTTCGATTGGATTATCAAATGAGAATGACATGAGGACATCTCGCGGCCAATGGTTTTTATACTGGTACCGATCTTGCCAGAATGATTGTTCTGTCTTACAGCAAAAGACATGATTACCATGTGGTCAATGATGACGTTACGACATGGCCCGTTGTTTACGACATTTTTGCTGTTAGAACGCTTGCGAGAGGACAACAACTTTGTTGCACCCGCACATTAATAGAATGCGAATTATTTTCGTTGTAAGAAAACATGGAATAATATGCATTTTTTCGGAGTTTATTTCTAGTAATTTATGGCTTTTGGGATTTGTAGGCTACGCAGTAGATGCTCGCGGACACGACCTAAGTACGATGAATATATTTTCTTTAAGAGATAAGATCCACCGCATTGCGCTGACAATGAGGATTCATATGATTATTACTAAATACCACATTAGTGAACACAATCACCTAATCCTCACTAACATATAATCTAATAGGAAAATAGATTACAACACTACATTCAACATAATTGAAAATTAAAATATTGATTGAATTGTATTTAGATAATTTATTGATAAAAAAAAAACTTAAAAACCGGAATATATCGATCAACCTGAAACGAAAAGTCTATGAAGCCTGCGTTCTGCCAGTTGGTTCTTATGGTCTTGAAACTGTTACATTGTCCAAAAAAAGTGCCGAGAAATTACGAGTGACGAAAAGAGCCATGAAAAGAGCCATGTTAGGAATAAGCCTAAGAGATGGAGTCAGAAACGGTACGGTGAGAGAAAAAACAAAGGTCACTGACATCATCCACCGGGTGGCGACTCTAAAATGGCAATGGGCAGGTCACGTAGCCAGAAGCTCAGATGAAAAGTGGACAAGAAGACTGCTGACGGCGAAAAGAAGTGCAGGGCGAAAGCAACTACGGTGGAAGGATGATCTGAACAGACACATCGGAATAACCTGGATGCAGTCTGCACAGGACAGAGTGACATGGAAGCGAATAGAGGAGGCCTGTGTCCAGGAGTGGACTTGAATAGGCTGAGGAAGAAGAATAAGAATTTATTGTTTTGGCGTAAACACTATAATATTAGGTCCTTACATATGAAATTGGCGTTTTGCCGTACTGGCAACTTTGATCTCAAATATCTTCTCTATGGTTAGGAATTCCAAATTCAAATTTATACAGCTATTTACTCAAGTATTTATGTTTCGAAAATTATAATTCATTTGTTTTTTCCTCAATTGTTTTTTTTCTTTGCGTCACTCAGTTTACAAAATGGAAAACTTGAAATATCGCGTTATTTACGAGTACGAGTTCCACCGTGGCACCAGTGCTGCAAAAACGGCTCGAAGGATTAATGATGTGTATGGCGACGGTGCCGCAAAAGAAAACACAGTGCGTTTTTGGTTCCAACGTTTTCGTTCTGGAAATTTCGACCCGCAGAACAAGCCCCGTGGACGGCCGGAGACCAAAGTTGATAATGAAGAATTGAAGTATATTGTGGAAGCGGATCCATCGCAAACCACGCCCGAGTTAGCTGCAGGCTGCGGTGTTAGTGATAAAACTGTTTTAATCCACTTGAAGCAATTTGGGAAGGTGAAAAAGCTTGAAAGGTGGGTACCTCACGAATTGAGTGAAGCAAATCAACAAACGCGCGTTGGCTGCTGCGTTGCATTACTCAACCGGCACAATAATGAAGGGATTTTGAATCGAATCATTACCTGTGATGAAAAGTGGATCCTGTATGATAATCGGAAGCGCTCATCGCAATGGCTGAACCCTGCCGAACCAGCCAAACCATGCCCCAAGCGAAAATTGACTCCAAAAAAGTTACTTGTGAGCGTTTGGTGGACTAGTGCTGGTGTCGTTCACTACAGCTTTCTTAAATCTGGCCAGACGATTACGGCAGATGTCTATTGTCAGCAACTGCAAACCATGATGGAAAAGCTAGCTGCTAAACAGCCGAGGCTGGTTAATCGCTCTAGGCCACTGCTGCTTCATGATAACGCTAGACCACACACTGCACAACAGACGGCTACCAAATTAGAAGAGCTTCAATTGGAATGTCTAAGACATCCACCGTACTCTCCGGACCTTGCCCCAACAGATTACTATTTTTTTCGAAATTTGGATAACTTCTTGCAAGGGAAAAAATTTAACTCCGATGGGGCAGTCCAAACCGACTTCAAAGATTTTATTGATTCCCGTCCGAATGGTTTTTTTAGTAAAGGGATGGATGAACTACCTATGAGATGGCAAAAGTGCATAGATAGCAATGGTACATACTTTGATTAAATAAATATATTATATTTAAAAACAATCAACTTTATGTTCCTCCCATACAAAACGCCAATTTCATATGTAAGGACCTAATATTTCAACATTATCAACTGTTTAATTGAAACACAATTATAATATCATGATTTTTTTTTTTTTTTTTGTTTTGCTAACCAATGTTAGCATCAACTATTGTGACACCCGATGATGCTAACATTGGTTAGCGAAACAGCTGTAGCGACAATTTACCTACCGGCCGCCAGAACCAATCCTCTTTAGTGACACCGGTTGAAAGAGCAATTAGTCTGCTGAAACAGAGGAGACTGCTCTCCTCGGAGATTGACGTATTTCATATAAGTGATTGTACGTTCAGAAGACAAATACTTTTGACTTGGGGCTGCATAGGTGAAGATCGGTCTTTAAAATCAAATCAAATCAGTTTATTAACTCAAAAGACATTACAAATAGCAAAATGTTTAAGGCATCAATTGAGTACAGGTAGAATATTATAAAAAATACAACTTAATACCAGGAACGCATTAGAGATGGTTCGACATTAGGAAGACAAGATACCTTATAATGTCAAAATTATTTGTCCCCTGAATGTACCTTCACTAATATGAAAGACGTTGATCTCCGAGGAGATCGCGTTCAGCAGACTAATTGCTCTTCCCACCGGTGTCACCAGAGTCACATTGGTTCTTAGGTAGGTAAAACAATCTGAGCTGAGACTGCTCTTGACACAGCAATGAGTTTATTTGGGATGTGTGGCCATCATGATGATTACGAGTATATAGTATATATTATTATAGTATTTCAATTGTATTTCAACTAATATTTAAAATTATTTCCAATAAACATTTTTAAATACTTAACAAAATGCTGCTTATAGTCGACAGAATATTAGATAAAAATATCTGTCTATTTAACTAACTAACAAAAGTAACCTTTAACTATCATATTTATTTACAAACAGAAATGCCACAATAGGGAAGTAATGTGGAGTTCCATTTCATTGCCGTAAATATAACATTACCATCCATATAGTTTCTAGGAACACCCTCGAAACATTATAATGTAATTGACCTTTACTGCGGAAGAAAATACGTTTTGAGTTTTAAATAAAGTATCTTATCAGATTTAGGTACTTTAACATAATATACAATATAAACCATCTCAATTTGATATAATAAAACTTCTTTAGTACCGTGTCGTGCCGTCTTCCACCAGCAGAGGTAACTCGTATTTTTTATTTTAAATATTATAGTTTAGACCGGAGTCGGTTTGTTATCCAAAATTTAAATTTGTTTTCACAAAAATGTATGAAAGTTTCTTGTTTACATTTCTTTTGTTATATTACTGTCGTTAATAATCTATACAATACAACATTTAATTTTTTTTACTTCACTAGTTCTTCTAACTTCAACCAGTCATTATTTGTTATGGTTTATTTCCGAAACGGGTCGAAACTAGTAGAGCAAATGCAATGAAAATTATATGTTTGAACTGATAGATATAAAATAAAACAACGCTTTGTACGGTTATTATAATTGATGCCAACTAGTTTCGTTTGAACACAACCTTCATCAGGGCAGTATATTAATAACTAAACAATTCGGTTATCAGTTGGTGAATTTTATTTTATATCGACAAGTTTAAAATATCTAACCACAAATTGAGTACTTCATTTGAAAATTTTAACTTAATATATATTAAAAATAAATGATAATTTATATTTTCTTCTATACTCGCCATCACTTTGTGTTGTGGATTCACGTTTGAATAACTTTTGGAAACATTGTATTATAACAACATTTTTTGCACTTGTCACAAACATGTAAAAATTCATACACTGAAGAAGGTAAGTTTGTGTAACGAAACATGTTGGTGAAAAGTGCAAAAAGGTGTTGTGATGATACAATGTTTCCAAAAAGTTATGCATATTTATATAATATTTTATTCAGCATCATTTAAATTTTGATTTCAGTTTTATATATTTTTTAAAAAAACTTGTAATAATTTATGAGCAATTAGTTTATTTTATAGGAATTTATAAAAAATTTACATCTTTTTTTTTATTGATCAAATATGTACTGTAATATGTACAAGGGAAAAACTATTACAGTAGAACTCGGTTATTACGATCACGGAAATAGCGACATCTCAGATGTAACGTGTAACCTTCGTTGATATATCTTCTTCTTCTTAAAGTGCCATGTCAGGTCCCCCGACGTTGGCGATCACTCTGGTAAACTCTTCCCTATCCTGCGCTGTCCGGAATAGCTCCTCCACAGTTCCGATTCCCGTCCATTCCCTCACATTGCGCAGCCAAGAGATCTGCCTTCTCCCTGCCCCCCTGCGGCCCTCTATTTTTCCCTTCAAAATTAGATGCAGCAGGCGATATTTTTCTCCTCGTAGAACGTGACCCAGATATAAAATCTTGCGGACTTTGATCAATGTCAGCAGCTCTCTATTTACTCGTACACGATTCAGGACTTCTGTGTTCGTCACTCTGTCTGTCCATGGGATCCTGAACATTCTTCGGTGAAGCCACATTTCAAATGCCTCTAACCGGTTCATTGTATTTATTTTAATGTCCATGTCTCATACGAACAGACCAAACATAACACCTTAACATCTTCTGTCTATGTTTTAAGTTGACATATCAATTAATGATTTTCTCCTTACTTACACTTATTTATTTGAATATCTGTCAGGATCTGCTCTGGCAGTATGATGGTATATCCTCTCTGCCAATCATTCCTGGGACACGGCTTGATAGTTAGTTAGAAAGTAAGTTACTCAATGGAACAACGACTTAAATGTCCATTATTCACATGGATTGCAGTAATCGTATTAACTGCGATAATGTCACCAATGAATTGAAAAAAAAAACACATTTAACTCTTAATTCAAATGTCAATAAAAGCATTTTTTACTGTCGTTGAGATGCGTCATGTAAAAAAGTATTTTCGTAGACTTATCGATCGACTTAGATTGTGATATGTGTATTTTTGGGTGACATTTGAAAAATCACGTCACGGGCCATGTCTGGAGAAGTTATTACCAAGTCCTTGACATTTCATATTTTACTTGGTTGTTGTGTTGCCTCAATATATTTCCTTTTATTCCTTTATACAACGTTTAAGTGTATTTCCTTTTGATTATTCACGTTCTATTATTCTCTTAAAGAGCTATAGAACATAACGCTTGGCTTCTGATCCTGGGACTTGTGTTCAAACCTTCTTCATAATAATTAGCTATTTTTTGTTCATATTGAAGATTATAAAATAATTTCTAATACCCTTGATTTAAATCCTTGGTGTAAGTATTTTTCACAAATTAAATTTTGTTTACAAAAATGCTTAGAGCATTTTCTTCTATATACGCCATACTATGTGTTGTTATGATTTTCAACACTTTTATTAAAAAATAAAATTACATAGACATCTTTCGGACAAACAGTCCTTCTTAGAAATATACTTTGAGCACTTTATTATTTTATTCACAGATATGTTTCGGATGATCCTCATCCTTCTTCGGTTAAAAACAAATATAAAATGTTTTGTTTTAATTTTTTAACATAGGCACCTAAAAAGAATTAAAACCACCAAGAGCGGGTTTTTCTTTATTTATGAAATTCTCTTATATTAAGTTAATGTTTTGAAATTAAAACATACCCCAAAATCACACAAGGTGAGGCCTGAATTGTTATGGTTATTGAACTCAATTTTATGTGTTTTTGGTATTGAAGGTTTTCACAGTACCAACACTGTGGAATTACATAATGATGTTTTTTTATGAATTAATACTCTGCGTTTTCCATGCTGAAAACAATAGTTTAAATCAAAATATGTCCGAAAAAAAAAATAACTGTGATAACATAGGTTAATTATTTAAATAGAATATAAAAATCTGATTATTTATATTATTTAATATTATATACCAACTACGTGCGTAGACGTATCACGGTTATTAGAATAAGATACTTTGGGTTCATGTCTCATGGTATCACCTTCATACGACGTTTCTGAGATCGTTACAGACTTAATCTTCTAGGTATTTGATGATCATGATCCAAAACGTCAGTCGTAGAGGATACTACAAGACACGGACATATCCAAGACCCTTCGAAAACAAATATAACTGTTATCAGCTTTAAACATAAATGTGTTGTTGAAAATTTCATAATAGAAATACAAAATAATACGTTTTTATTTTATTTTATAATAATAACTGTCGAAAAATTGGTTCGCAGTAAATTAATGTATTTTACATTTATAAATTGAGTTCCTAATTAATCACACTGAATATCAATCAAATAACATAATTAATTATAATCTTCATCAATGAGTTTGCTTGATTAGTACTTGGTAGATATTTATATATAGTTTTCATGCCGACCGACATGCAAGCCGACACTGCGAACCAAGGGACTACTAAGAACATCGGAGATGAAGGTCCTAAGATCAATTACTGGAAAAACTCTCCGAGATCGTGTCCGCAACGTAGACATAAGAAAAACTTGCGAAATAGAGGATATCGTTCAGCGGAGTAGATCCAGAAGAAGATAATGGAGGGACCATGTAGCCCGAATGGATGGTGACCGACTTGCAAATAAATCCCCTCCAGACACCACCCACCTGGAAGACCGCTTAAAAGATGGAAGGACAGCTGGATCTCATTATCCGACGAGACATGATTCCTGTATCACAGATCGTCAGATCTATTAAAGAAGAATAAGAAGTTTTCATGCGCTCTTCCAAGAAACGTCTCCCTCCCATCCTTTTTCTGGCCAACATATCCCAGTCTTGCGGCTCCAGAACCTGACAATCTGCCAGGGCACCATCCAACCATCGCAGTCTCGGCCTGCCGACGCTTCTTTACCCTACTGGATCGTTAGACCTCACTCTTTTGGGGAGCTCCAGATCCCCCATACGGTACAAGTGCCCTAGCCAGCGCAGTCTGTTGATCTTTATAAACTCGACCACGCTGACGTCCTGTTGTTGATCGTAGATTCCTGATTTATATCTCCTTTTCCACGCCTGATCATCCTTAATAGGTCCGAAGTTGTATGTATGTATGTACTTCGTAAGTACGTATGTAGGTTCTTCAATCCCTTACATTTCTTAGAGAAAGCTCTTATACAATGCTAAAATTATCAAATTTAAAAATTAAAAAATATTATGTGAATTCTTAAAACTCATCATACTGTGATTACATCTTTTGATGGCGCAACCCTATTCTAAAATTGTCAAAAATGCTTACTTACACAATGCGATCGTTGAACCTAAAACGGTTATTACTTTAAAAATATTTGAATGGTTAAAGTAAAATAGGCACTTACTAACAAAATAAAAAGTTTGTTAGCATTTTCGTTCTATATGGCATATAGAACGAAACTGCACACTTAGTTTGAATTTTATTTTAGTATTTGGTGCAAATTTTACTTCATAATTCATTTTTAATCGTATTTAATATTAATACCAATTACGATTAGGACTTAAAATGATTCAGGCATATTGGAATCAAATTTTCCAAGCGAATCTTAGAAGAAAAAAAGTCTTTAGATTTTGGTTGAACGGGGAGAGATTTAACTGAAATATTTTGATGGAAGTTCATTTTAACCACCCTACATATTTGAACGTACGCGATACGTTCACTTTGACTGTACCATTCTGCGCTAGCCAGTATCACGTACGCGCTTGAGAAAAAGTAATGTACCTAAAATGTACAAACTCTTAGGGATACGCGCGTGTGCCAACAACATTTGATTACAAGTCTTCATACATATGATAGTTTTACAAGTGGCAGTCGAAATGTGCGGCCGAGTATTTGACGTTTCGTAATTTAAAAAAATGAAATCAATATGTAATTAAAATTTTCATTAATAAAAAACCTGCTTTAATTTGCACGTTTCTCGGAGAATTATCTGAATGTAGGACGGTTAAATAATATTTAAATAAAAACTATTTAATGTTTACGTAAGATCAAATTTATATACTGGATTTGTCTACATTTGTAGCCAAGTGATAAGTGCTTTGATTGCCACACCGAACGTCCCTGGTTCGATTCCCGGCGATGGCAGTGTGATTGTTACACTATCTTTGGTCTGTTGAAGAATTCACGTGACAACAACACACTGTCTTTGGTCTGGTGAAGAATTCATGTGACAACAAAATGGCGATAGATTAGCGACCTATCTTATGTCACGAGAATCAATATGATAGCTACAACCTTTAATGTTATAATATAAAGAGCGATTCAAAAAAACAATAATAATAATAATTATATGCATTGTTACTGTACAATTTCATATTAAATAGTTTATATTGGCACTTCTTAGTCAAATGCGAAAGGGAAGAAGAAGGCTTTGTAATTGACAAAAGAAGGGTGAAAGTAGGATAAATGCCGTAGAAATGCGACCGCTAATAAGAATGTGTGAAAACAATATATGACAGAATTCTAATCGAAGAAGTAAGAAATGTAATGCGTCCTTAATAAAATTTAATGAAATAAAGAAAGGTTTGCTATGTTGGAACTATTAGATGAGGGAAGAATAATTAAAAAGTTATATACACGTGGTGTGAATGGAAAAAGAAGTGAAGTAAGACTTTGGAAGATATGAAATGACCAAATTAATTATTATAATTACTCAAATGCGACCATGTTCGAAGTCAGATCAATCGGAGAGCGTTCTAGTCACGATGTGTGAATGTATTATAGAATAAGCACGAAAGTTGTCAGGATAGAAAAGTGTGGCGATCCATCCTCTCTACCTTCAGAGAAACAGCGCGATGGTTAGTTAATTAGTTATTCATACTAGTTATTTAATTGTTTACTTTCATACAGGTTTGGATTTTTTAATATAAAACAAAATAGTAACTTTTATAAATTGATATAATTGAATTAATCGAAAAACTTTAACAACTTTATCATCATTAACAATTATGTACAAATATGAATTCTAAATTTCTAAAATTTATTTAATAAGGAGTGGTGCTGGTCCAGCGGCCAAAGGTGCAACCGGAGCTGTCAGGGGAGCTGCCACTGGAGCTCCTAGGGGCGCTGCCAAGGGAGCAGCAACTGGAGCAGCGAGAGGAGCGGCAATAGGTGCAGCGACAGGAGCGGTGAGAGGAGCAGCAAATGGTGCGGCGAACGGTGCTGCTAGCGGAGCAGACAGTGGTCCAGCCAGTGGAAATCCGGTATAAGCAAGAGGAGCACCCAGATAAGGAGAAGCTAAGTACGGAGCCGCAAATGGAGCTGCGAATGGAGCAGCGACATAACTCGAGAGAGCTCTATTGACGATGTTGATCTGGCTGGCGAACGGAGGAATGTTTTGAGGTACCACGTTGGCATAAGCTACTGGAGCGGGAGCAGCAAATGCCAGGGGTGCAGCAACAGGAGCCGCAAGGGGAGCAGCAAAGGGAGCGGCTGCTAAGACTGGAGCCTCAGCCACAGCGTGGATGGAGCGAGCTGGCGCTGATGCTAAAACAGGGCCAAAAGGCACGACTCCAGCTTTTGCTCCAGCAAAAGCAACAAACAGGAAAGCGCAAATCTATAAAATAAAATTAAAACAATTTTTAAAATCAAATAATTAGGAAAAAAAACATTTTTTAAAATTGTATTTATCCTCACCATCTTGGCAGCCATTTTGGTTGATTGAATGCTGCTTGTTCAATTGTCAAATTGAAAATATCATACTTCAACAGAACGGTCTTCCGTTTTTATACTACCGATGAAACAATTGTCTTAACACCTCATTGAAATGGACACTTCGCCGAAGTGTTGAAATACGCCGTGAGGAGCTGATTACAGCAAATCCTTTACGGCAACAATGAACTTCTCTGCATACAAATAAATGGCGAATAGTTGATTCAAAACAGTATCTCAATTCCATATGTAGCTTATTAGATAAGAACAAATATTTTAGGGGTACACAAACACTTTTTTTTCATTGAATACGTTGATTTACAGCTTATAACATTTACATACCAGCTGTGTATTTCAACGTTATTAACAATTTTTTTTTAATAATTCAATCATTAAGATACATAAATCTGAAGAAGTTATATAAATCTGACAGTTATCTACATTTATTAACTTCAGGTAATAACTGTGAAATCAAATATCAAAAACGAAATTTCTATCAATATATAAGTATACGTGACACTAAAAGTGATAAAAATATCGATAAAAATAAAACCTCTGTTCAATTATTTTGAAATAAAATTCGGTATATTCCACTTAATATTGTTATCGAAATATTTCTATGGTACCTTTACACGCATTAAAAACAATAGTTTTTATATAGCTCTCTCGATAAGGTACCTACGAAACAATCTGGAAAAAGTTTAAAAATAAAACATTACAAGAAATTTATTAGTTGACAAGTATTCATCTAAAATTTACTTTAGATGTTTACTTGTCAACGATCCAGTTATTATTATATGTTTTGAAATCTAAGTATAAGTTATTCAATTATTATCATGATGGTTCTTTTGTTTTCCCAATTCACAAAAACATGACGGGGAGAAAAGATGAAGAAGAATGTCAGACGTCTTCAAAACTTATGATTACAGTAAAAAGATTATACGAGTAATATATCTGTATTTTTTATATTGATTATTTCCCTGATTATAGCAGTCAACTGGTGAGACATGAAAAATGATCTTTAAAATCGCTTGTGTCTTATTTGATATGAAAATTTTCATTGCTCAAGTAACAGAGAATATTCTATCACTTTTATAGGTAGGATATGTATTGTATCCATTAGATTATTTTCCTGTTCACTTATTTGCTCAAATATGTCTAATGACATTTGCAGCCATTCCTCAAATTTGTCACGTACGGTTAAACAATTTAACGTGAATTCAGTGGCACGCGATTAGATAATGGTGTATTGACAAGCGTTGGATCAAATTCTGAATATCGCAATATGCAAAATCAGTCATCATATCACGAAACATATTACGTACAAATAATTGCGTAGATTTTTACGGTTGGTAGCAATATGTTTTTTGAGAACTTGGTAATATCCATGTAACGCGTCTTCTGGATGCTTAAAAAACAGATTACGTACAAATTTACAAAAACAACATTTGTTTGAAACAACAACGCGGTCCTACTTAAAAAGATTTATTGTTATATAAATTAAATTAAAAAAACAACGACAAATATTCAAGAATAAACATATTTTTACTTCTGTATTCGCCTTCACATTGTGCGGTGTATTCATATTTGATAATAATAACACAAAGCTTTGTTTTTTCAAAACAGTTCATTGTTTAATTAACAAAGACACATTTCGAATATTTCCCTGTTGCAAAAATCTAAACCTTTGAAATGTTTGTACAAATTTCAATCATATATACTTAAACAATTCTTTTAATATTGGGAATATAAGCGTCTAATGGGTTAATCTTCAGCATCTATCTTTTTTTTTTTTTTTTATGTACACAACAGGTCGTTTGGACCCAATTACTGTGTACAATTTTTATTTTTTAGCTATTATATTGATTCTCGTGACATGTGATAGGTAGCCAATCTATCGCCATTTTATTGTCACGTGAATTCTACACCAGACCAGACAGTGTAACAATCACACTGCCATCGCCGGGAATCGAACCCAGGACCTTCAACATGGAAGTCAGAGCTCGTAACCACTCTGCCACGAAGGTCGTCAATCTGGGATCGGATTTGGGTCGTCAATCTGGGATGGGATCGGATCTTCTAATAGTTCATAAACTATTGCAGTCTCCACCATTAAAAAACAGATCGATATATTATTAATATTATTATTTTATTGAATCACTCTATCAGATCTAGCCAAATCCATGTAAAGGATTAGATTACTCATCACATTTTCATGACATGTGATGAGTAATCTATTCCAATTTTATTTTCACGTGAATTAAACATCAGAACAATGACAGAGTGACAATCACACTCCCATCGCCAGAAATCGAACTCGGGACTTTTGGTGTGACAGTCATCGCTACTGCCACGAAGGTCGTCTGATGCATATACGAGTATAATGTAATGTTACCATTACAATTTACAATTAAAAATTTCCGCGCCTAACTCTGTAGCTCACCATTAAGGTACTCTTTCGAACATTCTTTCTAACTATCCCCTGTCAGCGCAACTATGGCATCGTTACTCGATTCCAAGGACGCGCACCCCGTCTGGGAACACTGTTTTTCTCTCCCACAGCGCGCTCGAGGACACTTCCCGCTTGTCTGTCTTGTGAGTAAGCCGCCATCTTGTGCTTCGCTTCGTTAGTGCTCCGCTCCCGTTAACACGTAGCAGAATCGAAAATCCATTGCCATCCGGCTGGACCAGCAATGGTTCAGCCTTTCTTTAGTCATATAATGTAAAGGTACTACTCAGATACCATATCGCGCTTCGGTTGGACATGTGGATCATGTGTCCCGTGCCTGCGTTAGTTCCGAATGTTCTGTCTGGTATCAACTTAATCATGTTCGAAATCATCCTCACTTGCTGCCATGCAATCGCCAAGTTCACACCACCATGCGGAACTGCGTGGATCATTTCTGCACTTCGTATGGAACCGCCATCAACTGGTCAGCGGTTATCTGATGTCCTGTGGAGCACGCCATCATGGAATTGTCACAATCAGCCTCTTCACATGTTTTCCGGCCCCGTGACAGCGAATAGAATTGAATTTTGTATTATACTAGAATGACACCTTTAGCTTTAGATTTATTTAAGTTGTTAAAATAAACCACCATGTATTCCAAAACCATTGTTTATATTTACACCCGTTCCTAATCGAATGACATCGACTGAAAAAAAATCCCGCGAGTAAAACCTTGAGTCAAAAGGTCCGCTCCCCAGAACTAGCTGGCTGGAGAATAGAGAATGTATTACAATAACACCTGGATCTGCAGAGCGAATTTAAAAATTAAATTAAGTAAACAGTTTTAATTCCCCAGATATTTTATTTTTTAAACTATTAAAATATAAAACGCTGTTTATGGTATCATAATTTCGTTTTTATTTTTCTTGACAGCTCTTCGTTAACAATGTTAATAATGTTGAAGTATCATAGTCTTTTGACCTAAAAAATGGATTATTTTATTATAGATACTATTTAAAAAAAAATAATTAACAAAAACTATGCAACGGCTTAGGGTGTCCAATATATAGGAGTCACGGATGACAGCAGTGTGATTGTCACACTGTAGTTAGTCTGGTGTAGAATTAACGTGTCACTTAAATGACGATAGATTTGCTACCTATCACATGTCATGAGAATCAATATAATATGTAATATTTTGAATGTATACAAATTCTTATAGACAAATACTGGATTTGAGAAAGACCCATTGTGGATAATTTTTTTTTATAAGGATTGGAGACGAAGATGCAAAGAAGGGCAGAATGGGGAATGTTGTTAAACATAAAGCGATTGCTCAACCCAACCAATGACAGTCCTGTAAGGGCCTCGGCCACCACATTCTGTTCCCAGAAAACAATTTACATATTCGTCTCTATTGAGATACAATTAATCCTTATAAAAAAATATTATTTGTTTTGTGTGATTTTGGGTAACATCACCCTAAAGATGGAGACTGCAACGATCTCCGAAACGTCGGTCGAGAAGGAGAAATCACACGGTGTTACCCAAAATCACACAAAAAATATTGCTGCCAACCGTGAAAATCTACGCAATTATCAATATAATAGCGAAAGACAACTCACATACATACACAATTGAGTTCAAAGAAGAAGAAAAAAGAAACAACACACAATTCTTTGTGTGTATCATAAATAAAATATTATTAAAGCTTACATAAGAAATTCAAAATGTCAGCATGCTTTCAATTTTGTTGTTATTATTCTTACATCTAAATACTTTATATATTTCAATATTAACAAGATTTACGAGCAAAACATGTTTAAGAAAACAACCCAAATTACATAAAATAATAAAATGTTTTGTTTGAGAGTGAGTTTGGTTCTTGTTGACTCCAAAAAGTTTTTAATGGTACTCGCTTTACAGATCACAACGTAAACAATCAGTTCAAAATTCCATTTCTCCAACATTCTTGCGTCATCGGAAAATGGTAATAACCAGCACTCGTCCAAAATGGCACATTTGTGACGTCACGTAAGAAACCTGAAAACATTTTTTTTTCATCTACCCACGAATCTAATAAATTTGTTTTTTTTACGATTATGCAAAGTGTACTCGTAATACGTATTTTTCTGTCATTAAGCCTCCAGTACACTTGTATACGATACAAAAACTGCCTCACCCGTGTGACATTAACCCTTTTATTACCTTAGAGTCGAAATATCAGCTATTTATATTTTCAAAATAATTTTCACCCCTATTTGTTTTATGAGCATAATAATTTAAAATAATAAACGACAAAATGAATGTGAGGGCAGAAAATGCTGGTTTAGACACATGGAGCAAACATGGAGTGGTTAAGAAAGTATGTGTCTTCATAAAAGGTTGCTCCAAATTTTTGGTTCCTTCGCTCCATTTTATTTTCAACTTGTCACTGATAAATTTCCCGATTTATGGAAAATCACCAAGATTAGTTCCATCTTCATGTGTAGCCTGAGAGAATCAGTTGAAAACTATAGACCTGTACCAATACTGTCAGCTCCAGCCAAACTATTCGAATCTATTATTTATTAAATGATTATCCCTAGAATTGAACCCTTCATAATTTCTGAGCAATGTGGCTTCAGGAAGAGGTGCTCGACTGAAACCAATATCATGATTTTCACAGGATATGTGACAAAAAAGGTCATACACAATGGACACCAGGTTGACTGCTATTTTAATGACTTGTCTAAGGCCTTTGATATCGTCAACCACGATGTACTTCTGGGTAAGCTGTCGAAAATTGGTTTCTCTTTTAGGTTAGGAAATATTCGGGATTTCTTATATGAGTATTTACAAATGATCTTAAAGTATTCCTTGAGATAAAAATTACCACGAAAATTACCTCCGCCTCCAATCAGATGTAAATAATATCGTCTACTGGAGTAAATTCAATCAAATTTATTTCAATATCTCTAAGTGCGTAATTTCATATTTTACTAAGGTATTGCGTGCTGTTTACAAAATAACTAGCGTGTGTTTCAACGATAAACATATTGTTTGTAAAAGTAGGCTGACTTTCCATGTTCACATCGAGAGAATATGAGTTGCGCTGAAAATGTTGTGATTTATTCTCCGAACTGGTAGAGTTTTTAGGAATCCATATGTTTTGTGAATACTATATAACTCATTGTTCCGGAACCGGCTCGAGTGTGGTTCTGTAATATGGAGTCTCCACGAGGCGAGATACTCGCTCATGTTAGAGAGGGTTCAGAAAAGATTTCTGAGATATCTTTACAGGAGGGAGTTTGGTAGCTATCCGTGGCTTTATCCCACTACATTCATCTTGTGCATGCTGGGAACCAATAGTCTACAGATAAGGAGGGATGGGTTCATATTTACCCATTTCTTCAGACTTATCAGGGGATTTCTTGGGAATTGAGAATTCCGTCATCTTGGAGGGTATCCATCTTAATGTTCTGGATGGTTATCATCGACAGCGTTAGGACAGACTGTTTGTAGAACCACTCTCTCCCTGCTGATCCCGGTGGGTATAGCAATCAGAGAACATGGTCGCTTCAGAGATCGTTGACATACTTGAAATAACATCGTTGAAATTCTCCTGGCATTATAGAGTACCTTGTATTCTTAAAGCCAAACCTTCGCTCATGCGTTCCTGGTAATATATATTTAAACCTTATATCTTTTGAAGAAAAAAAACGATTTATTTTGATTTTAAATGATAACCCCTATCACCGCCCTGAGGCCAATCGAAACCATGCGAAAATAAAATGTTGTAGTTTTCTCATTATTAATATTTCTAAAAGTGATTGAAATATGTACTTTCTCGAATATTTTTCGAGTGATACACACAAATATTGAGTCATGTCATTCCCATATGATACAATATAATAAAACTTCCAGAAAATTGACGTTTCCTATCGTATTGATTTCTTTATATGGAGTTTACAACATTGTTCAAGAAACAATAAATGTAAGGCTGTTTAGGGGTTAGGGTGGCATACGAATTGCGTAGTATTTTTGATTTCGAACACATTTCCAAATAAAAAAAAGGTACCGCTGAAAATCTCTTTGTAATGAGTTTGAAATTTCTTCAAGGTGACTGATTTATATAAAGCTGCGGGGTGTATTGCGCACGTGTGCTTAATGCCTCAGTTCTAAAGGTTATTTTTTTGTATTTCGCTAGGTTTATTGTTCATACTTTGACAACTAATTCGTTACAAACTCATCTATACTTACGTAAGCACAATATATTATATTTGACTTGTATTTCGGATTTATTCATTATTATGAGGTTTTGTTATATTCAATCTTTATATACTCGTATATAAAACAAAGTCGTGTTAGTTACACCATTTATAACTCAATTTTTGATTTGTTGGATTTGTCTCCGTCCCGAATAGCAGAATAACTATTAAAACATCTGAAAAAAATCAACCCAAGTGCATCCCATCCAGAAAATAGACTAGTTTAACAGAAAGTAGTGCAACAATGCTACGCGAATCATTTCGATTCGCTTCAATAAAGCAAATCCCTTGCTACCATGTGAATTACATTCATATCAATATAAATAAAATACTTTTCATTTTGATTTTGGCACATTTATTGAACTTAATTCATTGTAAGTATTTATTTTAATCTGATAAATAACTGAATTTAATTCAACTAATAAGTTCACACAACATTTATTGATTCTGAGGCGGTACGAAGTACGCTGGATCAGTTTGTTTAGAATAAATTTGAAATGTATTTATTTTCTATGTTCACGTTTTCTCAAGATAATAACAATTATTTCTTAATTCTTTAAACTATATTATATTGTAGTATATGACCAAATTAAATTTTTCATACTAATAATTAGAAATCATATCTTCCTTATAAACTCTAAATTAATTAAAGCTAATTCCATAAGCTTAGGATTTGAATGTTTCAATCTTTACTGGTTCTTAGGACGCCACTCGGGTCTTTTTAATGTGGTAGTTTCCCGATGCTTTCTGCATTCTGTTAGTATATTTGTAACGACGTAACTATTAGTGAAATGCCGAGATTTTTAGTATTTCAAAGATAAATAAAAATGTATTGTGTTATTGCTTAAAATCTTATCAAGAGACAATAGGATTCTAAGCCAAAGAATCTCTAAAAATAATATAAACAGAAGTCATTTTATGAAAAATTTAAAACTAATATTGGTGTAAAACTTAAGGCTATTTATTTCAGCGTCCTTAAATTCTTTAGTTGAAAAGAATGGTTTAATTTAAATCTCAAGGAAATCAAATCTTTCGAGTCCTTGAAACTTTCCACAGAAATATAACAAGGATTTTGATAAAGCCGCGTTTGTTGTCAAAGAATTTTGAAATATTTTAAGTTGTAAAACTTTTTGAGTTTCGTATCGTAAGGCGTCAAAGATTTGTTTCGCAAACATTATTTAAGTATTTAAATTGATATCCATACATTTCAATGTTTTATCGATTTCAATTCTTTTTTACCTGACCAAAATTTAATTTAAGTTATTTCATTCATTTCATTTTATTTTATCATTAATTAATTTAACCTTTAAAAGATTAAAATTAATATTTTTTTAATAAAAATGACTACTTTAAAACTTATGTGATAACACAAAAACTCAAATTCATCATATGTACCTAAGTTTTCACATCTATTGTGACTTTTTTAATACACCGTGTTTTTTCTTTTATGATGGTTTCTTTCTTATTAGAAATGTTTAATGATTTTATGCTTTAAACAAAATAACTATTTTCAGAATACTTCATTTAGCATGTTTTGGCAAATAACGTTAATAATTAGACATTAATATTCTCACTTAAAACAAGTGCTTTGGAAGATATATTTAAAACTCTGGACTGGTTTGAACGTGGCCTCAACATAATGGCGAATGCATTTCCCACCTTCGCTTTACAGATGACATTGTCATTTGGCGGAATTTGTGGGGGAACTCGAAGGCATGCTTAATGAACTGAACACTGCATCCAGACGAGTGAGTCTAGGAATGAATTTGGACAAGACGAAAGTCATGTACTCGTATAGTGAACATATTATCCCAAAATCAGTAATCGTAGATGGATCGGCTCTCGAAGTGGTACAAGAATATACATAACTTGGCCAAATCATACAACTGGGTAGAAACAATTTCGAGAAAGAAGCCGACCGAAGAATTCATTTGGGTTCTAAAATACCACAATGCCTCAAGACTAAAGTCTTCAACCAATGCGTCTTGCCAGTCATGACGTACGAAGCCGAGACATGGACACTGACAAAAGGTCTAGTCTTCAGATTCAGGGTCGCCCAACGCGCCATGGAAAGAGCCATGCTTGGAATAACCTTAAGAGACAGATTTAGAAACGAATTTATTCGACAACAAACCAAGGTGAGTGAGGTGGCTCTGAGGATGGGCGGGCTGAAATGACGATAGGCTAGCCATATCTGTCGGAGAACCGACGGCTGATGGGGGACGGGTTCTGGAGTGGAGATCGCGTACAGGATTCCGCAGAGTTGGACGTCCCCCTGCCCGTTGGACCGACGCGCGACGATCTGAAGAGGATTGCTGGACATGGATAGACGGAAGCGGCAATGGATATGGGACGGTGGCATGCTTTAGGAGAGGCCTACGTTCAGCAGTGGATGACAGACGGCTGAATATGATGATAATGGTGATGATGGGGTAAAACAAAAACATTTTAATTAGACGTTTCTAAAATTAATAAAGGTTCATTAAGATAACTTTGACATAAGAAACCAATGGACATGAGATGAATGCGTAAAAAATATACAAGTAGTATAAATCTTCAAATATTTGATTTGTTTTTTCTCTCACCGTATCGTTTCTGACTCTCTCTCTCTTAGGCTTATTCCTACATATTAAGTTTAATTGATACTTGTGATTATGACCAACCCCAAGGTAGACGACCCCTAGACAGATCACTAGAGTAATGGATTGACAGCTGGGGTCCGACCACGCAGGAGGCAAATTCCTATTAAGAAATAGGCCACGTGGCCTGCATTCAGAATAATAAGTGTTTATGGCTTCAACCGGGTTTCGACAGCTCATTGCCATCTTCTGGACTGTAACATATAGGAATTAAGATATGTAAGGATGTAAATATGTAGCCGTTCATACATTCAGCCTATCCTTTAGTTAAAATGGAGTGAAGATTAGTTAGTTATACAATATCTTTCTGTAACTTAGTTCCTAGTGACGAATTTTTATGAATTAAAACAGTGTTTTTTTTTCTTTTGAGTATATTTTTCTCGACATGTTTCGAAGGCTTATACCTTCATAATCGGAAGAACGATATAAAAAAATGTTTTTTATTTATTTTTTATATCGTTCTCCCGATGATGAAAATGTCGAGAAAAATAAACTCAAAAGTGGAAAAAACAGTGTTTTAATTCATAAAAATTCGTCATTATGGAATTCCACAGTGTTAACGCCTTAAGTTTATCTAAAATTAGTTCCTTGTTTTTGGGTAAAATAAAACTTTATGATGAGGGTCCGTAAAAAGTTACGTCGGTATCTGTGTCGTATTAAATTGTCATGTAAAGAGAGTATTCTCCGCAAGTTCTGTGAGGATATGCTCCACTTGCCCAACGCCCCTACGTGCTCAAGTTACTCAAGGCGGGCAGCTCGTCTCGGAGGGGGCGATTGCCGGACAATGGTCCCCGCTATAAAACCATCCGCATCTCTGGTGTTGACATCAATTCAATTTGTTTACTTCGCTCAGCAAGTACACACAAACCTTCAATCAAAATGATGACCAAATTCGTGGTGAGCATAACACAAAAATACAATTATGGTACTTAATTTAGTAGATTCTTATTATTCATATTAAAAACCGCGTCTGAAACAAACGGACTGTGTCTGAAAGACTACGCCTGAAACAGTATTTTTATAAATAATAAATAAATAAAAATTATTAAAAAATCGCTTATAAAATTGATATTCAGTTTAACCCACGGGATTTTTGGGATTTCGGGATGGCAGCTCGCTGCCATATGGTGATATAACAGATGATAACAGCAAAAAAGGGGCAGAATAAAACTAATTACATATTTAAAAAAAATGCATTATTTACAATGAATTCCTACTAAGAAATTTAAATTAATGAAAAAAATTTGTATTTGTTTAATATAAACACATTTACAATTATCATAATCTCAGTTTGGCGTTCGAATCAGCGAAAATATTATTATATATAATACAATTTTAAGATTTCTACTGATTTAACATTAAAATATGATAATTGTTCATTATGGTAGTAAATGTTTACCATTTATATCTGAAAAATATATCAAATCTAAAAAAAATCCAAACAATATCAATGCATTATTTTTTTAAATTATGATTACATAAAAATAACCTAAATTGTTTGAAAAAATTAAAAACGCAATAAAATAAGGGATTTTTTTAATTTCTTCTATGTTTGCCATACTTTGTGTTGTAGATGTTTTATACATTTATTTTTTATATGCTTTGTATACAACACTCACTTTTTTAACAAATTAAAATTAAATATCAAACAAGTTTCGGACTACCCAGCCCTTCCTCAGTGATATTATATAGATATTTCAAATATTATAAAATTGTTAAGTTTTTTATAAAGATTTATTTTCGACCCCGAGATGATATTTAATTTTAATTTGTTTGAAAAGTGAGTGTTGTATACAAAGTATACAAAAAAAGATTTTTTCTTTTTAATTATTTAATTAATTTACATTTTCAACAGTTCCTGATCGTCGCCGCCTTCCTGGTGTCCTCATCATCAGCCGGAGTTCTTCCGCTGGCATCGTATGCTGTGGCTCCAGTTGCAACCTCTTATTCCGCCCACACCGTGAACCATGCTGTAGCTACCCCAGTAGCGGCGCCTTTTGTAGCTGCCCCCGCCCCCCTCGTAGCTGCTGCCCCCGCTCCCCTGGTGGCCGCCGCGCCTGCCCTGGCGGCTCCCCTTGCAGCTCCCCTGGCATACTCTGCCTACCCCTATTCTGCCTACCCTTATTCCGCTCTCCCTTACTCCGCTCTCCCTTACTCCGCTGCTTACCTGGGTTAAACAATATTTCAAGACTGCAACTTAAAAAACCTGATCTAATGCAACCTTATTTATTTCACTATTATTCCTAAATTTTATTTCTTATTTCATTGTTTTCTTCATATCTTCTTCTTAAATATGGAAACCACTATTTCCTAAACTATATTATTTCTTATGTCTTCATTCTCACTGTAATTTTATTTAACTATTTTTCATATTTTTCCTTTCAATGTTCCTACACTTTTCTTATGTATTATATAATATTTGCTCCCTTCACATAAATAAATTTGCATGTTGTTATTACTATTGTTTAAATAAATAAAATTGAAAAATAATACGATATTTGTTTTAATTGAGTTTCAAAAAATTACCTAGATTTACCTTTTACTATGGTTAACTAATTAGATTATTTTAATTATTGAAAATAAAATGTTTAAAGACATATTTTATTTTACGATGAAATTCAATTTGTATTGATATATTCTTAAATCTGTCTCATAATAATAAGGTACCAGATTCATAATTCTGTCTAAAAGCTTGAATCTACGTCATGTGAATAAAAATACAGTTCTCAGTACCAATACCACCATTCGGGTTTTTACAATCTTTAGCTTAGTAATTGAATAATATTGTCATTCAATGTTCTCTTCCGCTTTCCTATATTATTTTTTTTAGATCATTATCAGCCTCATTCAGTCTTCCTCGTTTAAAAAACATTACACTAAAGTGTATTTAGTTATTACAACACTACATCAGGAAACGCTATTTAAAATGAAAGCTTGATTTTCCGTCGTTTCAAAGTTCTATGTTATATGTATATGAGGTCCGCAACACACCCGGATTTGTTAAAAGACGCAGCGGCGCCCTTCCGTTTTTATTCTATACTGTACATCCTAGGTCCATCCCACGTCTTTGCGGTACTGACATTAATTAATATTTACGAATGCATCAATATAACATATTACACAATAATTTAAAGATCCAACTAGGTATATATAAAATTTAATAGAATACATAAGTAATCTTCAATATTCAACAATTGAAATATTTCACAATATCCATCTATTTTGACAAATATGTTTTTTCGTTTAGCGACGTAAGGACCACCATCCTTTATACCCACCCTTTTTCTGATGGTTATTTATAACCATTTTTATTTTGAAAAATGTGGGCGTGGGTTTTCGCCTCCCACAAAGTTCAACGATTTTCCGATAAGTGGTCCCATCTGACGAATTATAGTGGATGCGTCAGAAGTACAAACCACTTAACAAGCTCTCTAGTACAACTTTTTTTCTAACCCATAACAACTCTAGTGTCTTCATTTATCTTCGAAAGGGCCTGCTCTTAATAAAATTGATATTTTTGGCAAGTTCAAAAGACAAAATGTTCAACAAAAAAAAAGACAAAATCTGCTGTGATCCGATCTATTTTGAGACTCTTTTGAATGGATCCCATCCACGTCAAATTGGACCTTGTGCCTTGTGCCATTCTTATTATTAGACATTGCGTAAACAAAAAAAAATAGTTACGACCTTAAAAATTCTCTTTTATATAGAAAGTTACTGGTGCTTCGTTATAAAGTTATGACACCACATGAAACTATCCGCTATTTTTTATGCTATATTTAATATCTGAATAATTGCTTTAGATAAAACTAAATCATAATGAAAATTTCAAAATACCTAAATGTCAAAGATTTATAAGCTTGTGGCTATTTTCAAATTAAATATATTGAATGAGCGTCAACCAATATAAATGAAGTTTTAATTCGCATAACGTTTTCCACATTATTTTTCTAGCTTAGCCAATATCGAATTTGCCAAAGTTAAGTTATCTATATTAAAAAGTTTTCAACTTCATTTGCATTAGTTAATTAATTTTATAGTTATAATCCACAGTTGCTGAAGTAAACGTGGATGAATTGATCAGGAAAAAACAAGTTTAGAACATTCATGAAATGTGATCCAAATTTTAATTAAAAAAACTATAATATAAACTTAATCATTCTCTGAATTGTGTCATGTTTAAGGTATAATATAACATAATAGACATTATTTTGATAACAATAAAATTCTATGAAGAAATGTACAGAAACAATATCGAATGGTATAAAAGATATTTAAAACAAAAAAAAAAGTGTTTTCTGAACTGATTTTTCAAATTAATTCGGTACTTATTTGGCAAAAGGTCTCAACTGCTTTTTATGAATTTAACAGGAGAGCAAAAATAAGATTTTTACATTATTTTGATTATTTAAAAAAAAAAATTTGTTGCAAATTGTTTATTTCAAATGTCAATTTACGTAGCATAACATTATTTACAAGATATATCAGTAACTAAATTAAATATATATATATATATATATATATATATATATATATATATATATATATATATATATATATATATATATATATATATATATATATATATATATATATATATATATATATATATATATATATATATATATATATATATATATATATATATATATATATATATATATATATATATATAAATATATATATATAAATATATAACTATATATATATATATATATATATATATATATATATATATATATATATGCTATATATATATATATATATATATATATATATATATATATATATATATATATAATATATATATATATATATATATATATATATATATATATATATATATATATATAATTAAAAAAAATAGGGGTTGAATGCAAATTATACAAAAAAAAATACAAAAAAAAAATGTAATAAAAAAGTACAGCTCTAACGTTTTGTCAAAACATAAAGTGTGCTAAAATAATACTGATGGTATACTTAACTCAGTTTCACAAAAAAACGCATCTGGGACCTTTTGCCAAATAAGTGCCGAATTATAACACTGTTTTTGCACTTATATTAGGCTAAAAGCGACATTATTTATAGACTGTTTACTTTCATACCAAAGAAATGTATTTTTGGCAATATCTAAATGTTGTCAAAAAAAATAAAATACGGTCTCTAGAATCATTTGGTAAAATAAAAGATATTGTTTTCAATGCTTTTTTTTATAACAAGTTTATTAACAAGAGATCTATAATAATAATCAAACTAACATCACAAATCATACTAACAACATTGTTTTAACATGTATATTTACATAACATTTATGGCAATTATATAACATTTTGTTCTACAAAAGAAACTGTGCCGTCACTTAACCTAAATAAGGATAGGCATAAGGAGATGGTGCACCAACGATTGGGCCTGGTCCAGCGATGTAAGGAGCTGGCCCTCCGATGAATGGAGCTGGCGCACCAATATAGGGGGCTGGCGCACCAATGTAGGGAGCGGCTCCTCCAATGAGTGGGGCTGGCGCACCAATGTAGGGAGAGGCACCTCCGATGAGTGGGGCTGGCGCACCAATGTAGGGAGCGGCACCTCCGATGAGTGGGGCTGGCGCACCAATGTAGGGAGCGGCACCTCCGATGAGTGGAGCTGGCGCACCAATGTAAGGAGCCGGTCCTCCAATGTAAGGGACTGGCGCACCTAGAACTCCAGGGGCTAACAGAGGAGCTGGTCCAACAAGTGGTGCTCTGGCAACTAGTGGGGCAGGAGCAAGCAGTGGTGCTCTGGCTATAAGCGGTGCGGGGGCAGCTAATAGGGGAGCACGTGCTACCAATGGAGCGGCGACTACTGGGGCATGGGCAACAACCGGGGTGGCGACTGAATGGTGAACCGTGTGGGCATTGTATGAACTAGCAACGGGAGCAATTGCATACGAAGCTAACGGGAGGACACCAGCTGATGACCCTACCACCATAGAGGCGCAGATGCACAATACCTGTAACAAAGGCAGACATTTGATGTATAACACTTTATTTTACTTCTAAGAACTTCTGAACACAAATGAAGCATAGTTTTTAGTTTTGACTCACCCTCTAAAAGCGGGTTGGCTTCAAACATCGAACATTGTGATTACAATCCATAGTGTAATTTTAAGTTACGGAAAATAGTTCATACGAGTTATTAAGGAGATTATTAATACATGTATTATTTTTTATAAGAAAGGAATGTAGAGCAGAAGAAGGTATTATAACCAAAATTATGAAAGAATCGCTGTGATGGTTCGGACATATGGAACGCATGGATGGAGAAAGAATAGTTAAGAAAGTATACGTTAATGATGTAAATGGAGTACGGAGTTGAGGCAGACCGAGGAAAAAACATGGCATGACCAAATTAATCCAATTTTAAAGATTGATCATGTTGGAGGAATTGGAGGAATTGAGGTGCGTGTATGACTCGTTGTATGAATGTGGAGGAAGCTAGAGAGGTTTGCCAGGATAGAGTAGTGTGCGGTCCATCTCTCTGCCTACCCCTACGGGGAAACGGCGTGATGGTTTGTTTGTTTTGTATTATTTTTAAAATCTTATCTGAGTTTAAACATACAAAAAAAAATAACCGAAGGAACATAAATAGATTTTCCACATTTTTCAGTTAAAGAATTCAAAATATTACATAACAGTTCATTTATTTTGTAAATGCGAAATAAGGGGATGAAGCGATATTTTTCTGAAAGTTTTTACTTGCTTACTACTCACCACGAATGCGTTCATTCTCCTTGATTTCTTAGAAATGCTTCTCCTTCGAATAACCGATGGCAGATGATGCTGTCGATTTGCTGGCCAACATTTTTATACTGGTCATTTAGTAATACTTGCCGCCAAAGAAAGTGGTTCGTGTCGCCATAGGAAGTTAGGTGAATCGAAGCTAAATAGTTGTTACACTTACGAATTAGGACATGGGCTGACAGCTCGCATATCAATTAGCTTGACCGCGAAATTGGCTTCGTTATTACATAATCATTAAAGAGTGAACGCATCCTTAGTTCCTACTACCTTCACGTACTTTAGAGTTATAAACTTCATTGTTTTCTTAAAGTTAAGAAAAATAGAAGCTTATTGGCTTAAGTTTTATTCCAAATAAATCATTTAAAACATACTCAAATAGAGATAGTAAAAGACTCAAATAGAGACTCTTGCGATGTGGGTTCCTAGACACCTAGGAACCCACATCGCAAGAGGCAACAAACTCAGCGGCCTCCACCCAGTTTAAGAAGAAGAAGAAGAATAAGAAGAAGATTATAAAAGTTTTTTTTTAATAATTTATAATTGATAGCATAAATAATATATACTCGAATGTCACAAAAATATATATATTTTTTATTAATGTTGTTATTTTAAATTTCTTGGTAGAAGGTCATTGTAAATAATGAAAAGAAAAAAATTCTAAAAAATCTTTTTAAAATGTACGTATATGTAGTGTAGTCACATCAGTGGATTTTAAACTAAATAAACATTTAATATAAAATTAACAACAGAGATGTTAGTTTTTACAATGATAAAGTTTTTATAATAATTTTATAATGATAAATTTTGCTTTATTTTGACTACGTTACGTGACGTGATTTTCGTTTCAAAATGAACCAGGTATTTTAAAGTTTATTTATTTATAGTTTCATTCCAATACATATTTGTATTTTGAAACGAGAATAGAAATTTACATACTCGTATAAGCTATTTTATATTAACAAAAACAACCATTATTTAAAAGTTTCAATATATTTTATGGGAGTGAAATCTATCGCCTTGTTTAATCATTATCTACAATTTGTTGATACCTTAGAGCGCCAAAACATGCCCCCATAAAACATTATATAATACCATAAAACTTCTATAAAACCGACGTTTTCATTAATATTAAATATTTATTTTTTAATTTTACATCATTGTTCAAGTAACATTAAATACATTTTTAGCATTAAAGCGTTACACCTTCCAACAGGTGTAATCATCAGAAGGTTAGTTCAATATATTGTACCGTGACAAAGGCTATGTTGTCGCTATCTCACGGACATACAGTTTTATGTACTTTGATACAAATGAGTTATCTGTAAGGCCGCGTAGTTTCTAATTGGAGCATACTATCAAAGAAATAGATCTTTGCTGTAAAATTTTATCAATCAGAGGCACCTTATAAAAAATGTTTACAGTGATTTGTAAAGTCATATTAATAACTTAAATATGTGTATGAAGATGATAAAATTGAGCAAAATAAATAGTTTATCTCCGTATGGTCAAAACGGAAGCTAATATCATGCAAGCGGAACTAGAGCACAGAGTTTAAATGGGTGCTCCAAACTCCCTGAATACGTTCTTAAAGTCCAAACTCCTATCCAAAAACACAAGGCTGCGCATTTATAATATCTCCATGTAACCTGTAGTGACACATGGTTCTGAGTCACGGATAATGACTCTTAAAGTCCTCTTGGGCATGCTGTAGACCAATAGTTTGCAGATAAGAAGAGATGGGTGCTCACTTACCCATTTCTTCAGACTTATCAGGGGATTCTTTGAGAACTCCGTTATTTTGGAGGCTATCCATTTTTATGTTCCAAATGGTTATCTTCGACAGCGTCAGCAAAGACTGTTTTATCTCCCAGCATTCAGAACCAACCTGCCTCTGGTGATGCCGGTGGGGAGAGCAATCAAACTGCTGAACATGATCGCTTCGGAGATCGGTGTCTTTCATATTCGTAAAAATACGTTCAGAAGACAAATACTCTTGACTTTGGAGAGTATTATGTATTCTAATGTCAAACCATCTCTCATGCATTCCTGGTATTATTTTTTTTATGTTTTAGCTGTTATCAATAGATGCCTTAAACTATAATTGTTGTTTGTAATATCTTTTGAGAAAATAAACTAATTTGATTTGATTGATTGTATTAAAGAAAAAATTAATTTACAGGCTTAAAAATAATATCCTTTGAATGATCCTGATCTGGTATCGCAGCTGGAACTTGGAGCCTTTGAAGCAATCAATATGTCTGCACAATGACCCAGCGCCCCTTTGTAATGAGCTCCGTTGGAGCTGGTCGCCTAACATATATTAGTCGGAGAGTCCAATAATAAGAATCAATACCGGTCGGAGTAGGACCTCTAGTTAAGACTAGACAGCGCCTAATAGATAATGATCTCGCTGATATGACCAAGCTTGGCGTAAGGAGAGCAAAAGCGCAAGATCTAGGGGTTTGAATAACATCATCAAGGAAACTAAAATTCTTCAAGAGTTGCATGGAAGCAAGTACATTATTTTTCTTCTCAGTCGTATTCCTCATAATTGAGGGTCGTGTCCGTCGTCTATGAATAAAAAAAATAATTTGAATTTTAGCATGAGTTAAAGCGATTTAATTCTTTGCGCTGCAAATGACTCCGCTGACATGCGCAGTTACATTTATTTATAATTCGTAACAAATTTATTATTAATGTCTCTTTACAACTTATTTATTATTAATTATATTTCTTCTTGTATTTGTAATTATATTATATTAAACAAGAACATGAGTTTGATAACGCAGAAAATTATTTTATTAATTTACGAGTTGATTTGCTCTATTTTTTATCATTATCTTTGTTTTTTGATCTGTTAATCATCAAGCCCACCAGCTCACTCTCCCTTTCGATTCTTCTGATAAGTTCTGCGAGTTCACTCTCTGAGGATGCAATTGGTGTTGTATTCTATTCGTATATCAAGTTAATAATTCTAGTTCCATCAACTGATATGCAGTACTCCCATCCCACCAAGGCTTTTCGCATTATATATTCACCGCGTATATTAAACAACATGGGGGAGAATACGCATCCCTGTCGAACGCCCTTTTCAGGTTTGAATGATTTCGAGAGAATATCATTTACCTTCACAGCAGGTTCGCCTACCATATATAGATTTGCAATGAATACAATTAGATGTTTTGGCACTACATTACCTTCAAAACATTCCATTAACAGTCCCAACGAACAAAATCAAAGGCCTTTGAGTAATCTATGAAATACACATAGGGTTGTTGAATTGTGTAATTACAAAATAAACATTAAAAGTATTAGTAATATATGTATGTGTAATTTGTATTTACGTATATGCAATTTCCTTGGATGTCATCATTTCCTTTCACATTCATAATTTTCTTATTACGTTCGTTGAATCGTTCACCAGTTGTACCCTATTATTTACAAATGTGTATGAAAAATCGTCATAAAGTTCTTACCCTCTAATCTTATGAATTAGACTGTAATCACATCTCGACATTGCGCCTGTAATAACGTCATTTAAAGTAATGACACAATATAACAAACTTGTTATTTCATCTGTTCGTATTGTGTGTGCCTGCGCAATTCTTAGAAAAGAGATATATTCATGTTGAATAGAAATTTTCCATACATCTCTTTTTCTTTTTTTATACACTTTGTTTATACAACACTTACAATAAAAGAAATTGTTTACACGATCTGTCAGATGTTATAAAGATTTATTTAATAAATCTTTATTAAATCTGTCCGATCATGTAAATAATTTTATAATATTTTAAATATGTATCTTTATAATATATATCACTGAAGAAGGACTGGTTGGCCGAAACATGCCTATGTAATTTTAATTGTTTTAATGTAAGTGTTGTATAAACAAAGTGTATTAAAAAATAAAAAGAGAAATAAAACAATTACAACACAAAGTATGGCGAATATAAAAGAGATTTTTCATATAATTCTAACATGTGTTTTAGTTTAAGAATTTTGTGAATATTCAGCAATTTTGTCGTTTCAGACATTTAATTATTTATAGCAATGCCGCCATCTGTTGTTTTTCGTGGAAACTGTTTTTACTTATCGCAATTACAAAAACTGGCAAATAAATAATGTTTAAACAAATCTCATTTTCTAAAACGTGTTTTAGTCTGTATACTGTCAAGAATTTATAAATATTTTTAATACAGATATTAAATTAAAATATTGTAGGTTTTTAATTAATTTAGCCTTGCTCTTAAATATCTAATGATTCTCAATACGATTTAATGTTCTTCTTTATAGTTTAAATACTAGGATTGGTTTGCAGCAAAGTCTTGAACGTCTTTTTTCACTGCGCTCCGTCTTCTGCAGCCCTCTTCAACTCAGCATAAAAGACGCAGTTCATTACATCACACACCGTTTTCATATTTTCTTCTAAACCGACTAAATAATCACCCCTCTTAAAATACATACTACCAAAATGTTGTGAATAACAATGAGTGTTGGTATTTTTTTAAGTAGTTGAATACTAATCAATTTCAAAATTAAATGAATGAGACTACAACTTATATTTTACATACATTTTTTGAAAATCACCATTTTTCTCCGAAACATACAAAGTGTACAACTATATATTTTGTGTTTTAATTGTATAATATCTCATATTTAATTGGTTAAATATACGATAGTATGAGTACATGTATAATTTGTTTTTACACCACTTCATTTTCTAGTACAATCAACCGGTTACGCTCCCGCCGAAACTTTGTTAGGTTTACAAAAGTCTCTGTCTTTTGTAACCCTGACGAAGCTCCAGCGGGAGCGAAACCGGTTAGTTGTACCAAAATAAAGTATTGTAAAAACAAATTAAAAGTGTATTAATATTATAATTAATAATGCCACACCACAAATTAAGTGCTTCATACGATGGAATATAATTGGTTACTTAAAATATTAAAACAGTGAAAAAAACAACCGTTCTTTAAACTTCTGTGATAATTAATGCGAATACGAACGTCTGTCTTCTAAAGGATTTAATTTATTTTATGGGAATAACATGTTATCAATCGTCAAAATAGTGAAATGTTTCATTCAATGTATCACTTGATAATGCTTTAAAGAGGCAAAATATGTCATTCCTATCAAATATATAATTCCTATGTAATAATAAAAACTTCTAGAAAACTAACGTTTTCATTCGTAATAACTTTTTAATATGAAGTTTAACATCATTGTTCAAAATACAATAAATTTTGTGATATTGCAGAGTGATATGTTCTATCTAACTAGAACAGTTCCAATATGAGTTTGCTGTAGAAAAATCAATTATAGCGCATTCTTAAAATATTGAAAATCTTCAAGAAGAATACCGTTTATTCAATATCGCGTATTTAATATGTACTCGTAGTTAAACATCATGGTTCAAAGTGCAAAAATAAAATTTAGCATTCAAACTTCTATGATATTTAATACGATATCACAGGAATGTAGAGCGGAAGAAGGTATTATGAACAAAATTATGAAAGGATCGCTGCGTTGGTTCGGACATATAGAGCGCATGGATGGAGTAAGAATTGTCTAAGAAAGTATACGTTAATGATGTAAATGGAGTACGGAGTCGAGGCAGACCGAGGAAAACATGGCATGACCAAATAAATCAAATTTTAAAGGTTGGTCATGTTAAAAATCGGAAGAATCGACGTACGTGTATGACTCTCTCTATGAATGTGGAGGAAGCTAGAATGGTGTCCCAGGATAGAGTAGTGTGGTGGTCCATTCTCTCTGGTACATCTACGGGAAAACGGCGTGATGGTTTGTTGTTGTTGTTAAATGTAACACTTTTTCACTAAATATAAACCACTTTATTTGAGTAAGTAGCGCCAACCGGTTTCACTCTGTTGCGAGTTTTCTCAGGGCTATACATAAACTGTGTAATTTAATAATTTCATTCAAAGTAATTATCTACTTTTTATAATAATAAATATATTTTTAATTAAGGTATCTAACTCCTTGAAGTGAACAATATGAATGAACGAAATGCATTTTCTTCGTTTGGTGAACACGTACGAACAATTAAAAGTGTTCCGATTTTTTAGGTCATTGCAACTTTCGGAATACAAATGATCCTTATTACCGCGCTGTGCAACGGTGATCTACATTGTGCGTGGTGATTGTCGCTGTCACTTGCGCTGCCGGCCGATTGAATAATGCCCCGCCACCAGAGGCACGGCGCATGTCCAGCCAGCGCCGATACTTACGCGTTTGTAATCGTTATGCAATCGATCGCGGTTTAAACTAACTTAGTGGACTTGGACGCTGACAAGATGTCTGGTGTACAAGTTCCAGGTCGCCCAGGAAAGATCCATGTTTGGAATAACCTAGAAGGACAGAATCAGAGGCGAGATATTCCGTTATGCTGGAGAGGGTTCAGAATTTTTTTTTGAGGTATCTCTACATGAGAGAGTATGGTAGCTATCTGTGGCTCTATCCCACGGCATTTCTTTTGGGAATGCTTGGAGCTAACTCTCTGCAGCTTCGAAAAGATGGGCATCTCATAACCACTTTCTAAAGAAAGTTGATGTAAATGTATATCAGAGACATAAGGTCAAACTTTACTAAGACAATCAAGATGCGGAGATCGAACGTAGACAGGGCCTTACGTGGGCTTCTTTCAGAAAACTTTCCTATATTCTCCGATGAAATGGAATCAACTGAATTAAAAGATATTTGATATGTTACTTAATGAAGAAGAATATGTCGAACATCTGTCTGCAAAACAAGTAACGAAATAAATGGATCAAAGAAAAAACCAAAGATGCCGATATAGCGTGGAAAATTGCTTCGTTGAAGTAAAATTGAACCGGTCATATAGTGAGGACAGTGGATGATCAATGGCCCAGACCCACCCTAGAATAAAAACCGAGAACGGACCGCAGAAACCCGGGCATACCACAGGCAAAATGTTCTGATGGCATATAAAAAGTGGCTGATCAATGGCACAGACTGAAGAGGGGTAGAGAGTTATGGATGTTGGGAAGGGAAGCCTATCTCCAACACTAGACGACTAATGACTGATGAGGATTATTATGATTCAATTATTGAAAAGACAACTTGTGTTCAGCATTTTAATTATCTACGGGATAAAACTTTAGTACCTAATGCGGGCGACTTAAATTTAAAATGAACATTTCTGGGACTACGGCAATACTTTCAAGAACCAAACCAATTCATTTATGTGAATGACCGTAGTGCTTTACCAATATATTATTTTATCTTCTATAGAATCCGTTTTTTGAAAATTTTTAATCATTAGTTTTCACTCTTTTCAGATTGAACATTGTGCGACCCCTTTATTACCTTCCTTTCAAAAACATTTTTCATATAACGCCCATTTTCAAATTTTTATTTGAGAGCCTTGTTAAAACAATAATTTTTATAGATGTCATATACTATGTTTCTTACATTACAAGACCAAGATAATATCTAAACGCTTTCTTTGATTTATTAAAAACTTCTCAAATAAATAACACTCAATTTCAAAAACTATATACCTATTTTTTTTTAATACTTTTTTTTGGTGCTTAAGTAAACCCATTTAAAGCGTTTATTGAAGTGTTATTTACATCATCAAAATTATCAAAACATTACATATCAAAATTAGTAGGTATGTTATTTAAGAACAATTTTTTTTTCAAATCTTCTTTATATGTCCTACTTTGTTTTCCAGCTTCACTTGGTAATACGTCTAATTTTTTCAATACGGCTGCTTGAACTTAACCGAAGGTATCGCTGACAATAAGAGAATGGTATAGAAGATTTATTGGTCATTTTCCTTATCTAAGTTAAATAATAACGAATATCATTCGTATTAAGCCGTTTATGGGACGCTTGCCGTAGGCGAAAATTTATTTTGTGCCACCACTGCGAAATGGGATTCATTGATCAATTAAATCTATAAAGAAGCTAGACTAAACGTGTTTAAATATTTTACATAAAAAACAATCATATGAAAACTTAGTAAGTTCTGTTGTTTTTCTGTACGCAGAAACATGAGAATGGCTATCGAATTTTTGCACCTAGTTACATAGTTTATAGAGAACACACCGTGGAAAATAGATCGTACGTTGCATTGTCCAAAGGCAGAATACAGCAATTAAATATGGAATATGTTAATATATGTACAATGGCATGTAGAAATACTTCACACTTAGTTTATGTGAAATAAACCGATTGAAGTTATTGGTATTCAAAAGATCGAATCAAATATGTCAATCGTATAGTTTTGTTCCTAGGCCGTAATTGCTACGAAATAACCTTTGAAGGTTTTTAGAACAGAGATTACGTATGGAAAAGCTATTTTCAATGGAAAGAAAATGCTGAATTGCGTAAATGTTTATTTTTATTGCAACTCATATATTAAAAAAAAGTTTTTTGAATGTATACAAATACTTGTAGATATGTGTGATAATTGGGTTGATAGCCTTTCACGTTACATTAATAAAGATTTTCTGCTTAATGCTTACGATTGAAAAGGTACAAAAAGATCTTACGTTTTTTGTACCTCAAAGATAACGGTTATTACCCCTGGCTGTACCCAACTGATTTCTTGCTGGGTATGCTGGACTACCAATCATTGGAAATTAGACGAACTATCCATTTGGGTGTTCATTTTTTTCAACTGATTCGTGGTCGATATTTTGAATGGATTGACTTTGTTTGTCCCTGACAATTATCTATCTCTTAAATAATGTGTTGTTTTTCTTATTGTTTCTTCTGTTTAAAATAGTTTTTTACCTACCTGTATAGTCATAAGCGCTTTGGTTATATACTGTAATGTTTATGATTTAAAAATAAATTGAATTGAAAAATTGAATTGAATCTAAAATCTCAATAGACGGCGCTAGTGTTGATTGAACTAAAATATGTGAAATATTTTTCAACATTTAGCATATATACAACTTTCAAAAAAAATTGTCAGACGTGGTGTTCGTAAAAAGGGCGGAATGCGGAATATTGTATTACATAAAGCGATCGCTTAACCCAAATAATGACAAGTCATAAGTCCTGTAAACGCCTCGACCACCATATTCTGTTTCCAAATAATTTACATCTTCGTCTCTATTGAGAATTAATTCTTATTAAAAAAATAATTTTCAAAAAATTATATAGTTCAAATACACTCCATAGATCATTTAATCATTTGAGTGTGATGCAAAAAACAGTTTTTTTTTTATATTCGTCATAAATTTGTATTCCGGATTCATTGAGAAATGTTTATTATTAAATTTTACATGTTTATAATAGAAATTAATAATCCTAAAATTTTAGAAATTAAAAATAAATAATTTTTTTTTGTTTTTGTCAGCTTGTCTCCATCCACTGATGGGCGTAAGCCTCTCCACCCCCACCCCCAAAAATAGTTCCTTTGCAATGATTTAAAAGGGAACGGTTACAGATATTTCTCATAAAAAACATTTTATAGATTTTATTCACAATATTAATCTATTTTCTACAAGGAAGTGAAAGTTCAATGATTTATTATAATGTTGAAGGATTGTTATAATCTATTTTAGTCGCACGTGGGTTCTATTTTCCCAACAAACCGGCCAAACAATACAAAGGTAGTACAATTTATCTGCCGTTAATATGATTTCAAAATGCCCCTTGGTATTTGGTCTACTTATCGTAGACTTAGTATAATAATTCTAAGATATTTATTATTATTATACATCGATTGCAATATTATATTTAGCATATATTAGAGTTAAATTAAGGAATATATTATCAGTTTACGAAGAAAAAAAAATAATTTATAAAATTTAATTTTTTTCGTTATTATTCTGATTTTGAAAATTTGGTTTGGTTCATGTGGTGCTCCTGTAAATTTGGCGATTTTGCTTGTATAAGTGAATTGTTTCGGTCAATTTAACTGTTGCTGCACTTTATAATAGTTAATTGTGACACGTAATACGTTTGTACTGTTTTGCTGTGAAAATTATATTAGTTTTATCGTTTTTAAAAAGAATTTTGACAGGTGTAAAAATAAAATTTTACTTGGAAAGACTATTTTTTTAAATAAACCAATGATTTTCGGTTTATAGGTATATTACTATAAACCGAAAATCATTGGTTTATTAAAAAAAAAACAGTTTTTCCAAGCAATATGAAACCTTTAAACTCCCATATCTCCAAAATGTATATTTGCACTTAATTCGGTTTTACACTCACGGTGCGATATGATAGAGTATCAAATGAAAATATTTGAATCGGATGCAGTGCGAATAAAATTTTTATGAACAAAATAATGAATGGGTAATATAGAAGATTAGGACATGTAAAAATATTGAAAGAAGAAAGAATGGTAAAGAAAAAATAGGTCAGTGATGTAAATGCAAAAAATAATAGAGGAAGACCAAGAAAGACGTGGTACTATCAATTCTAATATTATATGTCAGGCCCGGGAAAAATCAACATGCGTGCAAGATATGATGTATGGAGAAGCGTGAGAAGTATGTAAGGAAAGAACAGCGTGGCGGTCCATTTTTTCTGCCTACCCTTTGGAGGAGACAGTGTGACAGTTAATTAAGAAGTACTCGTATAATAGGTATTTTTTATATTAAAAAATTTACATTCAATTATTTTTTCTTTTAAAGAGTATAATTAGATGTTCATTAGGCATTATTAAGAAAATAAATAACAGTGGAATTTCAACACAATTTGTTTTTGATGCATTTTTTTTTAATATGTCGAACAGTCATTCCGTTTCATTAAAATGGGTATTATTAACCCAAATGAGGCTAAAAATATTTTTTAATTGCCGTTTTTGATGCGTACTTAATTATATAAATACTTGAACTACATACCTACACTCAAGGAATACCAAGTAAGTTACTGGTTATTAAAATATTCGCAATGCAAAAAATTCGCATACAATTACCGAAGAAAATCCAGATTTTGCTTGGTTTTAAAGCCGTTGGAATTCTCAGCAACTCTGCTAAATAAATAAATATTCGACACATGTATTTTATTTGTACTGCTACAAAACACATTTGATAGTAACATATTGTGTCAATAGTGACAAGTAATTGACACGAGATGTCTTTATTCCATTGAAAACAAATTTATAGCTATTTCAATACTTGAATACGTTAATATTACTTGATAATTATAACGAATGAAAACACCTGTTTACTAGAGGTTTAAATATATAAATGGGAATAACATGTTTTACCTATCTAAGGCATTATCAAATATTTCATTTGATAATACCTTAGCAAAGCGAAAAATGAGATTCTCGTTTTATATAATAAACTTGTAGAAAACTGACATTTTCATTCGAAATAATTATTTAATATAAAGTTTTGGACCGTTGTTCAAGAAACAAGAAATATCATTACATGCATTAAAAAGTCCTATTTCGTAATATAATTTAATATCATCTCGCTAGGCAGGGACAGTTTAAATTTTACTTATCTTAACTGTTTAATATTTTTTGAACAATTGTATAAAACTCCATTTTATATCATTTAATTAATATTAATTACATTTATAGATATAAAATAACAAAACACTTTGTATTTAACTTGGTGTATAGCTATTATAATTGATACCGACTACATTAGAGCAAAATAATATTTTTAATTTTACCCTGATGAAGCTTGGGTCCAAGCTTTTACGTCATCGTTTTGGAGTATTTCTACTTTAACTCTACGGTCACTGTTTTGTTTCTCTTGGTGCGCTAGCCTCGGAACAGATTTACCTTTGTCACCACTAATACGTGATCCATTCCAAGTTCAGCCCCTCTGAACACTGTGGTATCTACGGAGTCCGTCCGTAATCTAGAGTGAGTCAACGATGACGTAATCGATAGTCGTCCTTTCACTGCCTCTCTCCCATGTATACTGATGGATCCTCTTATGATCAAACATCATGTTTGACACAAGAGGCTCCACTCCAGGCACACACCAAGCAACATCTTTCCATTAACATTCGTCCTACTATCACCACACTTACCGAGACATTCTTCTTAACCAACCCTTTGGATTCCTACTCATCCATTCAAATCTCCTGCTAAAATATTATAATTATTTCATTCACGTTCTTACTCTACGTTCTTACAGAACTGATCTTTCACAGCTTCATCTTTGCTATTAACAGGAGTATACCCAATTATGAGTAATACTCTTGTTAATCTTAATCATAGAATACTTATAATGATCCTGAGACCCCGACCTGGTGTTGCAGTGGAAACTTGGAGGCATAAGACCAACCAAGAGATCCGTACGATGACCCAGCAGCCCCTTCTAACGAGCACCGTGAGAGCCGGTCGCCTAGCATGGATTGGGCACATATGCCCAGCCGAAGAGACCAAAGCAATCAAGACCCTGCACGCGTCTAGACCGACTGGAGTAAGAAAATCTAGAAAAATAAAACTAGACCTCTAGGAAGGCCTAGACAGTGCCTAATGGACAATGTTCTGGCTGATCTGGCTAGGTTGGGCGAATCGGACTGCTGAGAGCAAAAGGCGCAGGATCGAGGAGCTTGGCGAAAAATCATCATGGAGGTTAAAACTCTTCAAGAGTTGTATGGCCATAGGAAGTAACCTTTGTCAATCCAATCTTGTAATTTACATAAAATATAATAAAACTTCTAGAAAACAGACGTTTGATTCGTATTAATTATTTAATATGGAGTTTCAAATCATTGTTCAAGAAACAATAAATAATAACAAAATACTTTAAAATCTTTGTATCTCGTAAGAGTGACTCAGATTGACTAGTACATATACGGTAATTGACATAATTGTATGCGTCTGTTACATATTGTACCCGTGAGCTACGTGTACGGTGGACCTCACAAGTACCTTTCGTCAGCGGTCCGGACTCGTGGAAGGAGAGAAGAAACATCTCGGACGACTGCACCGAGCAGGTGGGGCGGAGGAAGGGGTGAGTCTAAGGGCGTACTTGGAACTTTGGTATATAAACTCCAAATAACATAGCAGAGTCAACATTCGCACTTGTGTCCACAACGAGCCAATAACAAACCTACTAAAATGTTCAAGCTGGTAAGTTCATTAATTTATAAACTATACAACAATATAAAAGCTTTTAATTATCATATTTATATATTATCACATAATAATTTATCATTTTTTTGATAGCCACTGAAAATAATTTAAAAGCATATTAAAAAACATTACATTTTCAGCTTAAGATGAAAACGTTTCATTTTCCTAATGGAACTATTTTCTGAACGTGGAATTCAATCTATTTTTTTTAAATTAAATATCATTGCGGCGTGATCGCGAAATATTTGGTGTACCTTTTTTTCATCTGTTTACCGATCTTAAGTTATCCTTCATTATAATTCTTCGCTTGTGTTAATTCAAGGTTAGTTTGCAGTAAGCAGTTTTCCGTTGCTATCCACATTTGTATACAGCGAGTTATTAAAACCCAAATACTGTATACAATTTTTTTTTGCTAGTGATTCTCATGACAGGTGATAGATAGCTAATTGATCGCCATTTTATTGTCATAAGAATTCTACACCAGACTAAAGACAGTGTGACAATCACACTTCTATCGCCGGGAATCCAACCCAATACCTTAGGTATGGCAGTCATAGCTTTTGCTACTCTTCCACGAAGGTCATCATTTCCTTCGTGGCAGAGTAGTATAAGCTTTGTCTTATGACCCTCTCTTACCCATTATAATAAATAAGTTATTTTAATTTTTTCCTATCTAATTACTAAACGAAGGTACAAACAAACCTCTTTAGCGAAGATATTTATGCGTAGAGATGTCCTCATCAAGGTATTCTGTAATTGTAACACCGACAGTTCAATTATTCGGTTGTATCAATACGCAATCCGGTACAAGGCATGAATATGAAACTAATGCAAATTGTTTCATTTAAACACAACCTACATTGTTTGTAGCACCGCTCACGAGATATTGTATGATTTAGACCAGTGGTTCCCAAAGTGTTCGGTTTCGACTTACAAGAGGTCTACGACAATTAAAAAAAATTGGGGGTGCATGAGATCCGCCATGGGTCCACGGATGATTCAACAAAATTGAAGCCGAATATTGAATTTTGATAACAAAGCATCATGTTTGTGCTTTTATTTTATATAAAAATTAAGAATTTGTTTTTTGTTTGGTTTAAATTAATACTTGTATGCCCAAATAAACCATTGTTTTGTCCGAAATACTATGATACTTCAACATTATTAACTGTTTAATTTACAACACTGTTGTAATGTTAATAAAATTTATTATACCGATGACAACATTGGTTGGCAAAACAGCTTTTGTGACATTCTCAAAAAGTTATAATAATAAAACAACATTGTGATATAATATTATAACAGTGTTGTAAATTGAACAGTTAAAATGTGTAACTATAAAACTTAACACATATTTTATTTTAAAAATCCTATTTAAATGAGTTGATCTGCGTCAGCTTCAAAACACAATTTTATAGTTATAGATAAATTTGTAAAAAAAACAATATTAGGAATGTAGGGGTACACACAAAATAGAATAAATTGGCAAGAGGTCTACGGTACAAAAAAGTTTGGGAACCTCTGATTTAGACTTACTGTTGCTCTTATTATACGAGTACAGTTGTGATTTTATTGCCTTTCTGAACTTTGTGTATTATAAAGTAAAGATATCTCAATAACATTTAATGATGACCTAATTGAGTAATTCTGATTTTTAATTGCTGATTATTATCATATTTGACGAAGAAAATACACTTTTATAATCTCTGTAGGACAAGCATTTTATGAACACTGTATAAAAAATATATTAAATTATTCTTTTATAATTAATATAATAGTTCTTCAAATAAATCAAATTGAACGGTTCACAAGATTTGATTTTACTTCTAGGTTTTGAAAAAATATTATAATTTATAATAGTAATTCTTAAAACGTATATAATTCATTTTTTGTGTGAAAATATAGCCGTTATCCTTAAATCTAACCTGTTGTAATGATTGAAGAAAGAATGTAACAATTTCGACCATAAATCGTAGAAAATATTAATACTTCGGGTTTAAAATTATGAGAAACGAGAAATAGAGTAATCTACAGTTATTTATTCAAGGTAAAATGAATGGATAACAAAAGATCGAGATAAAAAATGTTTGCTTAAAAATCATTGAGTTTAAAAATTTTAAAAGCTGTTGTACATGGTACAAATAAAAATGCTATAATATTGTCCAACCGACCGAAGATAGGAGAGAAATTAAACGGAGAAGCAATATGCTTAGTAATAACAATTGGGTTTTTTTTTTCAATGTCAGCATATCTTCACTTTACTTCTGTATAAACAAAAGAAGCACAAAATGATGTTTTGTTATTTTTAGATCGTTCTGTCCGCCGTACTGGCTGTTGCCGCCGCCAAGCCCGGCCTTCTCGCTTCCCCCGTTGTAGGAGCCTACCCGGGAGCATACGCCGCTGCCGCTTACCCGGCAGCCTACCCGGCTGCCTATGCCGCTAGTCCCCTGGCCTACCACTCTCCTTTGGCTTATAGCTCCCCCATCGTGAAGGCGGCCGTTCCTGTAGCTACATCATATGCCAACACTTACAAAGTAAGCCTAATTTCAAAGGTTACGTAGCAAATACTTATATTTGAAAATCGAATTTCATAAATGAATATACAAGTGTGTATTCTAAATAGGAACCCTCTTATTGATCGCAAACTGTTTTTAAACGATTCTAATGAATATATAAATTTATAAAGAAACTATTATTATATTTTTATTTATAAAGAAACTATTGTGACTTTCAACACTTTTATACATATAAAAAAACGTTATTTTTTTCATTTTAAAATCAAAACTACTCAGTAAATGTCTAAAATTCCAAACACTTGGTTTCTAATTGATCGTATGTGTACTTTTTTATATATTATTTACAATTTTCTAACGCAATTGTTAAAATTAAAAGCATTTCTTAAAGCAATATATTTATTATTTAGATATAAAAAATCACAAGACGCAAATGATTAAGTGATATTCGATTGTTTAATTTCATAGCTTGAATTTAATGTATCGAATGTTTTCATTCGAATTGAATTCATATCGATTATAACGAGATAATATCTCTGTATATATGAATACTATCTCACAGCTTAATTCTCATTACATACAATAACACAATGGTACAAACTCCATTCTATTGTAGACTGACCCGTTGAGTGAGGTCAGGTTTCACAGTTTACAATCCGACGCGTTGATATCTTATGTATGAAGGTAATAAATAGTGATTGTACAAACTTATGCTCATAGATATCTGTGTTCTAAATGTATTTCAAGTCATAAAATATAATAATAACCATGTTAATATTTGTTTAAACAGGACTAAGATCTTAATAAAAGGGTATAATGATATTTGTGTTAAAAAAGCTCTCATAAATTTTATATACATGTATGTACTTAGCTTTAAAATCAAATGTTATCCATTTACTGTACAAGTAATATAATAGTTTTCTATAGTAACTAAATGCATGGCTACAAAAATAGACTATAATAAAGATATTGACAATTCTTTTATATGTTTGTAACCACTTAATAAATTATTTATTATGGCATTATATAGCACAATTCAATATATCAATAGCACGAATATAACACAATCTAATATATCAATCAGTTTAAAACATTAAATGTAATTCAATGTAACCGTTAACATTATGTATTTTATAAATTAGTAATTTGAAAAGAATTAAAATACTAAGCTTTCTGATTATTTTTAAAGATTTACATAAATATAATCAAGCATCTTTATTATGTACTCGATGTTTAAAAAATGTTTTCATTGTTTATTTCAGATCTCCACTTCTCCCCTTGCCTACGCCGCCCCCGCTCTGCACGCTCCCCTGCTGGCTGCCCCCGCCTACCATGCCCCTCTTGCCTATTCTTCCCCTATTGCCCAAACCATCATCCACTAAGCAAATCGCCAACCGATTCTAAACCCGGATAATGAATAGCTAACCAATAATAAAATAATTTCCTAAAAATTTACACCAAATGCAATGTATGACAATCTAATTTTATTTTCATTTCTAATTCATATTTCGTATATTTTCAGAACAAAATTTATATGTCAACCAAATATTTAGTTTTAAGTAGAGACTGTTAATAAAAATGTTTATATTCAATCTGACTTAATGCGTAAATTTTTTGTATTTGTTATAAATTTGTTATTATTTATTTTAATGTATTAAATAATGTAATAAAAGACGTTTTGAGTAATAAATGAATGAGCAAATTATCCTCTTTTATTCGTAAAACATACGCTACACCGAAAATGTTTACATGTGTTAAAAGTATATTTTTCAATAATGTTTTCACGTAGCATTATGGTATATTGACAATTTTCCACAAACTAAAGGCATTACAAAGTGACAACATACATAACTACTCGTATTTGACTTTCATTCAATATATATAATATACAATATATTGAATATATACCAATAATAATTTTTATAATTTTTTTTTTCTATTCTTCGATATAATTTATAAAATTTCCCGATAATTTTTGCTAAATTATAAGTATTATTAGATATAAATTAATATTTATAAAATGGTATTTGTTAAGAAAGGTCTAGAGGTCACGAAGAAAAACTGAATAATATGAAGATTAATATTTAAAATAATAAAAGCTTTTCAAGTATATATAAACTTTACATAAAGTTATTCAGCAAAGTTTTACCTTGCGTGAAAATCTCCGCAGTGACAGAGTGTTGTAGCACGTGACAGAAAAATGCCAACAGATTAAATCCCTATCACATGTCATGAGAATCAATATAATATCTATACAATTTACATTATTTGACTCGCACTATAATGATGTGTGTGAGAGCTATTCAACAAAATAATAATAATAATATTGAAATTTACGTGGAACAATGATTATACAAATTTGTTTTGTGTTACTTTGTTATGCGCAGAGACTCGCTAACTAAATTAAAATGCATTCAGATTTAGGTTTGTATGATAATTATAATTATTTTGTGTAAATACTTCCTGAAAAATATACTACGGAATACGTCATAAATAGTAAATAGGAATAAGTATCACTCGCGTATTATTTTAATGAACGCATTGAAATTTCGTTCTTCAGACGTGTTTGACAAAGTTTCACCCGATTTGTCTAATGATTCACATTGAAAACAGTTGTGTAATTAACGTTTGAAAAATATTGCTCGCTGTCTGTATGATCAGCAGATGTTCCATATACGTCACAATAATCATTATGTTGGTCAGGTGTATGATCACGTCGATATCTTCATATTACGTTACGAGGTAAATTGGTTTGAGCTAAGTCTATTTTATTAGAAAATTAATCAATGGAACTTATTAGATATTTTTATTAAAATTTCAACAAATCTGATTAACCATACATAAAAATGTTAATAGAATGATTATTATTTTTACAAAGAAATGTAATGAAATGTTTAGGAAAGCGGTATATTCGTTTCGATAATTAAAAACATAGTTTAGAATGTTCAATATTGTTTCGAGTTTACCAGGGTGATCGCCAACGTCGGGGGGACCTGACAGGGCACTTTAAGAAGAAGAATATTGTTTCTATAACAGGGATGTTGTTTCTATAACAGGGTATACATATATGTTTCTATAACAATATTGTTTCTATAACATGGTTGTAAATCTCCAGGTTACTTTTTAAATATTGATAATAATGTTTATTTTCTGGAAGTGTTTTTTTATCATATGGAAGTAATATGTTTCATTTAGCTAGGGTATTACGAAATGTATGAATGATCTTAAAATGCACAAGCGACGTGTAACATCTAATATTTAATGATTATACAACTCATTCAAAATTTTTACCTTCTTGGTGATGTCATTATTATTTGTAAATATTTGTAGAAAAGAAAGTTCGAACTGACAATCTATCAGCAATTCTATACATTTGTCATTTAAAGTTGGTTGGTATATCAGACGTGCGTTCCACAATATGAAGTAAGGATATAGCTGCAATTGATCAATGGATCCAATAGATCATTTTACAAAGATATATCAACAGTTTCCGTATCCGTCTCGTAACCACTCCTCTTAACTGGGGCAAGCCCTTATCTTAATACACATGATATTATCGGTTATATATCACATCTTGTATAGAGGTATTATTAATATTAGTACAAAAGTAATATTTCAAACATTAAAATCAAAATGAAGATACTCTTAATATGTTTTTTAATAAGCAAATAAAATACTAGCTAAATAGTAAGAGAGGTTACAAAATTATTATTATTATTCTGGTCTGACTCGACAGTCAGGTTCATCAAACGTTGGCCATCACTACAGTGAAAGCATCTCTGTCCTGCGCTACTTGGAACAAGTTCTCAACTTTATTCATTCCTCTCCAATCCCTTGTATTCCGTGGCTAGGACAACTGCCTTCTGCCAACTCCCCGACGCGATGTCGCGAGGTCTTTCATGATTGTCAGCCTAAGGCGGTGGTATTTTTCTTATCTTAGAACATTATCCAAGTATGAGACCCTTTACATGGACAAAACTATAAACGATTAAAAAACCCAATGAATTTATTGTTTTTCTAACATTTATGTATTGAAAATATTTGTTTACTAGATTTTTTTTTATCACGAAAAATAATGTTTAAATGCTTGTTAATATTTTAAACACAGTAAATATTTTTTCTACTAGAAATTTAACCAAATTCAGAAAAGTTAAAAATCTGTTTATTTAATTTTTAAATTTGTAAAATTGCTATTATTTAAATGGACATGCGACAAAATGAGAGGTACACGTAAGAGCGAAGAGAAAAAAATTAACGTAGCAGTACTTAAAAAAATACTTATCGCTTCACTTGTACTCCGTTTCGATTAAGGAAAACGTAATGGCTTATTCCGGTAATGTTATATTATACACCTTGTGCATAGCAAACGTAAGTATTATATTTTTAATAATAATTTTTCATTCTCTATGATATAATTCGTTTAATTTTTTTAGTACTAATGTCTTAGCTACAATGTACAATAATACTTTTTCTTGGTATAAACCTGTTCCGTAAATCGTTTTAAATTTTGTATTTGAGATTTGACGACGTGATATTTATGTATTATGTTACAAATAGTATGCATTTATTTATATTAGCATTATGAAAAAACAACCGCTTTGATTAACGTATTAGATTAATTTAATATAAGCAACCTTGTAGGATATAATATATAAATGAATAGATAATAATCAAACCACCATTGTTTTATGAAATACCCTTTTTTCACAAATATGAAGTTATATATAACCGATAAGAAGATATTACCGCTTATATATAACTTCTAACCGTTGTGGCTGGCTGCTTGACGAACGCTGATTGGAAAAATAAAAATATGCTAAAGGGGTGCTAAATTCGAATCTACAAGACATGCGTACGTCCTATAATGACATATGGAATAGAAACGAGAGAACATCAGAACAAAAAGTCTCCTAAGAACCACAGAAATGAAGACTCTCTGATCTGTTGCGGGAACGACACTCCGAGACAGAATAATAAATTCTGGAATAAGAAAGAACTGCAATGTAGAAGATGTCGAGCGATGGGGAAGACTAAGAAGACGCTACTGGAGAGATCATGTGGAAAGAGCATGTTCTGAAAGAGTGATAAATATAGCCGCAAATAAAGTACCACCAGGAAATCGACTAGCAGAAAACCACCTAAAATATGGCGAAACAGTTGAATATCTGCATCCCAGGAACAGGCTTCGAGTAATAACAGGACACAGTCCTAAATTAAGCAAAAGAAGAAGAAGGTTTTACAATCATACAATACTCTAATGTTATATTTTTGTATGTTGTATTCAATTAAAAAAAGAAATATGATTAACCCCAAGGATTAACATCAGTGGTATTAGAATTTATTTTACAATCTTCAATATGAGCAGAAAAAAGTACATTATCATGAAGAAAGAATAGAGTCGTGTCCAGGCTCGAACTCATGTCCCCTGGATCAGGAGCCAAGCGGTCTGTCCCCAATCCTTTTTTACATCGTTGCACCGATTATGAAGATATGCTTCCTTCGAAACAAATCTAAATATATTGATATTTTAGTGAAAAAGTTAGAGTTTTCATGTTTTAATTTACGTATTTAAAAATATGTATTTCGCTTTGATAAATATTAACCTGGACAACGAATTACTTTTTTTATTTATTAGCTCACATAATATCAATTACAAATTAATAAACAATTTTACTAAGAGAATGTATCGCAACATTTATAGTTTAATTGTGTGTATGTTTATAATAGTTTTGACTATAAAAACAATAATTGATTACATTATAAAAAACAATTTTCTTCAAAACGGTTATGGTATCCACTCACAGGAAAAAAATTCATATTAAAATGTTATACTTATTTTTCTTATATACTAATTGTTAACAATAAAAACTCTTATGCGAATTAAATTGCGATATTATCGTAACACCTTACATAACGTTGGAAATTAGCAGCAGGATTCTAGTAACAAGCAACAAGGGGGAGCCTTAGTAAAAAGAATTTAACTGTTTTAAGCCGTTTCTTATACATATTTATATTTTTATAAAACAACTGTATTTATTTTTTTAAATATAAAAATAGCAAATGGAGACATCTTATAAATTAAATCTCCCAATACAGATCATGAAATCTAATCGAAAATAAATATTTCAAAATTGGACATATTGATTATTTTAAGTCTATTAAAAATGCAAAGAAATTTCTGATTATTCAAATATCTTTATTTATGTATTAATTAATAAAATGTTCTATTTCACTAAAACTCTACACATTCATACTTTAAGAGGGGAGAAAAATGTAAGAATTAAAAAAAAAAATTACAGTTTATTGTAACACCTGATGATGCCTACATCGGTTGGCGAAAAGGCTGTCGTGACACTCTCAGTGAATAAAAAGAAATTGTGATATTATAACAGTGTTTTAAATTTTAACAGTAATAATGTTGAAGTATCATAGTGTTTCGGCCAAAACAATGGACTATTTAAATAAATTATTTTATATTTATAGTTTTATATAATATATCGTAAATGATATAATATGAAAACAAGTAGAGTAATTTTATGCTTCACCACTTCGTGATATTGCTCCTTCGATTGAGAATTAACCTCTTTGTAGCATATAAATCCACATTATTTCGATCAAGGTCGCAGAAATTATTTAGGGGCCAAATAGTAATTTATTGTATCACAGAAACTCTAGAACCACTTCAAGTTCAGTGCCTCGGTAATGAATAGACGATTGAAACATTTGTTCTAGAAACTACTCCAGCTGCCCACCCGTCGGCATCGGTTATCCCAGTGGTCGGCAAACTCAAAAGCCAAAAAAACCTATCTAATCTTTTCATTTCAGGGATGATATGAGATACTTTTCAATTGTGATAGTATAAAACTATAAAACATCTTTTTATATAGGCAAAACAAGGCGTAATTTTAAATTAAAATAAAAGAGCAAATAATATGTCTCTCTAATAATATTTTTTCTGAATTTTCTAACCACCTCATTAAAAATGATCATTCATTTAATAATGGCTCTGAAATTTTGCATGTTAATAATAGAAATATAACTTTGAGCAATCTCGATATTTTATAAATTAAAAAAGCATTTAAAAAAAGAAAATATTATAAATAATGAAATAAATGAAACGTCAAGTCCAATCTTTGATTTATTTCCTTTGTTGTGAGTAATTACCTAAACCCCAATAAGAACTTAAAATTATTATTTTAAATTTTAAATTTATTCATAATATTTGTTATAACAAAAGCATAAACGTTCCAAAATAAATCTTTATAGCATCTGTCAAAACTGATTATATTTGTAAACAATTTTATAATATTTTAAATATGTATCTTTATAATATCACTGAGGAAGGACCGGTTGTCCGAAACATGTCTGATATATAATATTTTTTTTTTAAGTTAATGCTTTATATACAAAGTAAATAAAAAAGAAAAGACAAATAAAACATCTACAACACAACGTATGGCTAACAGAGAACAAATTAATTGGAAGAACCAAAGAACCAACGTGTGTAGCAAAAGGGCCACATGTAGCTAGCTAGCCGCTGTTTGCCGATGACTGGGTTATCCGATACAAATAAACTATCTTGTTTATTATCCATTGAAAAATACCTTGCGGGACGTACCTGCGCCGATAATTATAAGTGAGAGGAAATGTTGTTTGTTTTGGTGTCGTTTGACCGCAGATCACATTGAATGTTTCCAACTTAAAAACACACGTAGGTACTCATACGGAAATAATATTTCATTACAAGGTGGAACTTACTCAAATCAAAGTTCCGCTCTCGTTATATACTCCCTAAAAGACAGTTTACATTGTAATTAATAGAATTTTAAATATGGTATGATTTTTTTTTTATGTATACCACAGGTCGTTTGAACCCAATTACTGTACACAATTTATTTTTTAGCTATTACATATTGATTCTCGTGACATGTGATAGGTAGCCAATCTATCGCCATTTTATTGTCACGTGAATTCTACACCAGACCAAAGACAGTGTGACAATCACACTGCCGTCGCCGGGAATCGAACCCGGGACCTTAGGTATGGAAGTCAGAGCTCTTACCACTCAGCTACGAAGGTCGTCAATTTTTTTTTAATAAAACCCTATATAACCCATTTAAATGAGTTGATATATATATATATATATATATATATATATATATATATATATATATATATATATATATATATATATATATATATATATATATATATATATATATATATATATATATATATATATATATATATATATATATATATATATATATATATATATATATATATATATATATATATATATATATATATATATATATATATATATATATATATATATATATATATATATATATATATATATATATATATATATATATATATGTATATATATATATATATATATATATATATATATATATATATATATCATATATATATATATATATATATATATATATATATATATATATATATATATATATATATATATATATATATATATATATATATATATATATATATATATATATATACTATATATATATATATATATATATATTTTGGTTTTACATAATCTACGTAAAAACAGACAATACAAATTGTTTGTAATGATTGTTCTCTCGATCATTAAAACTATAACACTTGTTCATCTCATTCATCATCGTTCAATCATTGTTCAAGAAACAATAAATACCATTTGTATAATTTATTAATATTATTAGATTAAATACACTTAAACCATTGAACAGTCGTATTTGTTATTATAAATTGATACGAAATTCATTTGAATTTGTGTATATTAATAACTGAAAAATATGCAAAAAATGTTGTTGCATAGGTTCATAGAGTGTCGAGGCCTTCAACAAAATAATGTATAACGTCAATAAAAATTCGCAGTTTGATGAATCAGCATTGAAATAATTTTTAATTAATTTTTGTATAATAATTACAGAAAAAATATGCAATACAGTCCCATTATTTAACAACGGTTTTTATTAATTAAGTTTTGAGTTTGGTCATAACAAAAAACTTATATCAAAATGTAATAAATGAAGCATGGAACTGGCAAAAAGAGGATGAAAGTAGAATAAATGCAGTAGAAATGAGATCTCGAATGTGTGAACACTCTGTGTATGATAGAGTGTCGAATGAAAATATAAGAAGTGAATGCGGTGCGAATGATGGTGTTATGAACAAAATAATGAAAGGATCATTAAGATAGTTTGGACATATGGAAAGAATGAATGAAGAAAGAATGGTAAAAAAAAATATGTTAACGATGTAAATGGAACCAGAAAAAGAGGAAGACCGAGGAAAACGTGTCTCGATCAAATATATCAAATATTGAATGTCGGCCATGTGAGGAGTCAGATAAATCGACGCGCGTGCATGGCACGATGTATGAATGTTGAGGAATCGAGAGAAATATGTCAGGAAAGAAAAGTGTGGCAGTCTATTCTTTTCTGCCTAGTTAGTTAGTTAGTTAGTTAGTTAATAAATGCCTGTAATAAATAATAAATGACATATGTCTACTATTATCCATTTACTTTTATTATCGTAAAAGCAAGCAGAAATATTGATTTTAAAACTCTTCACTACTGGAAAAAATAATAATAAAGCTTTCAAAATGCAATGATAAACTCTAAAACAACAAATGAGCAAGTTAACCCAAAACATTTTTTTATAAAACACTGTTTTATATTTTAACAGTTAATTTTTATTTCCATAATAATCAATAGTTTTTTAATAATCATCTCTATTGAATAAAATAAACTTAATGCTTTTTTGTATTTGTATGTAAGTTATTTTCTTCTTCTTCTTCTTCCTCGGCCTATTCCCGTCCACTCTTGGACAAAGGCCTCCTCCATTCGCTTCCATGTCACTCTGTGCTGTGCAGACTGCATTCAGGTTATTCCGACGTGTCTGTTCAGATCATCCTTCCACCGTACTTACGGTCGCTCTGCACTTCTCTTCGCCATCCGCGGTCTCCAAGTCAGCAGTTTTCTTGTCCACTTTTCATCTGAGCTTCTGACTACGTGACCTGCCCATTGCCGTTTTAGAGCCACCCGGCGGATGATGTCGGTGAGCCTTGTTTTTTCTCTCACCGTATCGTTTCTGACTCTGTCTCTTAGGCTTATTCCTAACATGGCTCTTTGAAATGCCAAAATTTCCTCCAAACAAAGTTGAAAATGTCGAAAATATTTTAAGGTTGTTTTATTATTTAAAATAATAGTTAATTTCAGGAAATTCCAGAATAAATATGTACTTTTAGATAAAAAAAATTATTAACATTTTTAATGAATTGTGACTCAAACCTAGTAATCTGTTATCAAATTAATTATTGCTCAATGTTACACTGGTTTCTATCGCAGTACTTTAGATTAATCATAGCTTAATACAGTAAATAGTTCATATAATTCAATAACTACGACGGTAACCTTAATCTATGTATCACAAAGCTAATTACATAAGCGGGAGTAAGTACTTTACTAAGTATGATTATTTTGCTTTAAACAATTTATCGTTTTAGAATTAATCATTCTATTCTTTAAAAGTCTAAACTCTAATAATAATAATTAATACTAATGAAAACGTTAGTTTTCTAGAAGTTTCATTACATTTTATGGGAATGACATGTTTCGCCCTTCTAAGGCATTATCAAATGTGACGAAACATCAACTCGTTGCAGTTTATATACACTAGTAAATGGAGCAGAATATGGTAATTAACGAAAATTGATGTGACTTTACTAATTTTTAACAAATAATTATTTGGGTAGGTCCAGAATAATTCTAAAATGTTTCTTGGAACTCGATAAGCAATTTTATGACAATGATTACATAGTTAGGGGATACTAAATGATATTACATAAATCAAAAATAAGTTATTTGAGGTAGAACGAAATAAATTGTTTCTAAGAAAAAAATATTTTTTACAAATTGTTTACAAATATAAGTATTATTTATAAAATAGAACCGCCATCCTGTGTGGGTAGACTCTATTTTTAGATATCTAATAATAATGTTCAATGTAATAACTAAAAGTTTTGATACGAATGAAAACGTGTGTTTCTAGAAGTTTTATTATATTTGATGGGAATTACATGTTTTGCCTAAATAAGTCAAAATCAAATGTCGGACTTGTTATTCACAAACATGTTATTCCCATAAAATATAATAAAACTTCTAGAAAGCGTAAATTTCCATTCGAATTTTTTTATTAAAACGGAGTTTTACACTATTGTTCAAGAAACAAAAATAGACATAATTTGGTTTTACCTTTGTCTATGTTTTTTTTCCATAAGAATACACAATCCAAATATTCTCTACTATTGGTAATAACAAAATGTATGTTTTAAATACTTCAGTTAACCTAGTAAAGTATGAAGCTTATAATAATAATAATAATAATAATTATTATTATTATTATTATTATTATTAGTATTATTATTGTTAATCTTATTATATTTATGAATATTATTATTATTATTATTATTATTATTATTAATATTATTATTGTGCTGAATTGTTCTTTACATCATGACAGCTTAAGCCCAATTGATGTAAAGTTATCATAGTGATTCTCGTGAAATGTGATAGGTAGCTAATCTATCGCCATTTTATTCATCACATATCAGACCAAAGACTGTGTGACAATTACACTGCCCTCGCCGGGAATCGAACCCGGAACCTTTGGGGTGGCAGTCAATGCACTTACCACTCGGCCACGATGGTCGTCGATTATATATTCCTGAGATTATGAATTGTATAATAATAACAACTGTTGATAAGTTCTTAGCAAGTTTTCGTTTCGAAAAAGTTTATCAATATAAAAATATAAAAATTGGAACAGGTTGTTTTAAAAAAAATAACATTGTATTAATTGTTTCAGTAAACTCGATAGGATAAGAATGCTTAAATTTAATAAACATATTTTTCTTACTTTGTATAGTTATAAGAATAATTAGATGGCACAAACGCTGGTGCGAAAATGAACGATATGTCCATCAGCTGTTTGCTATATGCAGACGACGCTGTTTTAATCGCTGACAGCATGGACAAACTACAAGTCCTAGTGTCAAGAATGTACGAAGTGTGCAATAAGTATGACCTTGTGATGAACGTGTAAAATTATGGTATTTGAAATGGAATAATGTATGACCGATTGTGACATTAGTGCGAACGGTGAGAGTTTTGAGCAAGTTACCGAATTTGTTTATCTGGGAAGCAATTTTACAAGAGATGGAAGAATGGAGAAAGATATCGGAAGAAGGGTTGGAGCAGGAAACAAAATAAATTGTGCACTCAAAGTCATAACCGCAAATAGAAATATATCGACTGAAGCCAAGATGGCAGTGCACAATGGAGTTCTAGTCCCGACCCTTATGTATGGAAGTGAAGCTTGGAGTTGACAGAAGAAGGATGAAAGTAGGCTAAATACCCTAGATATGAGGTCACTAAGAAGAATGTGTGAAAAAATTCATGTATGATAGAATATCTAATCTAATGATGAAATAAGAAAGGAATGTAAGGCAGATGATTGCGTCATAATTAAAATTAAGAAAGGGTCACTAAGATGGTTTCGACAAATGGAACGAATGAATTAGGGAAGAATGGTTAAAAGGATATAAACAAGCAGTTATTACTGAAAGGCGGCAATGTTCGAAGAAGGAACAATCGACGAGCGTGCATGTCACGATGTGTGAATGTAAAAGAGGCGCGAGAATTATGCCAGGATAGAACAATGTGGCGATTCATCCTCTATCCCTACCCCTTCGGAGAAACGGCGTGACGGTTAGTTAGTTAGTTAGGTATAAGGTTTTCTTCTTGCTTCGCGATCGAAATTCTAAAATTCTCCCTTGATCTAAAATCGTTACGTGACGAATGGAAGTGCTGCGGTGACGTAATTAGTAAATCAAAGGCAAACTTATAATGGGGGTTGTAAATTTTATTATATGCTCACACCTGCCCTAGCGGCGCCTGTTGCCCTTGGCATTGGTAGGGGAGCTATTATTAGAAATACTGCGCCCTTTCTGTAGGGGAGGGGGTGTATATGTAATTATTCTCAAAATAGATGACGTTGTTATACTACCACATAATTAAATTATAATTTTGATGAATCGCCATGTATCATGTATCAAGTTTGTACTCGTATATCAAAGAAAAGTTTTATTAATAAATCTCGGTAAAAAGGTTCAAATATTTGCGGATTCAAATTATTAAAATTTGAAGCTAAGTAATGAATTTTTGGACAATAGGCTTCATAACTTAACTCAACTTCTTAATTAAAAAAAAGGCTTTGTATTATAAAAATATAAGCAAAAAACTATATTGAAGCTATTTATGACGCACAACCTGACTTAGCACAAATCTTTGAACCTTTTTTATTCCTTACCGAAACGAATCGACCAAATAGATCATTTTGAAATAAATACGTGTTATAAATTAAAATCCGTATACATAAGCTTTAAGACATAAAAAAACTCCAGTCATTTAAATTAAAACTGGATGATATGATTGTCTTAATCAAGTTACGATGGAATATAAATCAGTTTAAAAAATATGAATATTAATTTTTTTTTTTTACTTCGTATACAACACAAACCTTATTTTTTTTTAATTAGAAACCAGCATGTTTCGCACACACAAGCCCTTCATCAGTGATATTTTATAAAGAAAAATATTACTCGTAAAAATACATATTTTTTAATTTCACGAATGTGGTCAGTTTTGACAGATATTAAAACTGACCACATTCGTGAAAAAAATATTTATCTATTTTTGATTTTCATATTTATATAATATCACTGATGAAGGGCTTGGTGTCCGAAACATATTTGTTTTTTTTTTTTTTAAGTTTGTGTTTTATACAAAGTACGTAAAAAGGAAATATTAAAATCCGCAACACAAAGTTATAGTGAATATAGAAAAAATAAAAAAGATTAATTTGGAATAATTTTAAAACCTTAAAACAACAAAAAAAAACTCGAAAGTGGAAAAAATTGTGTTTTTTCAACTAACTAACTAACTAACCATCACGCCGTCTCCCCGAAAGGGTAGGCAGAAAGAATGGACTGCCACACGGTGCGGTACTCCATCCTTCGCTTTTCGCTCCGCGGGAGACGCGGTGTGATGGGTTGTTGGTGTGTTTTTTCATTTTTTTAAATAATCCTTTATATTATTTATAAATATTCTTTTTTATTGCGCTCTTTTGAAGCAAACCGTTATCTGCTCAAAATTTCTTGTACATTCGCCATTACATTGTGTTGTGGATTCGATTTTGAATAACTTTGAAAAAATATTATATTATCACATCACTTTTTGTACAATTTTTGCTTCTGTGTATTTTTTTGTATATTTAGGCTAAATAAAGGTGTGTTCCTTTTTTTCCACTACACAGTCCGTAACATATTTCTGAAAAGTGTTGTGATAATACAAAGTTTTTCAATACCTACTCAATCAAGTTCTCAGAATTTCAAAATAATTTTGTTGTGGAAAATCGATAATTTTTTATTTCGTTCGCTCTTTATTAATTTGAATTGAACCTATTGTGTTTTTAATATAAAAAAAACAGTTATCTAGAAAACGACCGAAAATTTCATTAAAGACAAATGAACCCCGGGGCTATAAGCATTGTGTTGCCGGATATTATAAAATTTTGCAACCGCTTGTCTCTGGTACTTAATACGAGTAGGTGCCTTAAATTATGACTGCCGTTTAAGTCGCCTTCAAGGAGTCAGTGGTACAAACACAGACGCGGTCGTTAAACATCAGATAATAAATTTATTTAATGTATTAGGAAAATGCGACATAATGTCATATTTATGTATGTAAAGACAAATGGCCGTAATATTTTGAATACACCAGGATATTCTTATGTATTAAATAATTTTTTTTAGATATCTGATTGATCGCATTTTGAAGTACAAATAATACGTATTATGATATACGAAACCTTTCAACCAAAAAATAATAATCAGTAAGAATGAAAACATCTGTCTTCTAGAAGTTTTATTAAGGCAAATCTAAGATATTTTCAAAATTAATTGATATTTGATTATGCCTAAACATGTCATTCCAAAAAAATAAAACTTATATAAAACCGACTTATTTATTCATATTAATTATTTAATATGGAGTTTTACATATGTGTTCTATTGTAGAAATATTGGATGGGTTTAAATTTTACTTTAAAGAAATGTAATAAGGTATGGTTCATCATATGATTTCATCCTATATGTGTATTAAAAACTTGTTAATGACATACATAGTTTTGTTAACGTGGTTTTAATGTTATATGTGAAAAAACTGTGATTGATTATAACAAAAGAAAGAGTATTATTATATTCATTTGACATTTCCATAATCGGAAAACTGTAACAGTTTTGCACGACTGTAAACAACAATTAAAGCGCTATTCTCGACAATATTATTATGTACTACAAGTCGAACGCAATCATTGGAAGTATGTAAATATATCAGTGGATTGGTCTGCATCCGCCATGGACCTTAGGTAGGTAATAAAGCCACGAATCCAAGGTATTTAGTATAAATAGGCCGAACAATTGCGATCGTGTAGCAGTTAGTTCTGTGACTTTATTCGTGTTTGAAGTAGCTAAATCAACACAGACCACAATGTTCAAGTTGGTGGTGTTGTCCGTTCTCCTGGCTGTGGTGGCTGCCAAGCCCTACGCTCCTTACGCGCTCTTGGCTCCGTCCTACTACCACGCTCCTTCTGCAGTATCTCACCAGTCTCGTGTGGATGTGCACCACTCCGCTCCTCTGTTAGCGTACTCTGCGCCCCTGGTATCTTACGCCCACCCCCTGTCTCACTCAGCGCTCGCCCTGGGACCCCACACACCCGCTACCGTGCTGACTCCCCACGGTGTTCCTCTGGAGACTGCCGCTGTTGTTGCCGCCAAGTCCGCGCACTACCAGGCTCATGCCCTATCTCACCACGGGCTGCACTACATCCACAAGAGGTCCGCCGCCTGGCCCCTGGCCTACTCCGTGCTGCCGACAGCTGTGTCTCACCAGTCTCGCGTGGATATCCACTCTTCCCCCGCGCTGTCCTACCACTCTCTGCCCCTGGCTTACAGCCACGCTCCTCTTCACTACAGCCACGCTCCCCTCCACTACAGCGCCGCCCCCCTGCACCTTGGTGCCCCACTCTCCCTGTGGAACTCCCATCATCATTGGTAATCACTGAATACCTAATCTGAACGGATGAAGATATTCCTTGCAATGGAATGATCTACAATTTTGGACTTCAAACGGAAAACGAGAAATGTGATTTTTATATAAATTCATTTGTATATAGGTACTACATGTCTTAAAATGTCATCAAAATATTTATTTTGTATTTTGTAAATGTACTTTTTGGTACTATGACTAATGACAGAATAAAATAATATTAACGAATATTTACCGAACAAATAATGTTTTGATTATTTTATGTGCTCCTATTTTCATGTGAACAACAAAGGCTTCTAAATATTGATTCTTATTATAACTTATGATGATTAAATCTCATAAAATAATAGTCAATTTAAATCAAATCAAATAAAATATTTTGTATAACTTATCCTTGGTATTTTATAAACTAATTTGTATACAGCAACCACTGTATTAAAAAAATAAAAATACCAAACATGTTTCGGACACTAGCCCTTCATCAATGATATTATTTGAATATAAATATTACAATACATGTTTTTATAATATTTATATTTATATTAGATCACTGATGAAGGGCTTATGCGTCCGAAACATGTTTGGTATTTAATTTATTTTTTAATAAAGTGAGTGTTGTATAAAAAGTATAATATATAAAAAAAAAACATTGAACATCTACAAAATAAACTTATGGCGAATAAAGACAAGACAATCAATAATAATTTGCTTAACGACGACCGTCAAAAATGGAAATTTTCAGTTTAAAATATTATATTATTTTGAGGAGTATTATATTTCGCCACATTAAGAAAGGTATGTTGGTTTTTTTATAGAAATTGAATAGAACCTTTTAAGGTGAAACATGTCACTATAGAAAATATATTAAATTATTACATTTCTAAAAAACACATTTTTTTTAAATGAGTATAGAAAAAGTTTTAATAGTAAGACAGTTTGTTTATTGGATAAATCAATTATTTAAAATGACATATTATAATTATGTTGTTTGATTCCCTTAACAAATACTGAAACTCTTATATTAAACGTAACCAAACCAACCAACATCTTGGCTTCACAATTTAGGACAATAGTTTGGAAGTAGCACCACTTCGCTAGTCAGGACCGCAGTCAACGAGGTAGAAATATACCTTACAATCGCCAACATTCGCAGAGGAGACGGCACTTCGAGAAAAAGAAGACCATACGGCAACGCAACTCGGCAAGCGGACTTCTGAGCCTACGATATGAGACTAGCTCTACCATTGACACGAGAAAAAAGATTATCTTGAAGTTTAACGAAGATTGCTTGAGAATCCTTGGTCAGAGCAAAAAAAAATGGATTATACTTTACGAAATTACTCCGGTTCACGCTTCATTGCTTACTCGTTATTTTCGGGGAAAAACATAACCTCCGTGTTAACCGGATTTAGCTCCCTGTGATTTATTTTACTTTTTTGTTTGGTACAATGAAAAATACGCAACATTATCATGTTATTAATAATCGACAAGAAAACTCGAAGCGTGGAATAAATATTTATTTTGTTTAAAAAAAAGTTGTTTATTTTTATCAAACGTTGGAAGTTGAGAGAAAATTTATTGCACTCATGTTAACAAGATATGAATACATCAACACATGTATCAATCAATCATTAAATACAACAATTGTCATGATATGAAATTCTTAAATAGCTTCAAATGCCTGTCAAAGTATTTTTCTTCTTTAATTATTTGCACGAATACAGCTGTTTATATGTATATTGTTAATAATGTGTCTAAATATTTCAATTTATTGTTTCTTGAACAATGATATTAAACTCCATATTAAACAAATAATACCAATAAAAACTTCTGTTTATAGTAGTTTTATTTTATTTGGTGTCGCCTTGCTAAGGCATTATCAAATGACATTCGATTATGCCTTAGTAAGGCGAAACGTATCATTCCCATATAATATACTCAAACATCTAAAAAATAAACTATTTTATAACTAACTAACTAACTAACTAACCATCACGCCGTCTCCCCGAAGGGGTAGGCAGAAAGAATGGACTGCCACACTTTTCTTTCCTGACATATTTCTCTCGCTTCCTCAACATTCATACATCGTGTCATGCACGCGCGTCGATTTCTCTGACTCCTCACATGGCCGACATTCAATATTTGATTTATTTGATCGTGCCACGTTTTCCTCGGTCTTCCTCTATTTCTGGTTCCATTTACATCATTAACATATAATTTTTTTACCATTCTTTCTTCATTCATTCTTTCAATATGTCCAAACCATCTTAATGATCCTTTCATTATTTTGTGCATGACACTACTTAAACATTGCTACTTTCTCAATAGTTTTTAAAGTTTTCACAGTTTACTAATGTGGTGTGTCATGTGAATATAATTTTAATAATAGTTATCAATGAAATCTCTATTTTTGGAAAAAAGTCTTTTTTTTATAAATAAGAAGTATTATATTTTTACTTTCATTACTTTCATTATTTTGTTCATTCACACATGAATGATAGTGTCATGAACATTTTTATTCATTTAAATAAAATTGATTATCTTTCAACGGGTGCATTAATTAAGATATTATGCTTATGGACAGTGCATTTCATTGATATAAACTGATCCGTAACAAAAGAGAATACTTTTCATTCCGATAAGTTGTATGAACTTCTACCTTCATTTTCTTTTTATCGTACACTGTAAAGCTTACCAATAATATTATTGGATCTGTAGATTGCTGTATATCGGGTTTTTATTTTAATAATTTATTCCAAGTTATTAAAATAATCACATATTTTAAATGAATTGCATGGTTGAAACATAAGAAAGAAAATTATATTGAATCGAAAATGTATTCGATAAATAGAAAATAGTGATTATTATAAGTAATAAAGACTTTCAAAGATAAGTAATATGTCTTAAAATCAAACTATAGGTAATAAATGGCGAAAGATATTATGTCAATCGGGTGGTGGTGTAAAGGATAGAAAGCAGATTCCTTCTTCATAATAATGAGGTATTTTTCGCTCATATTAGGGATTGCATACTAAATTTAAATGTCGTTGATTTAAATACGTCGTGTTAGTCTTTTTTATATAAAAAAAATATAATACTTCTTATTTATAAAAAAAAACTTTTTACCAAAAATAGAGATTTCATTGATAACTATTATTAAAATTATATTCACATGATACACCACATTAGTAAACTGTGAAAACTTTAAAAACTATTGAGAAAGTAGCAATGTTTAAGTAGCCAAAAAATCATTACTTAAAAAACTTTTTTGTTAAAAAAAGACAACAACATAATTTAAAAGATATAAAAAATATGTACATTGTACATGTTAACTATTAAAAATAACCACATGATATTTAAATCAAATTTACGTGTAGGTGTTAATATTCAGAGAGATTGATTTCATTAAACCTATCGACAGAAACGAAAAGCTTTTCGATCAAGTGATTGAATGCGCCATCTGTTGATATCTATTGGAAACGAAAAGTCTGCGATATTTACAAATTGCACAAATTAAGGAAGAAGCTTTCTATGTCTGCTTTGCAAATGAAAGATCTGAATGTATAAAATAATACAATTTATTTATTTTAGTTTACAAGTTTACCTATAGAGAGCTTTTAAAATTATGATGATGTCTTACATTACATATAATATCGTGTTGTTTATTAAATTTTTTCTCTAGTAAAGGAAATAGAGTACACATTTTAGTTATGTGTTTAATGAGTATTTAAATTATTATTTGTTTAATTGTTCGTATTACGTTTTCTGCCATTCAGTATTGATAATTGATAAAATCGTTACCTATATCATATACATACATATATATGGTATACTCAAACTATATTATTTCCCTTTCTATTTTATTTCCATACATACTACATTCTTTAACAACTTCACCAGATCTTATATGTTTACTGTAATTGAAAATATTATTATATTTTGCATAGTTTAAATGTGTTTTTTTATTAAATTACACGTATTTTACAAATCTTAATTTAGCTTTTTCTTGTTGATACGTTAAGTTATTTTTATTTTATAGTTTGGAACCATGACATTATATTTGCTGCATTTATTGTCTGTAAAATAAATATGATAAAATAATAAAAATAAAAAATTAAAGTAGCATTGTTATTTTTAAAAGAATTTGGTTAAATTATCTAGAGAATAGTCTGGAAAAAATATCGTTTGGGTTCTGATTATAAATTAATCCATTCGATTCTGGGTCTGACTAATCCGTTTAAATTAATATTTGTACGAAATCCAAACACATACTTTCTTATTTAACACAATTATTTAAATATTTAGTATCATAAAGTGTTTCATGATATTTAAAAGATTTTACCAGTAAATACCTAAGGGTATATTCAGATGAAACGTGACACTCTCTTTTATTAGTGTTCCAGAAATCTTATATTTCCTTCAAAATGTAGTTTTATAGTATAATTCAGAATATTATTTTTTTGATAAACCTTTTATCTACCAAGTTAGTCACGCGGTGAAGACGTCAAAGTACGGCAGTTCTTAATTATAACAATAACAACAAAAAAATCTTTATTCGCTTTCTTTACAAAAATAAGGTTTGTGAATAAGTATGGTTACTCTCGTGTCTACCAAATTGACAAATGTGTTGTTTAATCTCATATTTATTTAAATTAAGTTTTTGTTCTAAATAAATAGTTTGCTAAGATAAAATATAAAACTGGATCAGAAAACCGGATATTCCAGTCAAAATTAAATCGAGAATAGAAGGACATTTTTTGTATATAATCAATTTTATTTATGGCGTTCTTAAATTTAACAGTTTTATTGTTTTGTTTTAATATTTTACCTATAGTTACACATTTACCATTTCTTTATAAAACGCTATTTGCGAAAAACTATTTAAAAACGTACTATAATCTAATTTTTTTTTTTTTGTAGTGGTGTTGCTCATTAAGGTTATTTCCATGTCACATTTTCGAATACCTACGCCTTAGGATTTTAGACGGTGAAAACAATACGGTATTTTTTATGGCTCCCCTAATCTAAGGAACTTTTTTTACCAGATAATTGTATTGAAGTTTTTGTGTCAAATAACATATGACGTGAAGTTTTGTGCTTGCATCCGATTTCTAAGAGAAAATCGTGCAAAGATCTCGACGTCAGAACCCGAGAAAAAACTCACACAATCAGATCATTTGGAAGGAAACCCTGGAAAGGTTTTAATTATCTCGTTGTTTAATTATTACTTATTTATTTTTTCAGTTGTGTTGTGTTGCTATAGATATCTTCTTCTTTCTGTGTCCTGTCAGGTTTCCCTAACGTTGACTATTACCCTTGAGAGTAGTAGTGATGAACTGGGGAAAAACATACAGAGTGGTATCCCCTTGCCTTCTCTGGAAGATTTTCTGTCGGGGTTACTTTCCCTTAGCTGGGTATATCCAGTTTTATGGCGCTGGAAGCTCGCCATTCGTCCTCTCTCTATCTGCTATGGCACTAAGTAATATGTGCCACATTGCCCGGGGTTCGCGGGGTCTTTAAAAGACCTCTCGTGGACGCTAGAGAGTTGGACTTGATAGGATATAGGAGTTAGAAATAAGAGGGATTTAGGTAGGGATAGTAATGAAATAAATATCACAAAATATCGTTTCTGTATATATTTGCTTAATTTTTTTTTACATTTTTCTGTTCAATTTGCTATAAAATTAGTATTTCTGTAATTACCAAACGTTGGCAACAGGGGAGGCGACCAGACCAGCGGAGTTGACGAGTCCGTGGGTGGAGTAGCTGGAGACAGCGAGGGGGGCGGGCGCGTACTGGGAAACCAGGGGAGCAGCGGCATAGTGGGACACCAGGGGGGCGGCGGCGTACTGAGACACCACGGGGGCGGCGGCGTACTGAGACACTAAGGGAGCGGCGGCGTACTGGACAACAGGGGCGGACCTGACCTCAACAGCGGGGGCTACAACCTGGGGGGCGGCAACCAGGGCGGAGTTGTGGACAACGGTGCTGGACTGGCTGGAGATGGAGGTCTTGGGGGCAGAAACGATAGCGGCCTGGGCGACTACGGGGGCAGACCTGACCTCCACAATAGGAGAAGACTCAATGATCTGGGGAGCGGCAATGACGGCGCGGGCATCATGGACCACGCTGCTGGACTGGCTGGAGATGGAGGTGGGCACAGATCCTACAATGGTGGGAGAAGAGTGAACGACGGCCAGGGAAGGGGCGGAGTAAGCCAGGGGAGCCAACAGGCCGCTGGGAGCAGCCACGGAGACAGCCACAAGGGCAGCCAATACCACCTTAACAAAGAAAAACAAAAAAATTATAAACAAAACATTATTTCATCAACCACTTAAAAAGAAATATTATAAACATTGTTAACGAGTCCTTATCTAGAAACAATACCATTTTACTTCTGAAGGAAAATAAAACCACTGTACTATTTATTTAAACGTTTGCGTCCAATAGTTATGCAATAGTCGACATTGAAAATCGTCACCACACACTCATGGTCGCTCTTATGAATAAAGATGAACAATTTTACTAACCAGTTTGAACATTTTGGTCTGTATTGTTATTGTCTGACTGAGTAAGTCACTACAATGTGTCTCTGGGAAGACTGATAGATCTTCCCGCGTCCGCGGGGCTTAAATACTCTACTCGCCCAAGGAGCTCGAGGATCAAGTTCTAGTTATTCGAGTACTGCCCACAGAGTTGCCCGAATGTTCTACGTACATACGTACTCACATGACGCCATGTCGCTCTTGGATTACATTAAATCCGCGTCTAACGGGTTTCGTACGATATTACGGAAGCATTGTTTGTGATTAACGAGATCAAAAAAATACTTCTAATATTGAATTTGTCAGAGCGGCTACGAATTTTTGAATATAGAATCTCATTTTAAATTATGCATTATATTAAGTTCACTCCTACGTACACGTCACAGTGTCCTTGTAAAAAAGAAGTCTGTGCAATATTATAGAACGTTATTTACTTAACCCAGGGCTTACTACTTTTATAATCGAAGGAAATACAAATAGTGGACAGTGTACAATTTACATAATTATATAAATAAATTTTATATATACTACACGTAGTACTTACAAGCTGAAACCTTTTTCCATCCATTTCAATGTATGAAAAAACAGTTCATTCATCTTGAGATATCGGTACTTCCAAATTAGATGAAAATTTATATTTGTTTACAATTTTGGAAATTTTGCCCAGTAAATAAATTTATATCATTCCGTGATTTTAAATCGTTGTTCGGGCAGTGGTCTAGGGGTCTGTGTTATTTTCATTAGACGTTTGGCTTCTGATCGAGGATATCTGGGTTCAAGCCTGGACATAATCCAAACCAATTTTTTTCGGTTTTCATTTGGGGCTTGTATAATTAAGGTTAATACCATTGATTTAAATCTATGGTATTATATTAGTATTTTTTTTTTTAATAACAGTTGGCTTACTAACATTCTCTGGTTTTACCAGTTTATCGGAATTAAAATGCCTTTGCAAGGTGAACAATGTCATTCTCATAAAAACTAAAAATGGTTTTAGAAGGAATAACATATTTACTTTTTAGTTTTGTTTCATTATATGAATTGATGTTGTATATAGATTAAACTTCCAGGAATCATTATAATGGTTTTGTATGAATTGGAAAATTTAATTTCAACCCGTATTTTTGTGTTATTAAATGGGATATTTTAAAATTGAAATGTAATTTTTACGTTGGATTTTTAACAATATTATTTTAATTCAAACTCATTGTTAAATAGTGCTTTGAATATCCTTAAAAATAATTGTTAAATAATATACATTTGTTAATTGAAATATTCTTTAATTTGATTATCTTAAATATATTTGTAATATTGGAAATTAAATATTTTTACTGCAACATTTCAGGTCACAACAACTATGTTACTTAATCTTTTGATTGGCTTTCTTAATTTTAAGTCATTTTGCCTGGTACCTCGCCTATAATTGTTATGTTTGTTTTAATAGAAACCTAGAGAGTTAAGATATGGGTTACTTTAAGTATTCTATTGTTTTCCACGATTTAATTTGCCAAATAATGAGATTGCTAAATATCTCTGCAGATAAATCATATTTAAAGACACTTATTATTTATAGCAACGAGATTTAGAAAATTAAGAATTGAACGCAGTGTTAATAAAAGTGTTTGAACAAAATAATGCAAGGGTCATTAAAATGGTTTTGACACACGTAATGAATGAATAAAGAAAATGTTTGGTAACGATATAAATGGAATAAGAAATAGTGGAAGACCTAGAAAAACGTGACACGATCAAATCAATGTCGGTCACATGAGGATTCTGAGAAATCGTTGTGCTTGCATAACACGGCGGTTGAGGAATTGTCAGAAATAACATTGTGGCGGTTCATTAGTTCTACCAACCCCTTCAGAGAGACAGGGTGATGGTTAGTTAGTTAGTTCGTTTAGTTTTTAATGTGTCATTATTTGTCTTAAAAATATTTTTATTCCAAATTGTACATTTGTGATTAGAAATTTCAGAGTAAGGAAAAGAATAATTTTCACAATTTTGGGAGGCCAGTACTGTATTTATAGATTATTAACTGCGTCGCAAAATATTTGTAATCTACACTTGAAATATCTACCGTGAAAATTTGTGACTGAAAACATATTTCTGTATTCAATCTTTCATCATTATTCTAAAAATGCAATGATTGGCGTGAAAAATATTCCAAGTATTTAAGTTCTAGTAACAATGCCAAAACATCAGTGTTTCTCTTAAATTTAACCGTAATTGATGTGAGAATTGAAGTGTTCGCAATGATTACTGTTTTATCGTTGATGGTTAGATGTTTCAATAATCATATTATTTATATTTATTAATTTATTGAAGTACTACACACAAGTACTAAAGGAATCAGTCTACTAATGTATCCATTATCCCTAAAGCGTGTCTTTATTCGATCGATTCATAGACCAACATTTATAATATTGCGTCTTCTTTATTTCGGGTAGTTATTAAGTGATAACAAACATGCTAACCAGAAAAATGTGTTCATTTGTTTTCTGATTACCACTTTCTTTTAAGTGTTCTTGATGTTTTAAAAATTAATTCAAAAATTGTGTTTGTAAGATAATGTTAAATGAGTAAGATAATGTTGAATTTCTAATAAGAGCAAGTCGAAATTTCAATACGTACTAAACATGCGCTTCTATGCGGCAATTTAGGACAAAACATATATAATGGTCCCTACTCTGCTACTACTATTGCTTTCGATAAACCGGGTTGATGCAGAACAGAAGCTGTGTAGACTTTACAAGGAAGCGGCAAAAGTTGGTATCAAAATTAACATGTCCAAGACAGTAGACCTACGAGTGTCCACAAATGACTCCACCCCAATCTTGCTCCACGGTGTCCCTCTTGTGACCATGACCAGCTTTTGCTACCTCGGTAGTATGATAGGCTCGGGAGGTACGGAGGAAGATGTAGCCAACAGACTCAACAAGGAAAGGGGAGCTTTCGCTATGCTTCGTCCTGTATGGCATTCCAGTATCATTTCGAGAAAGCTTAAGCTCTAAATATTCAGCAGTAGCGTTAAAAGCGTACTACTGTACGGATGTGAGACTTGGAAATCTACCGCGGACGTTATCGAAAAACTCCATGTGTTTATAAATAGGTGCCTTCGCTCAATATTTAAGATCTATTGACCTCAAACAGTGTCAAATGCCGTTCTCTGGACCATGGCAGGCGAAAAGCCAATTAGAGAACAAGTCGCTAGACGCAAATGGCACTCTGAGACGGAACCCAGTCTGCATCGCTTAGGGCGCACTAGACTGGTCCCCAATGCGGGGAAAGAGGAAGCGAGGCAGACCTAGAACCACCTGGAGAAGAGCCCTGCAGGATGAGGTTAGAGCAGCAGGCCTCACTTGAGATGATGTGATGATATTAGGCATCAGGCATGCGATAGAGTCGGTTGGAGAAGGTTTCTTGAGGCCCTATACACCACGGAGGTGTGATAGGACAAAAAAATAAAGAATAAGACTCTGTTACAGCTGTATAACACATTTAGATTTAGTTATCTTAGTAATTTTTCTATTGTAAATATCTAATGTTTTCTTGTATTCCATAATAGCAGTGAACCGAATTTGTGGCAGCATTAAACGTTGAGCGTAATTTAAAAAAATATATTCGGAAAAACTTTTCAAGGTATATGGTACCCGTAATGTTACTTAACTTTATTTAAATATTATTATTTTCACTGAGATAGATGGATGGTGTCGAGGGGGACCTCAGGGGTAATTGGTGTTAGAAACTGGAGAATGCGGGCGGTGGACCAGGGAAGAATTTAGAAGGAGGCCGGGGTCTATGGTGGGCTGTAGCGCCATTGTTGATTGATTGATTATCATTATTTTTAATGTTTTAAAATTTATTTTTTGTATTATAGGTACGAGTATATAAATTTCGATTTCATGTCATTAGTCTGTACTGTTAATTATTATATTCATTTATATTTGTAAATAATTAAAGGGCTTGACCCGGACATTGAATTAAAATGAAGAATTGAAGTTGCACGAGCTGCATTTGATAAAATGAGAACATTATTTTGCAACGATAATCTTAACTTGAAACTCCGACAAAGAATTATTAAATGTTATATATGGTCTGTTCTACTATTGGACTCTGAAAGTGAATGTGATGAACTGTGATGAACTGGTTGGAAGCGTTCGAGATGTGGATATACTGCAGAATGCTCCATTTACCGTGTATCGGTAGGGTTAATAATGCAGATGTACTACAGAGAGCCAGAGCCAATAGAGAGCTGTTGTCAAGTGTAAAAAATAGAAAGGTTTCATATTTGGGTCATGTGCTAAGGGGAGAAAAATACCACCTCCTTCGACTGATATTAATGGGTTTAAGTGGAGGGACGTCGGGGAGTTGATAGAAGGCAGCTGTCCTGGCTGTGGAACATCAAAGAGTGGACAGGAATAACAAGAGTTCAGAACCTGTTCCAAGTGGTGCAGAATATTTTTGCCTTTTTTTTTTGTTCTGATGTGTTTTTATTTATGTTTTATAATCGCTGTTTCTTACAGTAATAAATAAATAAAACTTTTTTTTCCAGTTGTTGATCTCAACCAAAGCCAGCGTCACAATATCAGTCGCGAGCATAGTAGAAGTGCTGCCATTGTATACTTCAGTCGTCGAGGATATGGACCCGTCCCTCGAAGATCCCACAACACTAGAGATTTCCTTCCTATCGGGTCCAGCCGATCCACTCCCCGAGCTTCTGGTCCCAGCGCCCACAGTGTACTCCACAGACTCCGAGGAAAAACCGCAGATCCTACCATTGAGGCACCTCGGTCCGCATGGAGTACCAGTTGCTCCGATCCCTCATGCGGCTAACGTGGATAGGTCTGACCTTTTGCAGTATTCTGCGCCGGTCATGTCGAATGTTGTTGCCTCGCTCGGGATGCCCGTTGTCTTCACAGACAAATCTGAAGACGCTATTGTAGAGTATGATGACGTCATAGCTGCCCCTATTGATATCAGCATGGGAGATTGGTAACATAACATATACGGAGAAATTCATATAAAAATTGTTACTTAAAAATAGCAATATTTACATGATGTTCTATAATATGTGAAAAGCCACGGGAAACTCTCACATTATAGCTCCAAGTGGCATCCTAAGAACCAGCAAAAATGTTACACTTTGCTGCAAACCAATCCCTGGGATTGAAACTTAAATATAGCTAGCTCTAATTTGGAAATGAAATTAAAATTATATCAATAAAAACCTGTTCAAATAGATATATATATGGTTTCAAATATTTGGCTTGTTAAGGGCAATGTGATTATAATATCAATTATAGAACATGGCAAACTGTAATAACAAATATTAAATTCTTTAAAAATGACTTTTAGTAGTAGTTAACACCAGTATTCTGGCAATATTCAATACAAAATATTTATCAATATTGCTGTTTTATTTAAGTTATTCAAATGGGCTTACATTGGTTAAAAATATGAAATATTATTTATTTAAAAATTAACTAGTAATCACGCCGTCTCTCTGGATGGGTAGGCAGAAAAATGGACAAATTTCTTTTCAAACATACTTTCTTGTTTCCACAACAATAATGCATCGTATCTTGCACGCACGTAAATTTTTCCGATTTCTCACGTGGTCGACATTAATTAATTGAATTATTTATTCTTGCCACGTTTTCCTAGATATTTTTCTATTTCTTGTTCCGTTTACATCATTAACATACTTGTACTGTTTCTTTAAAACTCACACTAGGAGATTTTTACTTATTATACAAACACATGTTATGATTTTTATTATTTTACTTATATTTTATTTAATCCAAACTAAAAACTTGATGGGTTTTAAATTGAAAAATAAAAAAAAGGGAAAATTGTTTCATTTAATTTATTTCGGATTTAAAACAATACATTTTCACGCATGAAAAAAATATTGAAAATACCATACCAAGCACCTTTTACCCGATAATATTTCGAAATCTTCTGTTCAACAAACTATTATGATACTAAAACAAAAATAATTTAAATACAATAAAAAAAACAGAAATGTATATGTTGTATATATGTATAAATTACGATAAAGTTATTTCGAACGTGTGTTTTAAATATTTTCCGGATGTTTTAAAGAATTTAAAAATATATTTTCTGTTCTAGTGCCATAATAGTGTCAGATTTGTTTTACAAGGCCCTTATCGCATAGGGAGCGAGAACTACTCCAGAGTGCGCAAAGGGCACTGCCGCAATATGAGCCGGTTCCGACTTGGCGTGAACTACAGCGCTGTAAGCGGAGATGGCTGGTACGTGCGCCACCAGCGGGGCGTGGTACAGCGCGGGGGCGGCGTGCACCACGGTCAGCGAGGGGCTCGCATACGCCAGGGGGGCAATTAGGCCAGACGGCTTGGGTTCGGGGGCGGGCGCCGGGGCGGACAGAGCCACCGACAAGACCATCGATAATACCACCTAGAAACACAAGAAATTTAACATTTTTTCTTTGCATTAACGCAATAACATCAGTTGGAACGTTTTAAATTCAATAAAATATTATTTTCATCATTTCTGATATCAAAACTGCGGTTTAAAACATTAGCTATCAAAAATATAATTCTATTTCACCAAGCTATTTTCATCAATTAAATAAAAATAAAAATTTAAAAAAATTGTCAGACGTGGTAGTCGTAAGAAGAGCGGAACCAAAAAAGGTGGAATGGGGAATGTTGTATTACATAAATCATGCGCTTAACCCAACCAATGACAGTAAGTCATGTAAACGCCTCAACCACCATATTCTGTTTCCAATTTACATCTTCGTCTCTATTGAGATAAATTAATCCTTAAAAATGATAACCCGCAATGGGTAAAATCCAGTATTCGTCTACAAGTATTTGTACACACACAAAATAATAATAAATTTTAAAATTTCAGACGGCCTATGTGGCAGAGTGGCAATAGCTATGACTGCCGCGCCGAAGGTCCCGGGTTCGATTCCCGGCGATGATAGTGTGAAAAATATTCTTACGCTTTCTTTGGTCTATCTAAATTCACGTGACAGTAAAAATGGCAATAGATTAGCTATTTAATGAGAATCAATCGATTGAGTAAATTTCTATACATATTTTGTTTTTGCAATAGTTTATTTTACCTTTCGCAGGCATTTGTTTGTTGTTACGCCAATTTTATCAAAACACATATCTCAGGTAATATATTTTATAATTTTGATATTCTCCATTTTAAAATTCTTATGTTTTATAATTTTGATATTCTAAAATTTTTGCATCGATCAGGCTATGTCACCATCGAAACTTGTCTGCGAAAAGTTAAATAAAGTGTTTTGAAAATACAAAATGTAAAAGTATGTATTCAAACATTTTATATACGAGTATAGCAAATTAACAACAAAACAGTTCAAAAGTATAATATATGAAAAAGCATTCTGCCTAACAATTTAATAATCATAATAAATTTTAATCTCGTGCATTTTTTTTATAAATGTTACACGGATCCCGTTGATTGGACGGACTAAATCTAAACATTGCGTAATATCAATAAAAAAGCTTCATGGGAAATAGTTGGAATAATGATGTATATCGTCGTTACAGATATTATGTTAAGATATTTTTAACCACAAACACGTTGCACGTGCAGCATTAAAACATTAATAATTATTTAAATTAAGACGCAAATATGAAGAAAAAAAATCGTGATAAGGAATGCGGAAATGTAGAAGCTTATTTCAATTTACCCGCTTAACCAATGGTAAAGTCATAAAATTTCCCATGTTCAATTTATTTATTATTTATTCAGGAAACATGCATTTCTTTATTTTTTTAATATTTGAAACACTGTGATTTAATTTCTTCTATATACGCCATACTTTGTGTTATGTTTGTTTATTTCTCTTTTTCTTTTTTATATACTTTATATATACAACACGTATATTAAAAAAATAAAATTACATAGACATGTTTTGAACAAACAGTCCTTCTTCAGTAAAGATACATTTTTTTAAATATTATAAAATTGTTTACGTGATCTGACAGATGTTATAAAGATTAAATTATATTATATTATAATATTTATAATAATGTATCTTTACCTAAGAAGGACTGTTTGTCCGAAACATGTACCGCATAATAGTTTTATATGCATCAAATTTTTTTACTTATTCATAGAACTAGGATTCAAATTCAAATACAAAATAATCTAATAAAATCAGTTTATTATCTCAACAGACATTACAAACAACATTAATGTTTAAGGCATCTATTGAGTACAGGTAAAATTTAATATATACAATGGAATACCTAGAAAGAATGAGTGGTCGTTCGAAATTTGGAAGACATGATATTTAAGTTTGTAAAATAGTTCATTATATATTCCAAAAGCAGGATTTCTTTTAAAATTTATGAAATAATTTTTTATTTCAATTCTTAGTTGGTTGCGTTTTTTAGTACTAAAAAATAAGTTTACTCACCAGTTTAAACATTTTGGTGTGTATTTTGATTTGTCTAACTCTTTCGTTACAAGGATCCTCTTCTACTGTTGCGCATCAAGTACTTGCCATTGCTTTTATACTGACCCTTGGAAGATAATAGTCCCTGATCCGGTCTAACTACATTCGCAGTCTAGGAGCGAGCGATGCACTTGTTGTACGCTTTTTGCAACCCCAGGGATAGAAGCACTGGGAACCGAACACTCTTTAGTCCATCGATCCTGGAGTTGCGTTCTTTTGCAGAATATGAAGATTGTATATTGAAAAACTTACCACGTTAAAACACTAGTTTAAAATAATGTCACTATTGCTCGAGTGAAAGCCTATAACTCTATGGAATATTTTTAAATTTACGTTATCAAAATGATTATATCATTAGATTATTAAACTGTTAATGAAAAAAATAGCGACAGCTGTTTCATCAACCAATGTTGACATCATCAGGTGTTACAATAATATAAAGAAACAGCTGTCGCGTAAAATAAAATACAGTTGTGATACAAAAAACAAAGTTTATTCATTAACAGTTTTAAATGTTAAGGTATCATAGTGTTTCGGCCAAAACAATGATACTTTTTATTAAATTATTTCTTAATTTATGTCGTTCACCCGACGATGAAAGGCTCCTGAAAAATTAAACTCAAAATTGGGAAAAACAGTATTTTAATTCATTAAAAGATCGTATATTATTACAGTTTAACATGTTTATGATCATTATTTAGTCAGTAACTGCTTTGTCCAGCTTAATTTTTATTATTACTTTGAAGTTTGATAAGGTAGAAATTTAATCACATATTTTTTTGAATACAAAAATATTCAATATGGTACATTGTTAAAAATTCAGTTGGCGAAACAGCTGTTACGACAAACTCATTTAAATAAATCGTGATACATGATAACAGCGTTCTAATTTATGCATTTCACACGAGTTAATTAATTGTTTTAATCAATAAAAATACTAATAGTAAAGATAATGGTTACTTGTAAGAAAACGTACTGAATTACTGCACAGATAACTTTATCCATATTTAGTGCATGAAGTGGTAATAATTAAAGTTTACGTGTGAACAAACCATTTCAGAAAAAAAAAAACAACGCGGACAACATTTTATGGTCGCTTTATCGTAAGAGAGTGAAAATAGTTGTTTAAAAGTTGTCCGAAGAAAATTATCAATATTGAAGGACATTGCAATCAGGGTCTTTCAATTCTATTCATTAAAAATAATATTGTATTATTTGTTCGAACTTGTACATATTATTGAATTTCTTCTTCTTCTTCATCTTTCTATCTTGCGATCTTAATCCCGTAGGTCTATCTTTGGTGGTTGTCAGCCCTTTACAATCTCGTACATCACGATCTTCGAAATCCTCATTGGGACCATCCTTGCTCTCCAGAATCGTTTTCTCTGTCTTCTCCATTTCACACTGTCCTCTATTTTACAAGTTCTGTAAATCTCTTCGTTAAGTTTTCCAGCTCTAAGAGTTTTACCCACTATAAGTCGCACTGTTTTAATTTCTGATGTTCTAAGGCATAGATTATCAACGGAGCCGATATGGCCGTTTTAATAATATAGATCAAAACTAAGTTTATAATTATTTTTTTTATCCTCACCATAAACAATCATTTACCGATCGTTATTCCAAAAGTATAAATTTTTAAAGGCATTCGATTTTTTTTAAATCAAATCATACTATGTTAAATTTATTTATCATTTGGTGAGATAGAATCGAGTGAGATTAAATTTTAATTTTATTTAATAAAACAAAAATGTTTTTGTGTCATAAAATACAACAAAAAATATTGTTAAAATTTAAAACACTGTTATAATATCACAATTTCATTTAATTCACTGAGAGTGTTTCGCAAAACGGTGTTGGCATCATCAGGTTTAACAATAAACATATATGGTTTATTGTGTTTATTGTAACACCTGATGATGCTAACATCAGTTGGCGAAATAGCTGTCGCGACACTCTCAGTAAATTAAAAGAAATTGTGATAATAATGTTGAAATACTCGTATCATTGTGTTTCAGCCAAAACAATGGACTATTTAACTAGAAAAAATTATAAAAAATATTTTATAACGTTTATTTAGTTTTATATTATGTTATATAATAAATAAAACTCTTCTGATAAAGTGGTGATCCAGTAGATTGCAGCTAGCTGCCAAAACTGGTCGTAACTAAAATAAACAAGTGGAATAAAAAAAATATTATTTATTTAACATAAAAGACGAAATTAGTGTAAAAAAGTTGACATTGAAGAAGTGTACTATGCATTTAAAATATGTTGTTGAAAAATAATAAATTGTTGTTTTAATACCAATCAAGGAATTCAAAAAAAAAACTTCGACTTAAATGCATTTAAGTTGTGCAATCAAATTGTGTTTTTTTTTTAAGAAAGCTCTATTATGAAACAAAATTTTGAATTGAAAGCTCTAGAACGATAACCATACCCGGTTCATTGCCTACGTGCAAAGAACATGTAAACTTTGAGATTACATACTCATATGTTAGTAGATATGTTAAGGTACGTATGCACATATGGTGCGCAGCGAGTGAACTCTGAAGACAATGCGAATGGCTACAAAAAAGGATAAATGGATGAAAACTCAGATGTCCTCGAAGAGAAACAAGGCCACCCTATACCATAAATGTTAAGAACGTCTTATTGAAATGGATTACTTATTTTTTGCTGCGAATTTGTTTCATTTAAGCGATACGTGTTTTTTATAGCAGTCAATAATGGAATTATTTCTAAAGGAAAAAGTATTTTTAGAGATAGTAATAATCTTTTTTTAATAACCAGCCCAATTCAGTCTATAATCATTTAGTTAATATTCATAAAATGAAATTTTATTTAAAAAAAAGAATCCAGAAGATGACAGCGATCTGCTAAAACGATCGATGAGATGAAATAAGAACCTACAAAATCTACAAAAAAGTCAGTTTGTTAATTAATTTTAATGTTCTTACATTAAAATGGTAGATAAACTTTATTATTAATATTATTAATATTTTGAATCGCTCTTTACATCATGACAGCATGAGCCAAATCGATGTAAAGGGTATTATAGCTATCACATAAACTGTGTCTACTTGTTCACAAGGCCTTACATGGACGAGCGCCCCACTACCTCACAGAACTTTGCCAGCTGACAAATTTGAACCCTCGGCAGTCAACTCTACGAACCTCGAAGGAAGAAGCAACACACAACTTCTCGTCCCTAGGCGCCAAGTTTCAAACTTCGCAGATCGCACTTTTGGCATCGCGGGACCGACGGCGTGGAACAGGCTGCCCTACAATATGCGCAATCAAGACGACGAAGGAGTGTTCAGAAGCTCTCTTAAAACTTTTCTTTTTAAGAGAAGCTTTCTGGACGTTGAGCGCCCTTGAAGTGAATCTTTCACAAAAATGGCGCTATATAAATCATCATCTTCATCATCATCATCATCACAGTGATTCTCGTGACATGTGATAGGTAGCTAATCTATCGCCATTTAATTGTCACGTGAATTCTACACCAGACCAAAGACAGTGTGATAAGGACACTGCCCTCACCGGAAATCGAACCCAAAACCTTCAGGGTGGCAGTCAATGCACTTAGCACTCGGCCACGAAGGTCGTTAACACTGTGGAATTTCATAATGAGAATTTCTTAATGAATTAAAACATTGTTTTTTCCACATTTAAGTTTATTATTCTCAACATATTTCACATTCATCATCGAAAGAACGATTTAAACTATGTATAAATAAATAAAAGGTTTAAAATAAATATAATAAATTTTAATAACCTATCCAAAAAAGCTAGTGTTCTTCGACCGACCCTTATGTATGGAAGAGAAGCATGGAACTGGCAAAGAAGGATGAAAGTAGAATAAATGCAGTAGAAACGAGATCTCTTAGACGAATGTGTCGATACTCTGTGTACGATAGAATGTCGAATTAAAATATAAGAAGTAAATGCGGTGCGAACGATGTAAATGGAACTAGAAATAGAGGAAGACCGAGGAAAACGTGGCACGATCAAATAAATAAAATATTAAATGTCGGCCACGTGAGGAGTCAGAGAAATCGAAGCGCGTGCATGACACGATGTATGAATGTTGAGGAATCGAGAGAAATATGTCAGGAAAGAAAAGTGTGGCAGTCCATTATTTCTGCCTACCCGGCGGGGAGACGGCGTAATGGTTAGTTAGTTAGTTTTAGTTAATATTTTTTTAAATCGACATTATAAATTAATCCAATAGAAGATAAATTCTAGTTTACGTTTTTTTAATACTATTTTTAGTATTTTTTACTACTGACATTAAAGTAATCTAGAAACATGTATCGCCAACTCCCACGTAAAGTCGACAAGCAGATAACATTTCACTCATATTTATGTATGTGCATGTCCGATAATGATTATTATAAACTTACTATCACCAAGTTGACATTTTCCAGAGCAGCCTTCGCCCGTGAAATAAAAGAACGCAATAAGAGGCATACGCCAACAGGATACAGCTTATTATACTGGGGCCGCCGCTTATACCAGGAACAAATAATGCAGCTAGCCAAGACCTGTTCTCCCAGTAATGACAGTCACATTTTGAAACGTGGATTCAAAAACTCCAAGAATGTTGTCCTCACACAATATATTGTGAAGACCATAAAAATATAAATATTCTTTTAGACATAAAATGAAACACCCATATATATTATAATATAAATTTTTATTGCGAATTTGTAATATTTTATATCCCTACTAGCAGCAAATCGTGAAATATTCACAAAAGTAAAAACAATTAATCCTTTAAAAACTTGATTCACTGTACAATCGTAATCAGTAATAAATTTTAGCTTTTAATGTATTTTTTTTTCACAATTAACACACCAAATTGTTCTCCTTTTGTTTACTACGCTACTGTCATACAACAAAATTCATAATAATTCAGAAAAGTTCTCGGGTATGCGTATCGTGTGCATTTTGAACTACTTTGGGAGAGAATCGAAGTATTCCTCTCTCGCTTTCTTGTATTCAAAATGTTCTCGTACTCTTACTTGATGACATTCGGGTTTTTGTCTATTTATTTATGATTCTTCATTCGAGTTATTTTTATATTTATATATTTATACACGTAGATTGTGAATAAATAAATTATGTATGGTAAAAATACTTATTTAAGTATCCCTAAATGGAGCAATTCTGTTGTAAATATCCGTTGATACGAGTAGAAATAAAATATGAATACAATGTAATGTATGTTTATTGTTTCAATGATGTAAAACTCCATAATAAATAATTAACATGAATGAAAACGTCAGTTTTCTAGAAGTTTTATTATATTTTATGGGAATGACATGCTTCGCCCTTCTACGGCATTATCAAATGTTTGATTTGCACATTTGCTAATGCACACGTGATAATGCCCTAGAAGGGCGAAGCATGTCATTCCCATCAAATATAATAAAACTTCTAGAAAACTGACGTCTTTATTCGTATTAATTATGTAATGTATGTTGTTCGTTCGTTTGAAGTACTATGACGGTATGCATGCAAAGTTATCTATTGATGAATGTGAATAAATCAAAGGTAAATCATTTTCGAAAAAGAATACATCATGACAGTCATATGTAAGTAATTTTGAATATATTTAGGTAGTATGTTTACAAAGAATAAGGGTTGGGCGAGTGGAAAGGAATATGAAAAGAAGGGTTGGGGTAGAAAACAAAGTGAATGGTTCACTTAAAGTTGTTATCACAAAAAAAGTCTATCCAATAAAGCTAAAATGGCAGTGCACAATGGTGTTCTTATACCGATCCTTAGGTATCGAAACGAAGTATGGAACTGGCAAAAGAAGGATGAAAATATAATAAATGTACACGGATGACGCTGTGCTACACATGTAGCACAGCATCATCCGCAGACAACAGACAACTTACTGACAGTCCGCTCATTTTTGCAACTGCATCCAGCCCATTCAACGTTTTTATACATATATTGATTAAACATAAAAGACATATATATCTTTAAAGTTCTAAAAATATTTCATATTGTGGGAATTCTTATCTAAAAATCTAATATCAACTTAGTACCTTAGCGCCCTTGAGGTGAGCTATTCACGAAAATGGCGCTATATAAATTAGCCAAATTATTATTATTATTGGAAACGGAGATTTATGGGAAAAATGTTTTATAAATATCTGGTTTACTATGTTGGTACTCCCAAGCTACTAGTATGAAAATTTTATCCTTGGAGAATATAAAATATTTTAACTTAAGGTTAAAAGCCGTTTTTTGTATATATTTTAAGTGTTAAAACCCAACATTAAAAAAACACCTGCATCCATTTATTATTTTATATTATTAATTATATTTCGTTTCAAAAATTTAACATAACATTTAATAACAACATTTTCAGTTCATCAAATTTCTGTTTGAGTTTTTAAAGCTTAAAATAATTTATATAATTACATTAGCTAAAAACGGTTTCATTGTTTGAAAACTGAAAGTCAGCGAATAAACTTTGACCACACACGTTGCAGTGTTAAGTTGCGTTTTTTAAATTTAATTTAAACTGAGTTCAGATAATTATTTTTCAAAAATCTTTAACCAGCATTTTGTTCACCTATCAAAGATACATTAAGTTCAAAAATATATTTAAGAAAATGTACATTTTCCAAGTGATTAAAATTAATATAGTGTCCTAAAAGCATGGGTTTTTAATTGTTAAATTGAAGTTTTGTTTAATTGAGTTTTAGTTTATTGCGTTGAATGTTGTAAAAAATATTGCAATATTTAGATAAAATAAAATTATAAGCAGCTTGTATATAAAAATTAAAAATTATGGAAATTTTAATACTGATTTAAAAAGATCTTGGCTATTAAAAAAATTCCAGAAATACAAAATAGCGTAAATACGAGTATATCTCATATAAAGTATTAAGTTTTTTTTAAATAACTGAATAAAAATTGGTATTACTTCAATTAATTAATAGAATAGAACTTCGTTACCTAAAATTTTAATTTTAAAAATAAAGGAAATAACTTTATTTATGTATATATCTACTACATCTAAGTATATTTAACAAAATCTTCTTTTTGGATATTGTCTTTTCGGGAGTACCAGCCCGATGGCTATTGCTCCCCCACATGTGGGAAATTTCTTTCTTCGAGATGAAATTGGATATTTTTGGATGGTGAAGCAAGGGTTACTTGGAGGATGTAATAGGTTGTGTCCGACATTTGGACCTGACTGAAGTGTTGGAGTAAACAGCGGGTTGGTTGCGATGGCGGCGGCGGGGTAGGGATGAAGGCGTTCGAGGAATCCCAGCAGACTTGGAGATGGCAGCGGGTCAGGAAGATGGTAGCAACGGCAAAATGGAGAGTGAGCGATTACGATGGTCAGGAACTGTGGCGGCGGCACCAGAGGTAAAAGCCTATTCAGGCAGAGGTTGTCATTTTAATTAGCTGGCTGATGGGACGGTGTGCAGAGCGATGTACAATTTGAGTATGAGAGTGTGCACCAATAAAAAACAATAAACCATTCATGATGATGCATATACTTGTATATGGAGCTGTTGTTAATTAAGATTAACAAAGGATTGCCAAAATGCAGAATTTTTTTTGTGAGAAGCTTCAAATGACAGCCGTTCATGGGCGCCATTTTGAAACAACTGTAACAAAATCTATAACAATATTAAATTGATACATTGTTATAAATATACCTATATAGCAAAGATAAACGAACACAGATAAAGAAACAAGATTTACACATCTGTCCATCAGGTCTAAATTTAAAATATACAATACTGAACCTATTATCATAATAACTAACTAACTAACTAACTAACCATCACGCCGTCTCCCCGAAGGGGTAGGCAGAATGAATGGACTGCTACACTTTTCTTTTCTGACATATTTCTCTCGCTTCCTCAACATTCATACATCGTGTCATCCACGCGCGTCGATTTCTCTGACTCCTCACATGGCCGACATTCAATATTTGATTTATTTGATCGTGCCACGTTTTCCTCGGTCTTCGTCTATTTCTGGTTCCATTTACATCATTAACATATAATTTTTTTACCATTCTTTCTTCATTCATTCTTTCGATATGTCCAAACCATCTTAATGATCCTTTCATTATTTTGTTCATGACACCATCATTCGCACCGCATTCACTTCTTATATTTTCATTCGACACTCTATCATACACAGAGTATCCACACATTCGTCTAAGAGATCTCATTTCTACTGCATTTATTCTACTTTCATCCTTCTTTTGCCAGTTCCATGCTTCGCTTCCATACAAAAGGGTCGGTAGAAGAACACCATTGTGCACTGCCATTCTAGCTTTTTTGGATAGGTTTTTGTTTGCGATGACAACTTTAAGTGCACCATTCACTAATAATACGATAATATTCATAATTCGTATTATGATAATAATGTATTATCATAATACGATACATATTAAGGTACTTCCTTGGAAGTAGGGCCGCGCGATTTTCAATCCATTGCGTAAATTTAAAGTAGCACTTTTTCAATATCAGATCAATTACAAAGGTGGGTACTCGCTCTGGCCTTGTCGGCAAACAGCCTGAAGTTAGGGGGCATTTACAAGATCACGTCTGCGAGAAAATTCAAAACCAGCTGCCTTATCCGATACAACTGGACATCCAGTAAAGCATTCCGGGTGATTATGTAAACCGACTGCTCGATAAAGGCGAGTCTTGGCGTGGCCGGTGATTCAACTTGCTCCATTGGAGATCTTGAACTTTGAATACGGAATTTTACATGAAGAAATTAATTGTATCGGTAGATCTTATAGGCAAGACTCTATATAGCATCGGAGTACTCGGGCAGAATTCATAAACTAAAATAAAACATTTTTTTGTTACAATAACGAGATTACCTTGAAATAACGTATTTATTGTTAAGTTTTTAATAAATAACAATGTATTTAAGATAACAAAAAAGATAATCAAATGTGACGACAAATGCCAACAGGTTCTAGTGCCAACCCTTATGTATGGAAGTGAAGCTTGGAGCTGGCAAAAGAAGTATGAAAGTGTATGGTAATAAATGCAATAGAAATTAGATATGTTAGAAGAATATGCGGGAAAACGATATATTATAAAATTCCAAACGACGAAATAAGGAAGAAATGTAAGCAAATGGTTGCTAACTAACTAACTAACCATCACGCCGTCTCCCCGAAGGGGTAGGCAGAAAGAATGGACTACCACAATTTTCTTTCCTGACATATTTCTCTCGCTTCCTCAACATTCATACATCGTGTCATGCACGCACGTCAATTTCTCTGACTTCTCACGTGGCCGACATTCAATATTTGATTTATTTGATCGTGCCACGTTTTCCTCGGTCTTCCTCTATTCCTGGTTCTATTTACATCGTTACAAATTGTTGCATTCTAAATGTGGTCTGTCACCCTTTTGATTGATGACAAGAAAAGGCTAAATTAAATTAACGTAAGTCCCGGATGGACAAGGAACAGGCCTAGATAGTGCAGCGAGACTGACGAAAGGGCGTCGCTGCGTCCTATAACAGTCTCGGGTGGTGGTGGGAACCTTATATGTTGCATTCTAAGTAAAACTAAAAAAATGATAACTTAGATGCTTTGGACGTAGGGAACAAGTTTATGAGAGAAGAATGGTTAAAAAAATGTATGCAATGAAAAAAGAAGTCCTGAACGGCCGAGAAAATCATCGCATGACTAAATGAATCAATTACTAAAAGGCGCCCACATCCGAAGTCGGAAAAATCGACGAGCATGCGTATTACGATGTATGAATGTAGAGAAATCTCGAGAGGTATCTTCTACTCCGGTCTGAATCTAATGATTGGTCTGCAGCAAGGCGACGCATCTCCTCTTCCACTCCGCTCGGCCCTCGGCAACTCTCTTCAACTCCGCAAAAGAGGTGCAGCCCATATCTCAGCAAATCTGGTCTAGGTACTCCTGGCAAGGTCGTCCTCTGCCAATCGATCCCTCGACGTAGGAAACATTCGTTTCGCAAGACATGACCAATCCATCTCGCGCGCCTCTCCGCTATGGTGTTCAACATGTGCCTATTCTCTTCAACTCTGCTGAGAACCTCCTCATTTGTAATGTGGTCCCTTCATGAAACATGAGCAATTCGTCGGTAGGTCCACATCTCTCTGCCTACCCTTCTGAAGAAAAGGTGTGATAATTAGTTAGGTAGGTAGGTTTTGGTTAATTAAAAATTATATTTAACAATATAAAACGCTTGGATACGTTTTTTTTTATTGATTTAAGTAAGAACCGGTGTAGTATGCAGGATCAAACCAGCCTATTCTTGATGAGGTGCAAAGCGCTCTTGTTGTTTTTGTTATCTCGTAGTCTACCACCCGGATATATGTTACGGATTTTACTCTTAATACAATTTAACATGTCCCCATCAGACGTAACAATTGTGTTGCGAATTCATTCTACCATTAGTCACGTTTTGTTTGGAAGCTGCATAGGTCCGATATCCTTGAAGCATAAATACTCGAAATAACTTAGAACTCTTCCTCGGTCATTCACCTATTGATTGTATTGGCAGTGTATCGAACCATATCTCTTTCTCATTGATCGTTAAATTTGTATTCAAATGCGAAGATAATTGGTGTCTAACCAGGGCTATTGAAAACGGTTATAAAACTGTTTTCAACTTGTGAAAAGATTAGCTGAGTGCTTTTTGTAAATGTGCTAACGATGTATTAAAACGGTTTGGTTGTCTTTCCATAATTCTAGGACAAATTAATTAGTTGTTTGTAACATTATATCTAGTTATTATCGTACATGTTTAAATTCATCATTGAAATACATTATAATTACACGTTATTATTTATAAAATATTATAACTAAAATATCGATAGTTAAATTTAATATTTGTAATGACGGTCAGTCTAAAATATCTTTACTGTTAGATATATTAACAAATTACTTGACCTTCTATAATTTTTATTTTCACGGCTGCAAGTAATACATATAAGCATATTTTTATGCGATTTAATGTTTTCTTTTCATTTCTAAAATAATTGTAGTTATTGAATAAAAAAACTAACTAACTAGTCTTCCTCTATTTCTAGTTCCATTTACATCTTTAACATATACTTTTTCTTTACCATTTTTCTTCATTCATTCTTTCCATGTGTCCAATGTTCCTTTCATTATTTTGTTTATAACACTTTCATTCGCACCGCATTCACTTCTATTTTTTTCATTCGACACTCTATTATACACCGAATTTCACTCATTCGTCTAAGAGATCTTATTTCTTTTGCCAGCCTCATGCTTTGCTTCCATAAATTAGGATCGGTACAAGAACACCATTGTGCACTGCCATCTTAGCTTTTTAGATAGGCTTTTGTTAGCCTTGACAATTTTAATTAGACCATTCACTATGTTGCCTGCCCTAACCCTTCTTTTATTATCCTTCTCCACTCGCCCATCCTTTGTTATCATACTACCTAAATAATACTGAAATGAAAATAGTTAATTTTTTATTATTATTATTTAAATTGAACTTCTATCAATTTATTAATATCATTAAATTATTATTGAATGTTATTCAAAATTTGCTTTATTATTTGTCATTATATTATGTAGATTAATAACAAAATCAGATGACGATTTAGTTAAAATTACTGCCTATATTCTAATGTCATCTTTCTTTGCCAGTTTCATACTTACAAAAATAAATTGCGAAAAAAAAACCAGTGTGCACTGCCATTTGTTTTAATGTGTACAGTTATATAATACTATATAACAATATGAAAACAGTAAGACATCATAGATATTAATTTTAGGATCATTACGTAAGTGTATTTTAATTTTCTGTATTCATATGTAAAACTGTTTCTTTGTCTCATGCGAATGTAAATGGAAAATTAATAGCGATGTGACTATTTGTAGCTGATTTATCTACATAAACTTCAGACAAATATACGCCAACTGGTTCCTGATTAGAAGAAAAGGATACACGGCGAATCGACAGGCCAATAAATAACTTCGACAAATTTCAAGTTCAAAGAGGAACTTAACTTGACTTTTATTTTAGTACCTATCTATCTGAATAATATATTACCCGTTACGAGGAACATTATTTCCAGCGATTGTAATTTATTTTGCGATTTTAAAACAAAAGCACGAATTCTAAGACCACCGTGAAAAACGCGATAAAAATTAATGGAACAATATTTCTTACATATGAAAATCATATATTATACATATAACATTTTTAACCATCGAAATATGTATAGAATATTTTGGGTTAAAATGTATCAAGAACCAGGATTTTTAAATAGAACCCAGAATACTAAGCTCCTGTGTATAAATCAATATGAATGTAAACGTCTATTTTATTAAAGTTTTATTATTTTATATGGGATTGGCATGTTTTGTCTTTCTAAAGCATTGTCAAATAATGATTTATTAATACGAATGAAAAGTCAGCTTTTTTTAAGTTTTATAATATTTTATGTGAAAGATATTTTTTGCTTTTCTAGAACATTATCCAATATAATTTGATAATACCTTATAAAGGTGAAACATGTCATTCCCATAAAATATCTATTGTTTCTTTAACAATGATGTAAAACTTCATATTCAATTATGAATACATGTGAAAACGTCTGTCTGTCGAGCACACAAGTAAGCCACCTGGAGAATAAAGCCCTTGGGACAGAGCAGAGTGGCGGTCTTCAGGGAATGGTGAAAGGCATCAGGTGTGCAAGATAGTCTGGTAGAGAAGGATCATCGAGGTCCCATGCACCACTTGAGTGTAACAGAATAAAAAAAGAAAACGTCTGTTTTATTATACGAGTATTTCATGTGTATGATATTTTTTGCCTATCTAAGGCATTATCAAACGTCATTTGATAATGTTTTATACAGGCGAAACATATAGTACACATGAAATATAATGAAACTTCTAGAAAACCGACGTTTTCGTTCGTATTAACCCATAAATTATAATAAAACTTCTAGAAAAAGTGTATTGAGAACGAACTTAAATATAATAGTCTTTTTCCGAATTATTTTTCTTACAAAATGCTTACCTCGTTCTCGGGCATTTATTTTAAAATATTATATATAATGTTATTGACCTACAATAGCCACCCTTGATCGAATGCGTTACAGTCTCACACCTTGCGCCTTTAAACAGTTTGTTCAAGGACTTATTTACCAGCTGGACGCCAACTGTCATATGAACATCAATTAAACACATCATCCACGTAAAGTGAAATAAACTATGAATCTTAAGAGACTTAGATCTGGGAGTTTATAAATTGATTACTAAATAGTATCATTTTAATAATGTATATTTAAAGTTTCAATCCTAGGGATTGCTTTGCAGCAAAGCCTATTAACACATTCCGAACGGGGAGTGTTATTACTTGCTTGCTTCATGTGACGGGCTAAATATAAATATTTCGCGTAAAATTTGCATAATGTCACAACTTAAAAAGTATTTCTTCTTCTTTTTCTTCTTCTTCCTCAGCCTATTCCCGTCCACTCCTGGAAAAAGGCCTCCTCCATTCGCTTCCATGTCACTCTGTATTGTGCAGACTGCATCCAAGTTATTCCGACATGTCTGTTCAGATCCTCCTTCCACCGTAGTTGCGGTCGCCCTGCTCTTCTCTTTGCCGTCCAAGTCTCCAAGTCAGCAGTCTTCTGGTCCATTTTTCGGAAAAGCAAAAAAAACAAAACTAAAAGTATTTAACATTTTTTTATGTTTTTTTCAATTTCAAACTCACCATATACTCGTATAGGCACAGCGGTGTATTCACAAAAAAAGTTTTTGTGTTCATTTTATAAACTACGCGAAATATTCGAAGAAGAAAATTATAAAAAAGTAATATTGCATGTTTTAAAACTTCCCCGCATTCGAATCCATTGCTTCATAAGTATCACCTCATGACTAAAGTAAAGATAAACGATAAACAAAAAATACCAAATTGGGGGTAAGGTATAAACCCTTAATTTCGTCTTCCTGATGATTGAGGTGTAAAACTGAAAAGTGGAAAAAATAGTGTTAAACCACTGAATAAAAATTCATAAAAAAATTCCATTTATTATGTTTTAAACACTTCTAACCGGTTTCGCTCCATAGGGAACCTGATCAGGGTAACAAAACTAAATATTTATGTCATTAACCTGTTCACGTTCTTCTTAAAGTGAAACATAATGGTCTTGTAAAGAAAACTTGATAAAGTAGGGTTAAAAAAAATCTGTTTATTATTACATCTAAAAATGTCACACCATAAAAACTTTGATCATAAAATAGGACTGCATAATAATTTTAACACTGGATGATTACGTATTCAACCGTAATTACGCGTCAGAAATAAAAAAGATTTGGAAAGAAATTTACGTTCTGCTTATTTGTCCAGCGGTTATTATGATCCGAGATAAAGTAGTGCAAGGCAAGTGTAACGATCTTATAACAAGCGGAGATCTTTGCAGATATCGCCCAATCAACCCGTTCTTTTTGGGAACAAGGGTATCGAAAAAATTAACACATTGTTTAAAAACGCCTTCTTAATTGCAATTCAAAACCGGATCTCGTCAAGTTATCACCGACAACTTGTGTGTCAAATGCTCTTATTTTTTACTCTTGTCTATGGTGAAATGGAATGATATTTTTTATTGTTTTTAACAAATGTTATAATACATTAAACAACTCGTTAAAAAATTGTTATTTTAAGTAGTTTATAAATTGAACAAAACACTTTTTTGAAAACACTTTGTATAAAACCACTTTACTTTAAGTAAGGAGCGCCAACCAGTTTCACTCTGTTACGAGCTTCATGAGGGCAATACACAAACTTTGTGAAAAATACAGTTTGTGTATTTAAAAAAAAGGGTTTTATTCAATTTTTAAATATGTCAAACCACCAAGTATTGGCTTCTTACCAAAGAATTTTATATGTATTTTTATTGTTTCTTAAACAATTGTGTAAAAATTATGGAAATCCATATTCGATATTTAACAAAACATAAACATGTGGCACCAAAGGTTAAAAGAGCTATGTCTGCCACACCGAAGGTCTCGGGATCGATTTCCGGCGATGGAAGTGTGATTGTCATACTATCTTTGGCCATACTATAGAATGTCATGTTTTGGCTTGATTATGAAAGCAGACATAATGGAAAAGAAGAAAGCATACGATAACAATTTGAAGAGAATACGAAATCAAAATAGACAGAAAACATGACACAATCAATCTAATAAAATTTGGGTGTATAGACGTGTAATCAAGATATAATTTATGAATGTTTATGAAGCCACAAGGATGATTGTATCGACCAGTGTGGAAATTAGATCACTCTGCTACGCCTTTAGAAAATGGTTGGTTAATTGGTTAATCAAAAAAAAAATCATTTTAAAAATATTTATCATCTATTAAACATTTATCAGAGCCTTAAAATTATTTAATATTGCACAATTAAGTCAAATTTAGAATCAGTTTTTGTGCACTTTCATTATAATAATTTAAATTAATATGAATGCCAGGATATTTTACACGGATTGTATCGTACATGTAAAATGAGATTGTGTTGCATCATACGGTGGCTGTAATTGATATCAAATATAATAAATTTATTTCACCATACGTAGACCTGTAAATATATCTGTTACTACGACCGCAAATATAGAGAACGAATTTCAGAAAAGGCTCCTGGTTTACTCATAAAGAACATTCACATAACATGCCAAATAATCAATAAGTAAGTGTGGTACTTAAACTATTATGATAAAACAATATGATCACAAATATTATGTATTGTCGAGAAAGAAAAAGGATGTAACCTACAAAAAAATAAACTGTGAAAAAGACACATCTAATTTTATTATATCTCGATAATAAAGAGATCCAGACAGCTGTTAAAAATAACCTACTTCCGCGTTCTTTGTTAACTAACTAACTAACTAACCATCACGCCGTTTCCCCGGAGCGGTAGGCAGAGAGGATAGATTACCACATTGTTCTATCCTGACATAACTCTCGCGCCTCTTCTACATTCACACATCGTGACATGCACGCTCGTTGATTGTTCCTACTTCGAACATGGCCGCCTTTCAGTAATTGATTAATTTGGTCATGCCATGTCTTTCTTGCCCTTCCTCGACTTATTTTTCCATTCACACTACTTGTATATATCTAACCATTCTTCCCTCATCCATTCGTTCCAAATGTCCAAACTATCTTAGTGACCCTTTCTTGATTTTTTTTATCATGCATTCATCCGCTTTACATTCCTTTCTCACTTCATCATTAGATATTCTATCAAACATTGATTTTTTGCACATCCTTTTTGGTGACCTCATTTATACGGCATATATCCTACTTTCATCCTGCTTCTGCCAACTCCAAGCTTCACTTCCAAACATAAGGGTCGGTACTAGAACTCCGTTGTGCACTTCTATCTTTGCGTTCTTTGTTCTACTTACTAATTTGAGATCACTATACAATTTTCTATTTTCAAGAGCTTTAGCCTGGTAATAATTTTCAAGCTCCCGAACTTCTTATTAACTTTTTTTACCAGAAGTCCATCACCCAGTTTAAGCCAAAACAGCCATAAGTTCATTCAAAAAACACTTTCTAGGCATTTCTAAAAGTTTGTCTCCGGTTATGAGCAGAGGGTTTTGATTGATATATTTCCCCTTTGTGTAGCCAATTCAAAACAAATAATCGATTCTTACGGTGCCCATTATAAGAAGCTACAACGTCAGACCTGGACTCCAAAATCATTTGCAAGTTCCAATTTTGTCTCTACTTAAAAACTCAATATTTTAATTTACATCAGTCTGCTTTTGAAGTGCAAGTATTACTTATGTGAACATTACATTTAAAATTTATAATAAAATACATTGAAAACAAATATATATTTTATTTGAACAACCAAAACCTTGGTTCACCAAGGAAGGGAAAACGTTTACCTAAAAGCATATTGTATACACAAAAGTATTATAAAATTTAAAATATAATGAATGTGTACTCTTCTTTTCAACTTAACTATACTAAGCCATAGCAACGCGGGGCCGGGTACAGCTAGTTTAATATAAATAAAAACTAATATTTTCCTTATAAGAATATTAATTGATTTGTCATTTGTTATAATGAACAGAGCGTTATTTTATGGGTTAAACCATTTTATCTCTCTGAGATTAAAATGTGAACACGGTATTTTTTTTTTTAAATCGAGTGTAGTAAAGTGTATATCATATTTTTTACATCTACCATTCGCCTAGTACACCCACTCTCTTTGTGTCGTATAGATAAATTATATGGTTTGTTTTATATTCATACAATTAATAGAATTTAAATAATAACCCGAAATTATAAATTGATTTATCGGTGTTGTTATCTACGCATATTCCATAGAAAATGTCGGAAGTAGAAATAATACAAAGTGATGGTAAAGCAATGTCATTACCTCTGAGTACTGACCAGAAGACACTCTAGGTCATAGGTTTCCAATCTTTTCTGGACCACCGTCCCCTTTACAAGAAAAATAAACGTTCAACGCCCCCCTCCTATAAAAATTATTTCAAAGTCGGAAAACTCGACGAGCATGCATGTTACGTTGTATGAATGTAGAGGAAACTGGAATGTATATACTTAGGAAAAAGAAAATAACTTTGTTTTATCCACTTATTATTAAATAAATATTAAAAAACACGACACGTTTCGGAGGATACCTTCATCTTCAGGTGTAAAAATATAATAAAAACTAAACAACGAAAGACTAATATAAAAACGCATTTAAAATTCGGTACAATAATTCAAATTTAAAAATTAGGTTATCCTCCGAAACATGTCGGGATTTTTAATATTTTTTTTAATAATTAGTGGATTAAACAAAGTTATTTTCAATTTCCTAAGTATATTACTATGGAATTCCACAGTGTTAATTCCTTAGCGTTCAATAACTAGATATGTATGTCAGGACGCAGTAGTATTAACGATCTATCCTCTCTGCCTAACCCTTCGGGGAAACAGCGTGATAGTTAGATAGTTTTAATTTTGAAAATTTCTTAATTATCTTCTTGTACAGATCCTTAAATTATTCGTATAATTACGGAAACAAAACAAGAACCGTCATTATAAAAACAGTCCACATTTAATTTATTCCTCCAGATGAATATTATTAGATAGACATCATTGTAAAGGTGTGTTGCTGAAACCTCGGACATCCAGTTTTGCTCTACTTGTCTCCACCTACGCAGCGAGAAAAACTTATCATGATACTGGTTCAACTGTGAGATCCAGTTCCCAGTTTTATAATTTTGTTTGTATTTGAAATGATGCAATGCGGAACTGCGAGAAGGAATCGTTTGTTCTAACGTTATTGAACTAGCTAGAAATTAGATTTACAAGCAGCAAAGCGCCTCATATCTAACATACATAATTAGATTTTTTTTTACATTGTAACATGCGTAAACTACATACAGGTAGATTAATACGTATATGATTGATAGAAATTTAAAGATTATGATATTTAATGGTAGAGACATGTTTCACCTTGCTAGAATAAAATGTTTGATATTGTTACAGCCTCCTGCAGCAGCTCTAAACATGGAGGTTTTACCGTAGCTGAACCATTCTTGAAGGTTTTTTTACCTGGTTTTTCTTATTCTCTCGACTTTTTTCCTTTGATTTTACCTTGGAAAAACAATTGCAGTACTTGTTTTTCAAAAGATGTCCGGAGTATTCAAGTTTATAAATATGTTTTTATACTTTCTGAATTCATTTCAGAACTTCGTTCATGACTTTTTCTGTTCATGATTCTTTTAATATTATATTTTAATATAATGCTCATAGCTTTATCAAGGTCCATGTTTCCATACCGTACAATAAGACGAGTAGCACGTAGCATCAATTTATTCTCATTCACAATTCATTTATTCCATCTGTTCATATTTCGAAGCATTTGTTACATTTTCATCAGCGCTGTATTTTTTTATATCGATTCTCACGACATGTGATAGGTAGCTAATCTATCGCCATTTTATTGACACTTGAATTCTAAACCAGACCAAAGACAGTGTGACAATCACGGGATCGAACCCCTGGGTTCGATTCCTTCCGTGTGGCAGTCGTAACTATTGACACTCTACCTCGAAGGCCGTCGTTAATACCTATTATAATTATTTTACTTCGTAAATATAAGTTTGATTCAACCAAGATATATTTTATTGATTTATTAGAATTAAGTATAACGTGTAACTTGCATTTAACCCTTAAAAGCATGATTTTTCCAAATTCAAAAGTAAAAATATTTTTATACTTAAATTAGGTTGAAAATGACGGGAAAAATAATGATAAAAATATGTAAGTTTATTTGTGGATAATTATTCATAAAAAATCGCTTGTTGCAGATATGATTTATTACATAAAATATATATCAGATATGCAATTATTACAAAAAATATATTTCAAAAATTAATAAACAATGGTACTCACCTTTATGGACTATATAAATTATAAACTATTTCGTTTTATATCCAGTAGCACCAATGAATATAAATGTTGAAACTCTCAGAAATGTGACACATCTGCACCCAACGTTTTTTTTTTTTTTTTTATTAAAATGTCAATTTCTTGCTTACAGAGACATCTACTCGAATAATTTAAAAACACAATGGCTCGGCGTATTGTTACACTTACGCAACACTTAGCATTGGAGTTCATTTATTGCACGTATACAGAGTTATAAGCGCTTAAATAAATTGTTGCAGATATGCAACATAATGCATTTAAGGGTTAACATTAGTTTTATCAGACAAAAGATCAGTAATAGATTATTGATATGTCACAGGCTTTTTATTTTTAAGCCAGTCGTGTTATTTATTAACCTTACAAGTAAAACCATGCGAAAGCAACCACTTTAATTCGGCGACCTCGAGTACTGTTTTATTTGTGAGATCTTTTATAGAAGTGGCCGATACATGATCTGATTTTATTATTTTAGCCATCTGTTTATATGTATGAGATAAAGGCGTAGTCCCAAGGTCGTCTTTAAAAAGCCTGTGAGGAGAACTCCGCGTAATGACAACCTATTATGGCGACGGTGTACAGATAATCATCCTCCTACAAAAATATGTTCCAAACTTACTCTTATTAGCAGATGTTATTTATGTTTTCTTGGTAGCAGAATAAAATATTAAGCGAAGCATACACTAAAAAGATTTCATCAATGAAGGGCGCTTGAGATGGGCTGGGCACATAATAAGAATGAATGACGATAACCATTTTAAACAACTCAATCTCTCCACGCCATAAGGACGAAGAAGATCATTGAGGTTCAAGATGCGATGGATGGATTCTGTCATCTACATTACACATTGGTCAAACGTCACTTTCTTGTAACTAAATTTTAAATATAGAATTAAGAAATTTCTTTTTTTTTTCAATTTCAAAAGAAATGTAGTTTTTGTGATTATAAGATATAGGTAACATGTGTTTTAATTTTACATGAAAATTTTGTCATTAAAACTTCAATGACGCCAAGAATGTCTATAACTCTATACAATATTAAATGATTGGCACAAATTAAATAATTTGTTTAATAAATATATTGTGATACAATGTTATAAACCATTTTCAAGCGGACAAAATACTGCAAACATATTTATACGCCCTTCTATGTTCGCCATACTTTGTGGTGTAGATTTCTCTTATTTTCTTTTTATTTACTTTGAATATACAACACTAACATTAAAATTAAAAATAAAAAATTAAAATTACATATCAGACATGTTTCGGACAACCAGTCCTTCTTCAGTGATACATATTCAAAATATTATAAAATTGTTTATAAACATGATGAGTTTTGACAGATGTTATATGGTTGCCCGAAACATGTCTGATATGTAATTTTATTTTTTTAATGTTAGTATTGTATATACAAAGTATATAACAAAAGAAAAAGATTTATATTTATACTCATTCATAATTTATGAATTGTTGTAGCCATTTTAGTGAAATTTTATTTCATTCATTTATTTATTTTTAATAGAAAAATGTAGGTACATGTAACTATTATTGCATAGATCTCGAGTTAGTCGATAAAATTGTACGTGTTAAAATGTTCTGTGTGACGTAAGAGTTTTAATTAAATATATCAGATCAAGATTTAGGCCTAATTTATGTATATGTAAATCTATAAATGGTGATGTGTATTATAATTAATATTTTATTTAAATTATGTATTTTAATGTCGTTACAATCCGTCACCTGAATTAATTATTAATTATGTATTGTGTATGTGCATAATGTTTTTAATGAATGAATATAATTAAACCAAGTTTTTTTTAGGTATTAATGCTAATGCTTATTATAAGGGTTTCGGATAGGACAACTTAAGCATAAAATTAAAGATTTGTATATATAGTATAAAAATTATTTATTTTTAAATTTTGAGAGCCTATGCAGCATCCTTAAGATACGCAAAAACTCATTTCCAAATGATTCAGTCGTTCAAAACTTGAAATCGTGTCAGTCGATTATTCCTGGTTCCTGGGATCTTGCGTGCCATTCTTTTCATCTTGTCATTTTTTTTTAATTTTCTTAAATATTCATAATGGAGTTCCCATATAAATAAATAGTTTTCAGTTGGCATTGGCGGAGGTTTCTTGAATTACCAAGCATGGACTCCATAGGCGGGGGAGCCATGGGACACCACGGAGGTGGAGATCAGGGGAGACCTCAGCAGGGGAGCGGAGTAGGCGGACACCAAGGGGCTGGAGTAGGCAGACACCACGGGGCTGGAGTAGGCAGACACCACGGGGCTGGAGTAGGCAGACACCACAGGGCTGGAGTAGGCTGACACCACGGGGCGGGAGTAGGCGGACACCAGAGGAGTGGAGTAGGCAGACACCACGGGGGAGGACACGTGAGAGATCACGGGCGCGGAGTAGGCGATGGCGGGAGAAGAGTGCACATCGACGCGGGACTGGTGAGACACAGCGGTGGGGGCGACCAGGGCGGCGATGGACCTCTTGTGGATTCCATGGGCGTTCAGGACCTTGGCGGTGTAGTGGGCGGCTCTGGCGTTGACGACCTCGACGGTGTCAAGGGGAACTCCGTTGGCTCCGATCACGTTGGCAGGGGTGTGGGGAGCGAGGGCCAGAGGAGCGGAGTAGGAGGACACCACAGGGGTGGAGTAGGAGGACACCAGGGGGGTGGAGTAGGCAGAGACAAGGGGGCTGGAGTAGGCAGAGACAACGGGGCTGGAGTAGGCAGACACCACGGGGCTGGCGACGTGGGACACGACGGGGGCGGAGTAGGCGATGGCGGGAGAAGAGTGCACATCGACGCGGGACTGGTGAGACACGGCTGTGGGGGCGGCGTACACGGCAGGAGCAGCAACGACAGCGGGGGCGGCGTATTCCACGGACCTGACGATGGGAGCGGAGTAGGCCACCACGGGGGAGGAGTGCACGTCAACGCGGGACTGGTGAGACACCGCCGTGGGGATGGCGGAGTACACGCTGGGAGCCACCAGGGACGCCACGGACAGGGAAGGCTTGGCAGAGGCCAGGGCCAGGAGAGCGGACAACACCACCAGCTTGAACATTGTGGTCTGTGTTGATTTCGACTTCGACACGAGTTCACTAGATAACCGAATTCGGTAGACTGATACTCTCCGTTCGCATCCCGCTCTATTTATACGGATCGGCCGGCCAGGCGCGAGCCGGTAAATCATACGTCATTGATCTTTATGATAATCTAGTTTAGCTCCAGTTTAGGTGGATATTTTTTTAACCGAAATTAAAAGTTGCCGGCCTTGTCGCGGGTTGACCGATCCGGTGGGAAGGAAAGGGACGGAGCACATTTCACGGCCCCTTCTCCGGGCGCCCTTGACTGACCGAACTCTGCCAAAATTATTCTTTACAAAATTGACATCGTATTCCAGTTCAGCCACATCCATTATCTCCCCGCCGTGATCGCTCAAGAGAGCCGTCCCGGCGAGGAAGTCGCGACGCCGTACGTTAATCGCTTTCATACCGTGAATTAATCTGCACGTAAAATAATATAAAGCGATTATGATTATGATCCATAAGGTTGAAGATCAACACTGGCACCAGGAAGTTTAAATAGACACACGCACTCGAATTACCAAGAAAAATATCAAATCGCAGTCACTATTGTATAAAGAAAATAAATATTATCATTATCCATTTAAAAATACGTTGAAATATAAACGCTATGAATATAGTGTAGAAAAATAATTAATACATCTTTAAATGTATATTATTTTACGCCCTTATTATTTTAAAAATATTCAAACCTTGGGATCGGTTTGCGACAACCTGACATTTTTGCTGGATCTAGGGATATTACTTAGACCTTAATTATGGTAGTTTCCTGATGCTTTCAATTATGGATAAACTTTATTTTAATTGTGAATAAAACAATCTCACTAGCTTTTTAATATTTATCTAATGGTCTGTTTTCTAAAAGTTTATTAAATAATACATTTTATTATCAAATCAAATCAAATCAAATCAAATCAGTTTATTTCATCATCATTATAGGAATTATTATACATGTTTCGCCTTGCTAAAGCATTATCGAATATCCCGTATATTATAATAAAACTTCTAGAAAACACACGTTTTCGTTAATAATAATAAAAATTATTAATGCATTAGCAATGCGAAATACGTCATTCCAATAAATTTTAATAAAACTGTTAATGTTGTTTATCGAAAATTCTTGGTAAGAAATTCATTGTAAATAATGTAAACTTCGTTAAAATCGTAATCAGTAATAAAGCTTTAACTTTTTATGTAATTATTTTTTTTACACACATTCACAATTAATAATACCAAATTGTTCTTCTTTTGTTTTCTACACTACTTTCATACAACATTAATCAGAATAATATTCAAAATAATCCAGAAACGTTCTCGAGCATGCGCATCGTGTGCATTCCGAATTTTTCTAATTGTTGTACTTTCGGAGGGAATCTTAGTATTCCTCTCTCAAAATATTCTCGTACTCTTTTTTGATGCCATCCGGGTTCTTGACTTTTTTTATTATGCTAAATAAATAATATATTATAAAAAAAAACTAACTAACTAACTAACCATCACCTCTAACCGTCTCCTCGAAGGGGTAGGCAGAAATAATGGACTGCCATACTTTTCTTAACTGACATATTTCTCTCGCTTCCTCAACATTCATACATATTGTCATGCACGCGCGTCGCTTTCTCTGAATCTTCACGTGGCCGACATTCAGTATTTGATTTATTTGATCGTGCCACTTTTTTTTTATTCTAGTTCCATTTTCATCGTTAACATAAACTTCTTTTTCCATTCTTTCTTCATTTATTCTTTCCATGTGTCCAAACCATTTTAATGATCCTTTCATTATTTTTTTCATAAACAGAGTATCCACACATTCATCTAAGAGATCTTATTTCTACTGCATTTATTCTACATTCGTCCTTCTTTTGCCAGTAAATATTATTATCATAAATTATAAATAAATATTAATATATTATAAATTAATTAATTAATTAAATAATTTTCAAATCATTTCAATATAAAATATATTAAGTTTAATTCTACTTGTTCTTCTAGTCATTGTTTAAGAAACAAAAGATAATCTTAATTTATTCATAGAATTTATAGATCAATAAATTTATCCGTTTATGAAATCCCTAATCCAAGTTATTGAATATATCAATCTTGTTCACAAAGTATATTTAATTAACATCATTCCTATCAGCAATTAATTGCTGCTGAGTTGAACACAAAAACAGTAAAAGTTATTTGTCATCCAGGCAGCCACATATATGCTATATAAAATATCATTCTCGGTTAGTTAGCAGAGAAGGACTTGGCAGAGTTGCTTGAATTTATTTATCATTGAACTTTAAAAGTTTGTATGATATCATGTATAACTATATGTACTGATAGTACCTACACGCTACGCGCAAAGATTATTGAAAACAACTCGCATAATTACAAAAGTCAAGTTGTGGCATTTCAATAAAGGTCTGGTTGAAAGCTCTATCTGAAACCTGATTTTACTTTATTGTTGTCGAGTAAGGCCTTTTTTAAAATCATAAAAAAATCATCCAACGCAAACCTTCACGAGTGATCTCCATTTTCTCACAAACTTGCTTATTTTTAACGTTCACCATCAACAACCTAATCAGTCAATTACTAAGTTGCCACTGGCTTCACAATAACAAACGTCAATGTTCACAAATACAGTGATGCCATAACTCACTAACGCCATCTACTATTCGATTGTAAAAACATAAAAGGCAACCCTTGTATAAAGGCAAAACATATCATCCCATATAAAATATAATAAAGCTCCTATAAGAGAGATTTTTTCATTCATATTAATTATCTCCATGTTATTGTCACGTGAATTATACAGGATCATTTCAGAATTCTATTGTCATCGCCGGGAATTGATCCCGGGACCCTCGGTCCTAATGATTCCCTTAGATTTATAAGATCTCATAATTGACTACAGGGGTAACGCAAGAGAACCTGAATTATCATGTGTGGACGTGTGTAACCATCTAATACGTCTCTGTACCAATCCCGACCTTGGTTGATACCAAGTGGACAATGAATCATTCAGCTGTGTGTATTAAAAAGTCAACCACCAGGACGACTTACGTTTTTATATATCAAATAAATAAAATCGTTTTTAAAAGTCATCTCGATCCGAATACAGCATTTAAAAAAGTCTAAAACTACATGCATATAAAATAAAAATAAAAATAGTCATACAAAACTTATTGATTTTATTTATATCTCGAGATATATGAACAAGTAAATATCCATCTTAATTTTTTTTTAAATAAAAAACCTTGGAATTGGTTTGCAGCAAGTATAATATCTTACCTGGACTCTGAAAGTGAATGTAATGAACCGGTTGGAAGCGTTCGAGAAGTGGATATACCGCAGAATGCTCCGTATACCGTGGACCGATAGGGTCAGTAATGCAGACGTACCTACTACTCTCTGTAGTCAATTGTCGAGAGAGCCAGAGTCAATTGTCAGAGCTGTTGTCGAGTGTGAAAATTAGAAAGGTCTCATATTTATTGTATATTAATGGGTAAAGTGGAACGACGTCGGGGAGTTGGTAGAAGGCAGCTGTCCTGGCTGCGGAACATCAAAGAGTGGACAGGAATAACAAGAGTTCAGAACCTGTTCCAAGTGGCGCAGGATAGAGGTGCCTTTGCTGCAGTGATCGCCAACGTTGAGGGGGACCTGACACGGAAAAGAAGATAATATCTTTGCTGGTTTAGCTTTAATGTGGTAGTTTCCCTTGCGTATTTTAGATTCTTCGCTTCGCTAGTTTTAATCAAAGGGATTGGTTTGCAGCAAACTGTAACATTTTTGCTGGTTCTTGGGACGCCACTTGGCCCTTTAATGTGGTAGTTTTCCATTGCTTTTCACATTTGTATACAGCAGATTACGTTAACCCAATTACGGTGTACAGTTTTTTAGCTCTTGATTCTCCTGACATTTGATAGGTAAGTAATCTATCGCTATTTTATTGTCATATGACATACACGAGACCAAAGACAGTCTGCCATCGGTGGAACCTTCGGTGTGGCAGTTTAACACTTGCTACTAGGTCACAAAGTTTTTCATAAATAAAGCAAGGTATAAGAAAGCAATCAAATCAAATTCAAATCAATTTCTAAACTGTCGCGACAATTAAAAAAAATATATTAATAAAGAAATTATTCAAATTGACATAGGAACAAATACACAAAGGTTCGAAAAATCACGAAAATTAAACAGTTGATATATATTTGTTACACCTGATAATGTCAACATTGGTTGACGAAACAGCTGTCGCGAAAAATAAAAATAACAATTGTGATACATAAAAACCGAGTTTCATAATTTAACAGTTTATAATGTTGAAAAAATAATGGTGTTCTCTAGAGTGTCAAATGCACGTATAAGAAATGAATGCGGTGCGAATGAAACTGTTAAGAACAAAATAATGAAAGGGTCATTAAGATGGTTTGGACACATGGAAAGAATGATTGAATACAGAATGGTGAAGAAGGTATATGTAAACGGCGTGAACGGAGCTAGAAATAGAGGAAGGCCGAGGAAAACGTGGCACAATCAAATCAAACAAATATTAAATGTCGGTCACGTGAGGAGTCGGAGAAATCGACGTGCGTGCATGACAAGATGTATGAATATAGAGGAAGCGAGAAGTATGTCAGGACAAACAATGTGGCGTTCCATTCTTTCTGCCTACCCCTCCGGGGAGACGGCGTTAGTTAGTTAGTATAATGTTGAAATATCACATTGTTTCGGCCAAAACAATGGACTTTCTAATTAATTTCTGTTATGTTAACAAAACATTCGTTTTATTGATTTATTTTCTACTTTTATATTTATTATGACACATCTAAGTATTGTAAGATACATTATTATTTTTAAATTACTTATAATATTTTATCTGAGTATATGGTATTAGAAAAATTTCGCTACGCATTATGTAGATTTGCGTGAGTAACCTTACCGGCATTTGTTAACTAGATAGAACCTTGTTCGAACTTCATTCGGTAATTGTAGTTGAGTATGCAAATTTTCATACATATTCATAGAACTACATTTTTTTAAGCTCTGAGTAGTGCCGTAATAATTTATTATATTAATTGTACTAATATAAACCAATGCAACATTTTAGGCGGATACTGTTATTATTATTAATTTTCTAATTTCTTAAATGATTAATAATCCACCTACGAATAGATTATTAGTTATTATTATAAGTATTCACGGTATTTTTTTAATATTATAGTAATATTCTCGTATATTTAACATGTCTTATCGTGCATGTTTACACCTTTATCTTATAATGGGGAAAGATATTTTTTTTAAACCATGATTTTTTTTTATAAACTGTATGTAACAATACAAAACATTTTAACAATTACATTTTTAATCATTTATTTGTGTATAACAAATCGATTTGAACACTAATGAGCAAATTAATCAAATATTAAAGGTTGGCCATGTCAGAAGCCGGAAGAATCGACGTGCGTGTATGACTCGATGTATGAATGTGGAGAAAGCTAGAGAAGTATGTCAGGATAGAGTAGTGTGGCGGTCCATTCTCTCTGCCTACCCCTGCGGAGAAACGGCGTGATGGTTTGGTATTGTTGTTGTTGTTGTTGTTGTTGTTGTTGTTGTTGTTTTTGTTGTTGTTGTTGTTGTTTTAGTTGTTGTTGTTGTTGTTGTTGAACACTAGCACAAATAAAAAATAATTCGACAATTGCCTTGATGAAGATACCTCCGTTTCAAAGCCGGTTGGCAATATAATTAAAATAATTATATACGTTAACAAAGAATTAAAATAAAGTTTAATTAAATAAATATCGGTAACCACAATCATTACAGTAATCTAATCATTCATTATTTTTAATTTAACAAATGGTAACTTCTTACCAGAAAATATGGAATTTCAAACTAAACTAAACCAACTAACCGTCACGCCGTCTCTCCGAAGGGGTAGGCTGAAAGAATAGACCGCCACACTGTTCTTTTTATCTCCCGCTTCATCAACATTCATACACCTTGTAATGCACCTACGTCTATTTCTCCGACTCCTCTCATAGCCGACATTTAATATTTGATCGGTCGTTATTCCAACGTCTTCCTCTATTTCTAGTTCCGTTTACGTCGTTTACATATTTTTTTTTGACATTCTTTCTTCACTCATTCTTTCCATGTGTCCAAACTATCTAAATGATCCTTTCATTATTTTGTTCATAACACTTTCACTCGTACTGCATTCACTTCTTATATTTGCATTTGACACTCTATTATATACAGATTTATCACTTTGTTCTATTCTATTTTCATCCTTCTCCCAAATTTGTAACAGTTAAAATTAGAAAATAAAGCTGTAATCTCATTTTAGTAAATCAATATTGAAATAGTTGGGTAATAAGTGTGTATCAAATAAGTCTGTGGATATGCATTTTTAATTGTTTTGCATACAGTAGGCGCGAGTTAGAAGAGTTGTTCTTTTTAAAACGTGGGTGATAATATGGCGGCAATCGTTTACAGGGACGTGGACAATAAAATAAATAAAACAGAGATTAAAAGCTACACCCTTTACGTCGATATGCCTCGCGCAGTCATGATGTTAAGAGCGATTCAACATATTATAATAATAGTAATAAGGTATTTATTTATTTTTATTATTATTATTATTATTATTATTTTCCTATACACTGCACGGTGATGACGTATATATGTGGCTGTTGAGAATGTTTGTGTTTTTTGTGTATTTACGAAGATAAATTTAGTGAACAGTTGTGCATCTAATAAAAATTAGTGTTTTTGTGATATTAAATATAATTGCGGTGTAAAACTAAACCATTTTTTATGATTAAATCAATAAAAAAATTCTTCATGTGGAAATTTGACAGCTGTCAAAAGTGTATTTTAGAAATTTGTTAGAACTGTTTAGAATTAATTTCAAATCAAATTTGAATTATTTTGTTATAAAGTAGGTACTTGACGACATCGGAATTGTTATCGAGCAAAAATTCATTAATGTGCTACAAACATTTAAACAGCCTGACAATACAAAAACATCATTCAGTGACAATTTGTGAATAAAGGGAGGGTTCATCGCAGGGCTAATCACCCTGCATGGTAAAAAAGGACTCGATGACGAACACTAACACAGTGGCCTTTACTGATGGAGGGAGATGGCCAGAAACAGAAGTCAGTGGAAGACCGTTGTGGAGGAGGCCGAGTCTTACACCGGGATGTAGCGCCAAGAAGATGAGATGAGGTATTTATTTAGTTTTATAAATTAAAAATCATTATAATTCTTTCAATAAATGTAGTAGGTACATAATTATTATATACTCCATTTATTACCTAACTAACCAACTGACTTACCATCACGCCGTCTCTCCGAAGGAGCAGGCAGAAAATATGGACTGCCACACTTTTCTTTCCTGACATATTTCTCTCGCTGCCTCAGCATTTATACATCTTGTCATGCACGTGCGTCAATTTCTCTGACTCCTCCCGTGACCGATATTCAATATTCGATTTATTTACTCTATTTCTAGTTTCATTTACATCGTTAACATATATTTTTTTTACCATTCTTTCTTCATTGATTCTTTCTATGTGTCCAAACCATCTTAATGATCCTTTCATTATTTTGTTCATAACACCATCATTCGCACCGCATTCACTTCTTATATTTTTATTCGACACTCTATCATACACAGAGTATTCATACATTCGTCTAAGAGATCTCATTTCTACTGCATTTATTCTACTTTCGTCCTTCTTTTGACAGAAAATGTTATTATTGGTAAATTATAAATAAATAATAATGTATTATAAATAAATAATATATTATGATCAATTATTAAATAAATCAAATATATTTTAAATCAATATAATATGTATTTTTAATTCCACTTGTTCTTCTAGTCATTGTTCAAGAAACAATATTTTTTTTCCGTTAATAAAATCCTTAATCAAAGTTATTGAGAACATCAATATTGTTCACAAAGTATATTTAAATGATTTGCGAATTCTGAAAAGTTACTATTAAAGAGACATCTTATGTGCCCTTTTATTCTTAATTTGTAGAAAAAATAATTAAATAGTATTTACACAGAAATTTCCAATTTTTCTCGATCCGTAAAAAGCTCTTATTTTGTTTATGATAACCTTTAAATTCTCGAAACTGAATTAAAGTGAATAAATTCGCGTGGATACGTCACTGCAAAATATTAAAGAATTAGCCATGATATTTTTTTCTAAGAACAAATACCAATATTCTATAGATTTTAAATACCCGAGGCTAACATCTGATATGTTGCCATTCTTTAACAACCTCTATATATTAACCTCAATCTGCTTAGAACAGAACTCACATCAATTAACGAGAATCAGTTTAAAATCATAAGAGCCATTATCTATAGATTATTATCTTGTTCGAGTGTGTTTGTGAATTGTGTACACATAGGTATACTAAGTGTGCGTGTGTATATAATACATTACATTCATAACACATGTCTATAGCTTCTGGCTACGCATTTAACAGACTACCTTTTTAAATTTGTTTTCACCTGTTATTTCAATATCATTTTACTTTCCTGGTGCTGTACAGTCTGGTGCAATAAAAAATAAACACCATATTTATTATGACTTGTGTGGAGGATTATTTATTGTTTCTTGAACAACGATGTGTACTCCATATTAACGATGTAACTTTTTATAGAAGTCCAATTATATTTTACGGCCCACCGTCACAAACAGATCACACAACCTAAACTAAGAGGAAGAAGAAGAAGAAGAAGAATTGTAAAGTTCTCAATGGAATCTGTCCAATTTCTACTTATTTATTGTGACTTGAAACGATAAATCTTAATAAGAAAGTAAACAAACATTTTTTAATTCGATATCAAACATTCATATTTAAAATTAATATTTAAAATATAGAAGAATCACAATTGGTAACAAAACATTCTTCTCTCTACTACCAGCGCTCAAATCAAGAAACGTACACTGGAAAACCAAAATCACCCTGTATAAAACAATCATCCGAACAGTAGTGACCTATGGGTGTGAGGCGTGGACAATGACAGCGAAATCTGCAGAGCGACTGGATACTTTTGAGAGAAGGGTGCTGCGCAGAATTCTGGGGCCTGTGAATGACGGTGAAGGCTGGAGAGTGCGGCATAATGACGAGCTGTACAATATTTACAAAGCTCCCAGTCTCTCCACACAGGTCAGACTGAATAGACTGAGATGGGCCGGTCACGTGCAGAGGATGCCGTCATCGCGAACCCCAAAAAGATTGCTGGAGTGGCACCCAGGTGGTAGAAGACCAATTGGACGACCAAGGCTGCGATGGGAGGATGAAGTTGGGAGAGATGGAACAAGATTGTTAAGAGTGTCAGATTGGAGGGTCGAAGCGGAGGACAGGAGGAATTGGAGGCGAAGAATACTGGAGGCTAAGGCTCGATATGGGCTGTAGGGCCATCGAAGAAGAAGAAGGATTTAAATGTGTAAAATTATCTGAAAAACTATACATTCAATAGAATTCGTAAAACAGTTTTACATTTACAAGACAAAAACAATGGGAGAGTAATAACAAGTCATACTTATATAGGAGTAAGTAGGAACTCATAAGAGGTGACCTTTTTTGCACAATTTAAAATCGGTATTTTTTTAGCACTTAACATATTCTTTGAATATTTTTTAACTATTATATTAAAACAGTTTCCGGTTAGAGTAATGTATATGAGATGACGGCGAGCCTTGGTTTTCTATCTCCGTAAACAACTGAGGAAACTAAGCGGAGAAAATTGTAACTAAAGGAGGATGACCTCGCAATATGAATATTTATGGGATGTTATAGAACCAAAATGGTCGTGCTGTATTAATTTATTCGTTATATGACAAGATTATTTAATTTATTGACTTTATAAATCTTCAATATCCGTTTACTGTTTGCAAACATGCTACACAACGTGAGAAAATGTTTTTTATTCATTTTTATTAAATAATTTATCTTGTTATAATAATGACATTATACTTAAAAACTAAGATTTATTGCGACACGTTGACGACCATTATCGTAGTGACTATAAAACATTGTTTCAAATTAAAACTCCTTGTCAGATGTCAAAGTTACTTAGTTTTGGTATTTGAAAGAGAAAAAATCTTTATTTATCAAATTTAAATATGTTTTTCACTTACTTATTGTTTCTTGAACAATGATGTAAAACTCCGTATTAAATAATGAATATATAATAAATTAAAACGTCTCTCTTCTAAGAGTTTTATTATATTTTAGATGGAACGATATGTTTCACCCTTCTAAGTAATTTGATAATGCCTTAGAAGGGCGAAACATGTCATTCCATCTAAAATATATCAAAACTCCTAGAGGACAGACATTTTCATTCATATGAATTTTTCTATTTCAATACCGATATTAGGTATGATGAAAATAAAGTATTTATGGTTTCTTGAGATGTCTTCGTTGCAGTGATCGCCAACGTTGGGGGGACCTGACACGGCATCAGAAGAAGAAGAAACATAAGGAGTAAATGCAGTGCGAATGCATGACACTTGCTTTCAGCGTTGCGGGTCCGTTAGCGTGGAATAGCCTCCATGTAAGTATTAAGTATGAGTATAGTGACGTTAAATTTAAGAAACTTCTAAAGACTGCACTGTTCGGTCAGTCATTTCCTAGTGCGCCCTTGGAGTAATTGTAATTAAAGTCATCAAAATAATAATAATAATGACACGATGTATCCATGTTCATGAAACAAGATAAGTTTGTAAGGAAAGAACAGTGCGGCGGTCCATTATTTTGCTTATCCCTTCGGAGAGACTGCGTGATGGTTAGTTAAAAATTAATGTTCGTTAGTTAGTTACTTATAACTTCAATTCTTCTAGCAGTAAAATATAGCAATTTTGGTTATTACTAGATATTTTGTTTATGTATTACAATTGTGACCAAATAAGTAATACTTTATGTCAATACAATTATTTTCTATCAATTTTGATAAACGAAACGTCAATTTACAAAAACACATTTCAATATAATTCATCCCCTTCGAGTCGACTTCCTGAAATTTTGGAACCTGCGCAGTTAGCTTACAGAGGTATTTACATAAAAATAGGCATTTACGGAAGTATACTTGCTAGTGGACGCTTCGCAGCATATTTGATGTATGCAAAAAAGTAAAAGCAATTTAAAGGTATAAACAAAAATGAATGTATGTTACTAAACAAGTTCCTGTTATGTAAAAAAACTCAAACCAAACCAATCATCACGCAGTTACTTTGAAAGGGTAGGCAGAGAGAATGGAACGCAACATTACTCTATCTTGACACACCTCTCTAGCTTTCTCCACGTTCATACAGCGAGTAATAGACGTACGTCGAATTTTCCGAATTCTTGCATGGCCAACCTTTAATGTTTTCTTCGGTCTTCGTTGACTTTACAAACCATTCACATTGTTAACATATATTCATTATATGAATAATAATTTAAAATACTCACTTTTAAGATATTAAAGACAGCATGATTATCACGATCTAAAGTCTTTGTAAAGTACGAAATACATGATCTCGAATCCGTATATTACAAAACAACTCGAATGTTACTAAAGTTTAATCTAACGTTTATAGATGGCGCTAGTTAAAAATAATTATTTAGTGTGTCTCGCAACCATTGTTATATTACAGACTTCTAGTATGATCCTGTTGTTATTAATAACCAGAAGATGTCGCAATACTAAATAAAGAGAAACCATTTTAAAATTTCATTTATTCATCAACAAAATTAATGGGCAACATTCAGTGTTGTGAATTAAATATTTTTCTCATTATTTTTTTTTATTTCATTAATTTTCTACTTGACATTCTGATTCAAAGATTTCATTAAGAGGAACATCATTTTTATTATTTGAAAATTGAAATATGATTTTTTTCGTGAAGTTTAATCTAACGTTTATAGATGACGCTAATTAAAAATAATTATTTAGTATGTCTCGCAACTATTGTTATATTACAGACTAATAGTATGATAGTAGTTATTAATAACCAGAAGATGTCGCTATACTAAATATAGAGAAACCATTTAAAATTTCATTTATTCATCAATAAAATTAAGAGGCAACATTCAGTGCTGTGAATTAAATATTTTTCTAGTTACATTTTTTCATTTCATTAATTTTCTGCTTGACATTCTGATTCATAAATTTCATTAATATGAACACATAAATGTGATTTTTTCGTGAAGTTCAATAAAAAACATACGAGAAGAAAAAAATGTCAATACATTGGACCGTGGACAATAGAACCAAGCATATAATTATCAAAGGTTGTAACTTACATTCGCAAATCTCCAATATGTTTAACCTTTGGAACTTAATTATCAAATATAAATTAACGTAACAAATTAATTGATAGCTTGTGTTTTCTAGAAATGTTATTATATTTTATTAGAATTACATATTTCACCTTGCTAAGGTATTATCAAATGTTAAAATTTTTATAATACCTTTGCAAGGAGAAACATGCAATTCCTATAAAATAATATAAAACTTCTAGAAAACAGACGTTTTCATTCATATTGATAGTTTAATATGGAGTTTTACATTATTGTTCAAGAAACAATGAATAAGATAGTATTCATTGTTTTTGAACAATAATTAGTTGAATAAGGGATATGTTTTTAATTGATGGGAACCATTGATGCAGATTTCTTTATAACTTAATTCTAAAAGTCAAATCAACAATATGCAGGTAAATAAATGATATCAATTGAATTTTTTGTAGAAGTTAATTATTAACATTGAAAATAAATATAAATACATTTTTAATTATTTTAAAACATATTTAATTTTATTATTTTTTAATTACGACCGGTTTCGTGATACATTTTAAAGATTTTTATATTAATTTTCAATAAGGTAGGTTACAATATTGTTTTGTTATCGGAATTCAACATATATGGGAAAAAACATATGTTTCTACATAATTGAATGGGTGAAGTAAAATAGGCATTAAAAATAACTGTTATTATAATAGAACGAAGCTGCATACTTCGGATTTTTTTTTGGGTTTTTTTGTAATAAGTGCTTATTTTACTTCAACCATTCAATAATAAATATTTATAAATCAAAGCGTAACGTTTGATTAATTACTTTCAAATATATTGAGATGTACGTAAACTTCAAAGGTCTCGCTTATGTATGTAAAAATAAAACTACACTAAAACCCTACATAGCACAGAAGAAAGTGATTTGTGAATCGGATGTACCAACTATACCTAGTTAAAAAGTTAACAATGAAAGCAAAACAATAGAAAACATGGGACCTTCGCTTACTTTCCACTAAAGTACAACGTAAAATATCTTACTCTAATGTGCACTGTTACACACAGAAAGTGAAATTGCATAAGAGTTTGGCGTCATTTCCGATTTGCCGAGTGCAGCAAATTGGGTATACACGATTTTTTTAAAGATAATTTTAATATTGATGTGCGACCCATCATGACATATGTGATCGAGTACAGGGCGGACACCGCAATCACAAAGAACGCACTCAGAGTGTTAGAAATGAAGACGCTCAGAAACATATCTGGCAAGACACTACGAGATAGAATAAGGAATTCAAGGATAAGGGAGATATGCGAGGTCTAAGACGTCGTTAGGTGGGGAAAGCAAAAGAGAAGATACTGGTATGCACACGTGAGGAGAATTGATCCACCCACTATAACACAAGCGCCCCAAACAAATTCTCCTCCAGAACAACAACACAGGCTACACGCTACAGTCACCCCCTCGCCATCCGAACACACCTCCCAACCCACCACTCTACCTGACTCCCCATAAGTCCTATCGAACCACCACTACCATAGCACAAATAGTGTATGTGTGGGCGTCCACAACTCTAAGACATCCCACCGCACCGTGCGTACACAGAACACACACTCAAAATCCATCAACGACAATTCCAACAGGTGAGGGAGCAATAACTCTTCCGGAAACACAGACCAATGACAATGGCAGAATGGATCCATACAGACTCTCCTTCAAGGTGTTGCACAGCCAACCCCAAGGTAGACGACCCGGGCAGACCACCGAAGAGATGGATCGACAGCTGGGAGTCGACCTCGCAGAAGGCCATTCCTCATAAGAGACAGGATACAAGGCCTACACTAAGAAGAAGAAGAAGAAGATTATATAATATAATAGTACCATGTTTCGCCTTTTTGGGGCATTATTTATGTTTGAAAATAAACCATTTGATAATGCCCTATCATAATTAATACATACAAAGATGGCAGTGCATAATGGAGTTCTAGTCCCGACCCATATGTATGGAAGTGAAGCTTGGAGTTTGCAGAGGAAGGATGAAAGTAGGATAAATGCCGTAGAAACAAGGTCACTAAGAAGATTGTGTGGAAAAAACAATGTATGACAGAATATCTAATGATGAAGTAAGAAAAGAATGTAAGGCGGATGAATTCGTGATAAATAAATTTAATAAAGGGTTACTAAGATGGTTTGGACATATGGAACGAATGGATGAGCGAAGAATAGTTAAAAAGATATATACAAGTATCGTGAATGGGAAAAGAAGTCGAGGAAGGCCGAGGAAGACATGGCATGACCAAATTAATCAATTACTGAAAGGCGGCCATGTTCGATGTAGGAAAAAACGACGAGCGTGCATGTCACGATGTGTGAATGTAGAAGAGGCGCGAGAATTATGCCAGGATAAAACAATGTGGTGATCCATCCTCTCTGCCTACCCCTCCGGGGAAATGGCGTGATGGTTAGTTAGTTAGTTATAATTAATACACAATTAATTGATTCCTACAAGATACAGCGATGAAAATATGAAAAGTTTTTTCCCTTAAGTAAACTACGCAACAATTATTTATTACCTCTATCTTAGGGAGTATGGATATTACCCGTGGCTCTTTCCAACTGATTTCTTGCCAGGGATGCTAGGCTACCAGTCACTCGAGAGGAGACGAGACATTCACTTGGGTGTCCATTTCTTTCGACTGATTTTCGACCGAGGCGGTTGTATACACAACTCAGAAATCCTGAGTGATGTAGGTCTGTTCGTCCCTGATAATTATCTTCGACAAAGGGGCCATAGATTGTTTTATCTCCCACGATGCAGAACCAACCTGCCAATGGTAATGCCGGTAGGTAGAGCATTATCTTTGCTTAATCGTATTACCTCGGAGTTTGACATATTTTGTGATAGTTTGGCTCATCTGAGGGAAGTACTATCTTTATTATAATTGTATGGTATATTTATTTTTTTAATTTGTCATGCATCTTATGTTTCTCGCTCTTTTTATTAATCTATTTTGTATTATTTATTATTGTGTATCTCTAACTTGTATCTTTAGTGTATTGGAAAATTAATTCTGTAATGCTTTAGATATGTTTAAAATAAATAAATGAAATGAAATTTCTATACCTGCTAATATTATAAATACTCTCTTATTCTAAGAGCATCCATTGTCTTATAGAAACCTTGATTCAATCATAATAATGTTGACACCTACGCACACCCGATTTCGATACAGATTGATGAAAACAAAGCGAGGCCCAGTCGCGACCTTAGCGACACCTATTAACTTCTATAAACACGAGTCTGGGCTTTCACAACGATGGTCGTCCATTCTTCGAAGGCGGCCGTGGTGTTTTCCAGTCGCCATCCGTTGCTACACAGTCACGCAAGATTCGGGAGCCTTCACCTCAATACTGAAAAGGCGCGATCCTGGTAATTCCCAACCATCAATATGCAAAGCTCTCGGTGTTATTTGTTTTCCAAGTAGCTTAGAATATTACCTTCAAGGTGATGCGATGCTAAAATGCGAGCACTAAATATGTTTTACAATGCAAAATTGTATATCTTATAGACAAAGAATAAATATCACAGATGGGTACGTACAAGAGACGAGAGGTAAATTTTAGAATGGAATTTTTTTTAGAGGTTTGGTTCTTAAACTGGCAACATTGTTCCTACAGACTATCAATTTGACAGTTGATAGTTGATTTGTAGTCAATGCGTTTGCCATTTTACCATGAATAGACAAACTTCAAAACAACGCTTGTAAATTGGGCAAAAATATTTTTAGATATTTTCGAAATTATATAGGTGTTTTTTTAAAGGTTTGATTTTTAAAATAACAACATTGTTTGTACAGAGAGTCAATTTGACATTTGAGAGTTGATTTGTAGTCAATACGTTTTGCCATTTCACCATAAATAAACTAACGTCATAAAAACCCCTTACAAATTGTGCAAAATTATTTTGAAAATCATGATTCGGTTCGCCCAACTTATCGTGCCCTACGTCCATTTTACGGTCGACATAACCGTCCATCTGAGCAAGTTATTCGGAAGACCATGGATCGTTTTCGCACCACGTACACTCAAGTGGATAATACGCATCCACAAAGACGACAATTGTTGAAAATTGGACTTCACGATTGCGCTTCATTCGAGCTAGCCATGGCGCTCATATGCCCGAAATCACATTTGAACAATAATTGCATAAAATTATCTATTAAATAAAGCCAATATCATTATTATTTTATTATTATTTTAATGTGTTTTTTTTTTCATTTTGAATATGTATTGTATACCTCTAAAAAAAACACCCTAAATATAATACACGATATATACCCTAAACCGTGTTGTTAAGTTTTATTTCTTCATTTAATATTTTTTTTGTTTCACTCCTTTAATCCTTTAAGAAAATTTTCCTTACGAAATAAGAATAATAAATTAGCCTCAGATAATGTCCACAGACAACATTTGTCAATGGTAATTATAATCTAACCAACTAGTTTCGGTTATACCAAAGCTTCATCAGCGCAATACAAGAACTGTTGTTATATTGGACTGATGAGGCGAGATTGGGTTTAAGCGAAACTGGTTAACCTTAATTGTAATTATAATTCCGTGGTTAAAATGCAAAGCCTTTTTATTTATTTTTTATATTTACACATTTTAAATGTTTAACCACAAAGTGAGTTTTTTTTAGTTTTTTTATGTATACCTACAACAAGTCGTTTGAACCCTATTACTGTATACAATTTATTTTTTAGCTATTATATTGATTCTCGTGACATGTGACAGGTAGCCAATCTATCGCTATTTTATTGTCACGTGAATTCTACACCAGACCAATGACAGTGTGACAATCACACTGCCATCGCCGGGAATCGAACCCGGGATCTTTCGGTATGGAAGTCAGAGCATTTACCACTCTACCACGAAGGTCGTCATCGTCGTCGAGTTCTTCATATTAAAAAATAATGTATTTAAAAAAATTTCATAAATCAGACTTGATATGGAGTATTGTATTTAATTTGAAGCATCAATGCAATTGACGTCATCATCCCAGGACAGCTCACTATCATAAACAGGTCACACGTCCTAACCTAAGAAGAAGAAGAAGAATGCAATTAAAAATTATTTTCAATTGATTTCAAATGTTTAACAACAAAATTATTCCGAAGCCTCTGCGTGATCGTGTTACGATCACCATAATACGAGAGGCCTATGAGGTTCAAGATGTGATCAGATGGGGCCGACAGCATTCACGAAATTGGTACCAATATGTACAGAGAGTGATTCCGATACATAGCTCTGCGTGTAATATCAGATGCAGAGAGACCCCTTAAAAGATCAAGAGGTAGCTGGCGTTCACCATCATGGAAGGATAGTCCTGTAACAAAGGAACCACAATGATCTATTGATTAACACAGAGAACCGCAGTCTCGAATCAAGAAGAAAAGGTACATTGATGATCTTAGGATTTAAAATACTCCGTAACTTCATTGATAGCCCATACCTCTTAGAGTGTTATGTCTTCAATGCACCGGACAGGTATGTTCGCGCTAGAAGACACGATCTGTTGGGCATACCGCATAGCAGAACAAATTTCATGGCGCAGCATACAATGACCCGGGGGTATGGTGCTCTTGAATGAGGTTTCGTGGACATTCTCCAAATGACCTATGCGTCTTTTAAGGATCATATAGGTACATACCACAACTGTCGATGTATGTGTATTATTTTAACATGTATGTCTGTGATATTTTTGTAAAATGTATACAGTAATTGGGTTCTACGTACGTAAAGACCTGTTGTATACAATAAAAAAAAACTCCTAAGTCTTAGAAGTAATAGAAGATGTTATAGATACATAAAAATAATAATTCATCTTCTTCACTAGTTTCAATCAAAGTTTTAGTTTACAGCAAAGTGTAACATTTTTGCTAGTTCTTGGGATGCCACTTGGGCCTTTTGTAGTAGTTTCCCATTTCTTTCCACATAATATGTACCTATACAGCAGGTATTTTAACCCAAATACTGTACACAACTTTTACCTATTGATTATCATGATATGTGATAGGTGACTAATCTATCCCCATTTTTTAGTCACGTGAATTCTACACCAGACCAATGACAGTGTGGCAATCACACAGCCAACGCCGGGAATTAAACCGGGACCTTCTGTGGGCCAGTCATAGTTCTTGCCGCTCTGCCACGATAGCCGTCTATATAAGAAGAATATTCATATAATTACATTAAACATCGATCTAAAAACAGCTTATACAATATTCGATAGTCGTTTTTTAGTCATTAAAATGCATTGAAATTTTCTAATTTATCTATCGTTATCGTGATAACTAAAAATACCACATTTTTATAGAAATGCTTTTTTGTAGTCTTATATCACTTTTCCGTTAATTTGCATATGTAAAAAAATCTGAACGAATAAGGAAGCACTCAACAGAACTCAGAATACAAATGTATGCACATTGTCAGCGATAGTACAGTTATTGTGATATTTATAACACTGTTGTTTGTTTTGTAGGAAGCTGAGCTACTTTTACTTTGGACACGAAAAGAAAGAGTCAATAAAAGTCATAGTCATGTTTTTGCAATTACTGCTGACGCGACAGGCGCGTGTGTCTATTATTTGGCAAGTTATGTAACGTACTTCGATGTTATAACAATAAGACGAGTGTCATAGGTATTATGCACTTGCAAAACCAATTGCGCTTGCTCCGTTCAAAATACACTCCGAATTTGCCAATTAAATTATATGTATTGAATAATATAGTACAGTGTGACGCGATAAACCCAAAATGGTATGTTTAATTAAATTTAATATTCAACCTATTTCATGTTAAATGTAATACTTAGTTAATTAATACATTTAGTATTCACTGCTAAAATATAAAACGGTGTTCATGGTATCACCATTTTTTTTCGCGACAGCTGTTTCGTTAACCATGATTGACATCATCAGGTGTTACAATATTTTTTCAACTGTGAAAATATAAATTTTGCTTGATTTTTCGAACCTTTACGTGCATTTGTTCCAATGTCAATTTGAAGAATTTCTTAACCTGTAACTGTTATTAGGAACCTAACACAACTCCAACAAGAACTTCAAAATGCTATCAATAAAATTATTCAAAGAATTTCTTAACCTGTAACTGTAATTAGGTACCTAAATCAACTCCAACAAGAACTTCAAAATGCTATCAAAGAAATTATTCAAATTAACATTGGAACAAATGCACGTAAAGGTTCGAAAAACCACGAAAAATAATTTTTACAGTTGAAAAAAATAAAAAACACCTGATGATGTCAACATAGGTTGACGAAACCGCTGTCGCGAAAAAAAATGTGACGATACCATAAACAGCGTTTTATATTTAAAAAATTTAAATTTTTGGTGTATCATAGTGTTTCGGAAAAAAACAAAGAACTATGCATTTAGTATTCATTACCGATGTAAACATTGTATTCATAAATTTAACTAGTCCAGTTTATCCCATAATTGTTTTCAACAATGTATTGAGCCACGTCAATTACCTGTACCTGTCAATAACCGTATTCTGATCCTTTAACTCGTGTATATAAACGACAACGCGTTTGAATTTCGCGACATTTGTAATACCTGTCACGCAACATGAAATTCTCATAAAATATAATAAAACTTGTAGAAAACAAACTCGTATTGCTTTAGCTCGAATTACTGAGATAATTTTTCATACTAGTGACATTGTTTGCGGTCTACACAAAAGTATGAAAAATTATCTCACCTTTGTGAACTAAGCTAAACTAACTTAGCTTAGATCTTAGTATGTAACCGACTATAAGGTTGAGATCGGTTATTTATGACATAGACAATGACCAAGTCCAGTAGTTAGCATGAATTAGATGCACGCTATTGCATTCGAGTATATTATTGGAGAAATTTTCTAGAATTTCTTAAGGCACAAATTTGTATTCAAGAAATTTGCGCACGAATTTCGTAGTACGTTTTGTTACCTTTATAATGAACTTAATCCATTTAAGTTCGTGTCATCTTAATGTGTATTTCTGTACCATTGTGTTACACGTACAAAGGAATCTTATACAAAATATAACAAATGCTGAAATCTGACTTTTCCATTTGGATGTAACTTTTAAATTGAAAGTTTCTCTTTGCGGAACAATGGGCGAAATGCGAGACGTTAAGCGATTTTCTGTTACTTTGTTTTGGGCGCTGGTGACTCAGACGGGATGACACACGTGACGGAAGAGGCAGAAGGGAGGGAGAGTGATCGTAGAGGGATTGCGATTATTGCCTCCGATAGTTAGCGAGTGATTGGCCCATTACGCGAATGTAACACAGCGTTATTCGGTAACGTGTGGGCTAATAGTGAACGATGCACGAATATAATATGTTATTACTATTCAGGAACGTACTCAGGTTTTTAATTAATTAAACTTTTGTTTTTCTTCAATGATTTATCTACTCGCGTTACCGACATTACTACATATCAGAAGGTGTTTTTAAATTTTGATTTCAATGCTTCGAATGTCTTTAAATAATTCAATTAGAGGGGGAATTTTTTTAGAGGTAATATAATACATATTCAAAATGAAAAAAAAACACATTAAAATAATGTTAATGTCTATGGTATTGGCTTTATTTAATAAATAATTTTATGCCATTATTGTTTAAATATGATTTCGGGCATATGAGCGCCACGACTAGCTCGAATTGCCGAATTGACTTCGACAATTGTCGTCTTTGTGGATGCCTATTATCCACTAGAGTTTACATGATGCGAAAACGATCCACGATCTTCCGAATAACTTGCTCGGACGGACGATTATGTCGACCGTAAAATGGTCGTAGTGCACGAAAAGTTTGGCGAACCGAACTATGATTTTCAAAATAAATTTGCACAATTGGCAAGCGCTGTTCTGACGTCAGTCTATTCATGGTAAAATGGCAAAATGTACTGACTACAAATCAACTGTCAACTGTCAAATTGACAGTCTGTAGAAACAATGTTGCCAGTTTAAAAACCAAACCTCTAAATAAAACATCCTATACAATACTTATACGTCTTCTTCTTCTTCTTCTTCTTCTTCTTCGTGTAGGCCTTGTGGCCTGTTCCTTAAGAGGAATTGGCCTCCAGCGAGGTCGACTTCCAGCTGTCGATCCGTCTCTTTGGAGGTCTGCCCGGGGGTCGTCTACCCTGGGTTTGGCCGTGCAACACAATGAGGGGGAATCTGGGTGGATCCATTCTCCCCACGTGTGCATACCAGTATCTTCGCTTTTGCCTTCCCCATCTAACGGCATTCTCGACCTCGCACCTCGAATTACGTAATTCAATAAAATGTTAAGTAATTTTTCTTATTGAAATTTCGTGGCAAAAGTTCGTTATGTAAATAATGATTCAAATACAAGTCTACGTAACTTATTTATTGTTTCTTGAAAAATGATGTAAAACTCAATTTTATATAATTAATGCCAATGAATATGTCTGTTTTCTAGAACTTATATTTTATTACATGGGAAAGCATGTTTTGCATTTCTTAGCCAGTTTAATGTGTTCTTCACAAGTCATTTCATAATACCCTAGCAAGGGGAAACATGTTACACCCATAAAATATACTAAAATTTCTCAATAACGAACGTTGTCAAATGTATTAAACATTTAATATAGTTTTACATCATTGTTTAAAAAACAATACAAACGATATTTATTTTAAGGATTTTTCCTCGAAAATTGTCATTTTCAATTGTTGATAAAAATGTCATGCAAGATGTAATTAAAATCAAAAGTTATATATCTACCAGCCCAGCCCTGTGAAATTTATTTCAACAATCGAACGATAATGATTCAAAATTCAAACGAACTTTTTTATTTGATCCGGAGCTGTTTAAAAATCAGCCAATGGAGGCAGTACCGGGGGGCAAAGAACTTCATATCCGTCTCCGGGAGAAAGTGTCCCCCACTCTTCTTCTGGCTCCCTCCCCCTGCTCTGTCTGGCGCTTGCATCGTGCCTTTCTGTACATCACAACTCTCTGAGACATTACATGGGCGGACCATGCACATTTTTTAGGCATTTTATAAATATTTTTTTATTAACGTTGACGGAGTATTTTTTAAAGTCCAAAATTTTCGTTTTGAACACTTAGATTTTTTATACAAGCTTCAATTTTAGCAGGAAAATAGCTGATTTAGATTATTGTGCAAAATGAAGCGGATGGTCATCAGTATTAAAACAAAATTCCTTGAATCAGGAACCAAGCGTTCTGCCCCCTAGTCCACATAAATAATATTCCATCTGAATTATGGTATGGTTTTTTTTTAAAAGTGACTGTAATATTATATAAAAAAAAATACTACTACTTCAAGTTATATAAAATAACACAAAACTTTCGTATGAAGCACTTATTTTGTGGTGTGACATTATTAAATATAATAATAATACACTTGTAAAATTTGTATATAAACCACGTTATTCGTTATTAACACCAACCGGTTTCGCTCCCACCGGAGCTTCGTCAGGGTAACAGAATATACTGGTTGGAATAGTAGGAAATTTTAATGTATAATACATATAATTGTACATATAAAGATGGATTTTTTTAAATAATTGTTCGATGCTGTCTCTTATTTGGGGCAAATGTTTTTTTAGCTGTGAAAAATAAGTGTACTTATTCATTTTTCCTGGACAGAAATAACACTTTTGGTGATCTAAAGATAAGATAACATATATTCGTTAGTATAATAACCTTAAAATATATTATATAAAAATAAATAAAAATCTTAACTTTATCAAAATGGTCTCTTGAAAGTCGACATTTTATTGCAATATAGATCGCCTGCAACAGATTATCTAAGGTAGAATTAACGGAAAACGTTCGGACGGTTTCTTCTTCCCCGGAGAAGGAAAAATTCCTAGCTAGAAAATCACCGTTAATGGTTCAGTTGCAGTTCTGTTTAGACCTGATTTATCAAAAGTAAAAGTAGACATGAAGTTGTCCAACATTCTCAAGAAGATAAAGACTGTTTATAAACAATTCTTATTTAAATATTAAAGTCCATTTATATTCGTAAGCTAAAAGAAAAATTAAATGTAAGTAAAATAAGGTATTTATGTTTGTTACAACTCCGTTCGAGGAATATTAAAGGAATTGTTTAAAAAATCATAAATTTGACAAAAATTCACTACGCCCCTGACCACTAAATGACGGCATGTCCCGTCAGCAGTGAGATAATATTACGTGGATCTGTTGTGGTTTTCAGTCTTCCTGACTTAATACAAGATTCTTCAATACCTTTTTCCCGACATTTACCGATCAGCTCCTTGGACAAATAGGGTTACCTTAAATGCGATAAAAAAAACATGAATACCCTCTTATAAAACATTGCCACCGACACGACACGAGCAGGACTATAATATTGTTTTAAATATTTAGAAGGTGACCCAATATTTATATTCAGAAATTAGTGTTTTATAATATACATATTTTATCGCAGTATGGTTGATATATTGAATGAAAAATGTCTAGTTTTGATTGTACCCCATCTTTATCGCGACAATTTAAGAACTTTTATTGTTTTAATTTTACCCTGATGAAGTTCGAATGCAAGCGAAACTAGTTGGCATCAAATGTGATAACCTTATTGTGGTTAAATATAATACAAAGTATTGGAATTCCATAGTAATGAAAAACTTTGTTTATTTTCCACAATATATTTAAAAACACGACATGTTTGAGAGGATACCTCCGTCTTCAGGTGTAAATATATATTTAAAACTAAACAAAGAAAGACTAATATAAAAAAACGCATTTATAATTCGATACAGAAATTTAATTTAAGTTTTAATTTTTAAATTAAAAGTTTTATAAAGCACATTGCAAAGTGTTTTTAATATATTTTTTATTTAAAAAATATTCTAAATTATTCATACGGACGATATTTAATTAATAACATTGATTCAAATAATGAGGTTTTATAATGAGGCTGAGGATATTATAAGATTGAGAAGACAGTGAAGGTCTGACAGTGAAGGAAGAGGATATTATAGGATATTATAGGTTGGACAGTGAAGGAAGAGGATATTATACGATTGAGAAGACAGAGAAGACAGTGAAGACTTGTACGATATGTTCAAAGAATGAACACCACCAGATTCACTACATAATCAACCTAACGGTACTCGTCTTCGTGTGAGACCTCCTAAAAGATGGAGAGACAGCTGGCATTCACCCCACGGGAGGAGCAACAGATCACGTGAGTCTATAGTAAGAAGGAAGAACAAGATACAAATACTCCAAGCTCTATTTCATTATTTGTTTCGAGGTGTGAATTTCTGTATTTATTTCGTTGAAAGAGCTGTGTTATAAGTAGTACCTCACGTTTCTATAATATATTATAAACAATTTATCAATAATGATAGAACTCACACCGTACCACATACCACATTAATTAAAAAAAAGTTTATTAAAATATAATATAGGTTGGTACAACGATTTTTCCCGATTTGTATCAGTTTGTGTTAAAAATAAACAAAAACCCTTTCGCGTCTTTAAATGATTATTTTTACTTGAAAATAATTTAATAACATAGAAATTTATACTACAATACTTATGCCTTAATGACTAATTCTTTACTATCCGCTTAAACAATGAGTACAATCGATAGGTTACTCCTTATGTATTATGCAATAAATCTTTATCATTACGAATTCTTCTATGTTCGTGTCATAAATTAAAATACATTCATACGTACCAGTGTCCTAATTCATTTGGAAAACCCAGTCGGGAGGTTATGCAAAGGCAAAGTGGGCCAGCCGCAGTCGGATGCAATGGTAAACCTCACAATAAGTGAGTTCTACTGTATTGCCATAAGAAATAAATCTTACCATGTACCTGCTTATTTTGTTTAAATATATAAATTGACGCAATTCAATGATTGTTGTGGTTTTAAAAAACTAACCATCACGCCGTTTCCTCGGAAGGATATCAAGAGGGGATGGACCGCCAAACTGCTCCGTCCTGACATACATCTCGAGCTTCCTCACATGCACGCTCGTCGATTTTTACGAATTGTATACACTTCCGAATGTATCCCCTTTATTATTTGATTAGTTTGTTTATTTTATGCTTTCCTTTGTCTTCCACGGCGTCTCTTTCCACTCACAATACTTGTATATAAAATTTTAACAATTTTTCTCTCATTAAATCTTTCCATATGTCCAAACCATCTAAGTGATCATTTTTTTAATGTTACTTTGGACGCAATCATCTGCTATATATTTCTTCCTTATTTCGTCGTTTAGTAGTCTATCATATATCGTTTTCCGACACATTCTTCTCAGTGATCTTATTTTTACGGTATTTATCCTACTTTCATCATTCTTTTTTCAGCTCGAAGCTTCACTTTCATACATTAGTCAATTATATTAAAATTATTGTGGTTTTTATACATCACATTTTTTTTTAAGATTCGCTTTATTGTTGGCATATTTAAAATGGGGTAGAATTACGTGCATTTATGACAAGTGATGTATAATGTTATGTTTTGTAAGGGTTGTTAATTACATGGTTTTATGTACTTAGGCAGTTTACATATCTAATGCTCTAAATAGCACACAAAAATAATTATAAATTAATTACGTGCCTATTTTTGACGCAGAAATTTATTATTTTATACATTTATAATATATAATTGATATCAAGTTTGAATTCAATTTGGTTTATATCTAAAAATTTCTTAACAAAGTTTTAATGATTTTGTTTTATCCACATATGTAGAGAGACATGCATTTTTCGAATCAATTTACATCATACATATTTATGATATTTATGACGTCACTCGTCATCCTGATATCTTACTATCTAACATTATATTTATTTAAACCTCCCTTTCCACCATCCTTATCCCATCCTGTATCACAACCCTATTTGCCATATTGGTCCCCACCCAAGATACTATCGTCCCCTCGGTCTCCATCCAAGACTTCGGCTCCTATCCATGGACAATGGACACTCCTGATCCTCCACACTCCTCCCTCCTCGGGTAATCAGGTCCGAATGTCGGATCCAACCCACCACATCCTTCTCTCACCATCCAACCTCAACATCCAAGAAAGAAATTTCCAACATGGGGCTGGTACTCCCAAAAAGACAATATTCAAGAACATATTTAAATGTACGTTCATATTTTGTATTATATTTAAAAAATGTTCGATGTTAACTTTGAAACAATAATTAGAGAAAGGGTAGATACTTCTATAATAGTAGGTAAAGATTCCGAGTAAATTAATTAATGAAATAAAAGATTATAATAATGAGTTAGTTAATTATAACACTCAGAGTGATTATTTTAAACGATAAATCTTTAAACAAAAGACGATAGACATTATTTGTACATCTTTACCTCGTTAGTAAAATTTTATAATATTATACATGTACATTTTATTTTAAATTTTCGTGTTATTTTATTAACTTCTTCCTCGAGTTATTTTTTTAATATGACCAGTTTTATCACAGTGCCTCGTGACATTAGTCTGTCTATGAATGAAAGTGGTTATATTAATTGTGATTTTTTGTACATATTTTTTCTTTCTGAAATGACGTACAAATCCCAAATTGAATTAACGCCTCTTTGATTATCAATAATACTTCAAAACAAGACATATTCATAGTCGATAAATTTATATTCGCTATTGCTCAATTTTCACCTACTACATAACTTATTTTGACAAATATTTTTAATGGCACTTTTTATGACTAATTTGACCGTGTACTAATTGGAAAACTTATAATAATTTATATAACAATATTTGTAATATAAATCGTATCATAAAATATAGGAAAGAAATATTTTTAATATTCTACTTTAATAAATATATTTGTATTCCACGGTTCAGATTTGTATAAATAATGTACTTGTTTCAACACGAACTCGTTGGATCCAATTACATTTAAAAAAAATTAAGCCATATACTCGTATATGTATGACACACACTGAAACGTACCTCCTCGGTTAGCACGGAGAGCATGGTTTTTAATCCTCAGGGTGGTAATCGTGAGATTCTTTTCGGTATATTATTCGATTCAGGGACGGGTGTAAATATAAAGACAGTTACATGGGATACATTAAGGTTTATTAGCTAGTTAAAATTATAACAATAATCTAGAGGCTAGGGATGTCGTACGAATACATAAAAAAGGCACATGATGAAATAATGAAGAGGCTGTTTGAGGCGATTCCTCGATGGCGTGCTCGTCAGGACATCGACCGGCGACGTCGTCCGTAGACGTTATCAGCGACGCTGACCAGAAGATGGAGGGTCAGCAAATCAATATTTAGAGCGTCACCTGGCAGACACGAGGTTCCCTAACCTGTTGGTGCTGTCTGAAGCGGCGTGAAGAAGTGGTCCTCGCAGTTCCGCTGGGTGGTGAGGTCAACCACGTTGTCGGGACATGATGTGCGACAACACGTGGGCGGCAATTTCGGGAGCAGAGGATGGCTCGGACCGTGGCGGAGGGAATCAATCGCAGACACGCGGACACATGACGCACATGTGGAACCAATGTGCGGTCTTCGATATGGATATTATTATTAGTATTCTACCTGACGCGTACCTTCAGAAGATATGATGGGAGAAAGGCTGAACCATTGCTGGTCCAGCCGGATGCAAACGGATTAACGTTTCTCCTACATCGTGGTGGTAACTGGGCACTGGCGAAAAAACACAAGATGGCGGCCTACCCGCAATGGCTGACTCGAGGGAAGTGACGGGCTTCTGGCCTCGGAGCATAGAGTACCGAAAAAACAGTGTTACCAATTGGGAAGGCGGCGGTTGCTCACACGGCGGAAACAGGAGAAGTTGGAAATAAATTTCGAAAAGGTACTTAACTAGGGAGAATTGGGGCGAATTCAGTGGCCGAAGAAATCGTAATGATGTACCATTACAACACTGAAAAAGGGAAGTCTGTGTCCCGAAACATGTTCGTGAAAAGTGCAAAAAAGTGTTGTGAAAATAATGTTTTCAAAATGTTATTCAAATGTAAATCCACATCACAAAGTGATGGCGAATATAGAAGAAATAGTATAAACCATTTTTTTGAGTTAGTAGCGCCAAACAGTTTTACTTTGTAGCGAGCCCTGATGAAGCTCGATACAAAGTGAAACCGGTTGGCGCTACTAACACAATAAAGTGGTTTATACCAACAAGAAGAGGGTACGACATAGGAAATTAAGAAAGTAGTCAAAGTAAGAAAGCGTCAAAAAAAATTAAAAGTCAGCCATTTTTTAGAAAAAAATCTTTAAACTTTTCATCGTTGCTCGTAAATAAAATGCCAACGAAGAAAAAAGGCTTTTCTCTAGAAAATGGCTGGCTATTTCGCTTTCTTACTTTGACTCTTAGGGGGTATTATAATCCTGCAAAATCCCATTACGAAATAAATTTCTTATGTCGTGCCCGCCCCCCCATTGAAAAATACAATTATTATTTTTTACATTAATCATTATTATTCGATGAAAATAGAAATTCTGGTTTCGATACAATATGACAAACCAACCGTAGAAAGAAAACAATGATTGTTACGCGGACGAACACAAAAAGCGGAATCCATTACTGTCACTGAAAATTTTCATTACCAACGTAATAATTTTAGACGGTTCGTTGCGCAACAACCGAATCTCACGGATCCACAAAGTAATTCTTCAAAGAATGTCATTTTCTATCATAAAAAAACATCATTTTTAATAATATAATAATTTCATAACATCAGTGTTTCCGTTAAAAGAAATCGTAGGACGACAATAATATTCAATTCATATGGAATACCAAGTTTTTATAGGGTATCCAGCAGGCTAAACTTGCCTTCAACAAGAAAGATAAAATATTCGAGTCCAATAATATAGATCTAAACCTTCGAAAACAACTAATAAAAACATTGGTGTGGAGTGTTTTACTGCGAAATAGAACGCTAAAGGCTGGAGGCGTTTGAAATGTGGACCTACCGACGAATTGCCCATGTTTCATGGAGGGACCACGTTACAAATGAGGAGGTTCTCAGCAGAGTTGAAGAGAATAGGCACATGTTGAACACCATAGCGGAGAGGCGCGCGAGATGGATTGGTTATGTGTTGCGACACGGATGTTTCCTGCATGATGTATTGGAGGGAATGGTCGAGGGATTGATTGGCACAGGACGACCTCACCAGGAGTACCTAGACCAGATTTGCCGAGATATGGGCTGCAGCTCTTATGCGGTGTTGAAGAGAGTTACCGAGGACCGAGCGGAGTGGAAGAGGAGATGCGTCGCCTTGCTACAGACCAATCTTTAGATTGAGACCGAAGAATAAGATAGGGTATTATTTAAAATTATTTAGTTAATATTATTTTTGAAATATTTTTTTGTGATCTGTGTGTCAATTAAACCAAGATGTCTCCTAAGATATGACAGTAAGATTACGGGTATATTTTCATCTGAGAACGCACGAGATCCCTGGAGACGAGGAAGCAGATGTAATACAACATGCGATGGGCTATAAATTATATGGATACTTACATATACAAAATTTTATACATTCCGTACAGTGCTGTAGCAGAAAAAATAATCAAATAAGTTTACAAAAAATATAATAATGATAAAGAATTTTACCAATGTATAGGTATATGTTAAATGAAAATAATAAAAATATACATACATATATCTAACTAGTCATGTATTTCATAACTATATGCTATCTATGTAGCATATAGTTATGAAATACATGACTATTTGACGAGATGTCGTGATAGATTCCGACTCCAAAGACCCAGACTTGAAAGTACAGAGAAAGATGTTTTTTATAGAGGATTTAAATTATTTAACGAATTAACAAAAGAGGTAAGAGATGCCGGTTCTCGGTCGCGATCTTTTGTCGAAAATGTTTTCAATATGTTCTAAGTACCGATGTTTAATATTTTTGTGTTTATTTTTATTTGCAAATTTTACATTATTAATTGTTTTTAAAACGTTGTTTTATAAGTTGTAAAATGTTTTTGTAATTTTTTATAACTTTATTAAATAAAAAAATTTAATAAATGAATTCATTAATTAGGTCCCCTCGACGTTGGCGATCACTGTTTCGAATGCTTTCTCGGCGCAGTAATTTTCTGGGAATGTTTGTTACTAGAGTGGTTTCCCGTTACCTTCTCCAGAAATTTTCTGTAGGAGCTACCTTCCCTTAGCTGGTAGGTCTCGGTTTTGTGGCGCAGAAGATACGCCTTATGCCATTGCCCGGGACTCACGGTATCACGAGGAATACTTTAGGATCCCAGGGAGAACTGGAAGTTAAGGTGGCACCTGGGAATTAAGGTGAAACTGGCACGATGTACAAATGTATAGCGATATTCTATATGTACTATAAGTCAATCTTAATAGTTTAATATATTTTTCTGATAATGCGAATTTCAATATATCTGATTCGAAATGTAATTTTTACAATATTTCTTTACGACATTGAAAAATTCCATAGGTTACGTATAAAAAAAATTAAACATATAAACTTAAAAGAGGGAAAAGCGTCTGAGTGGCAACAGCTATGATTGCCACACCGAAGGTCCCGGGTTCGATTCCCGGCGATGACTGTGTGAAAAAAAATCACACTAAATACAGCGTGATTACAGCAATTTATCAGACCAAATATGGTCTGATAAAATTCAACAGACAATAGACTACATAGCTACCTCTCACATATCATGAGAAGGCTAAAAATTGTATACAGTAATTCGGTTCAAATAAGCTCCTGTATACAAAAATGTTGAAAGCAACGGGAAACTACCACATTAAAAAACCCAAGTGGCATCCAAAGAACCAGCAAAGATTTTAATAGACTTTACTGTAAACCATTCCCTAGGATTGTTGAGACTTAAAAATTAAATATGGAAGCGAAGCATGGAACTGGCAAAAGAAGGATGAAAGTAAAATAAATGCAGTAGAAATGAGACCTCTTAGACGAATGTTTGGATACTCCGTGTATAATAGAGTGTCGAATGAAAATATAAGAAGTGAATGCGGTGCGTTATGAACAAAATAATGAAAGGATCACTAAGATGGTTTGGACATATGGAAAGAATGAATGATGAAAGAATGGTTAAAAAAAATTATACGTTAACGATGTAAATGGAACCAGAAATAGAGAAAGACCGAGGAAAACGTGGCACGATCAAATAAATCAAATATTGAATGTCGGCTATGTGAGGAGTCAGAGAAATCGACGCGCGTGCATGACACGATGTATGAATGTTGAGGAAGCGAGAGAAATATGTCAGGAAAGAAAAGTGTGGCAGTCCATTATTTCTGCCAACCCTTTCCGGGAGACGGCGTGATGGTTAGTTAGTTTGTTTAAAAATAAATTTAAAATGAAATATATTTTTTTAATTAAAATTTAAAAAATATGGTATGTTTAGTGCACTCGTGGTCTAGGAGAGCAGCGGAAAATAGTTCTATTAAGCTTATCTCTCATTCGGCTTGGCTAATATGTTAAGCCACTGGCGGTATTGCACTCACAAAGAACGGTTCGTATTTTGAACCGATTCCGTTGCACAACCTCTTATGCAACGCTCATAACACTGGGCAGTCGGGCAAGTTGATTGCCTTCCCAGATCCGTGTGGGAAAAACCAAACATTGCGAGCCACGCACCGCTAGCTCACCTCTCAGACACGCAATGAAAACTACGGCCAATGCAATTGCAGCGTACTTCGGCATCTAATTCGGCGGCTAGCTGAGGAAATCTTGGAATTCCCATTGTCCGGTCTATTTAAACAGAGGCTAACTTAGAGTTCAACATATTTCGTAATAAATAATTTTGCTTCGTGTTGAGAACATATGAGTACCATCTAAATCATAGGTTCTCAAAGTGGGCGATAACGCCCCCTAGTGGGCGTTTGAGACTTTCAGGGGGGCAGTAGAAGACCCAGAGAAAATTAGGGGGCGTTAAGATGGCACAGTGAGGGCGTGGGCAGGTAAAAAAATATATAGTCCAAAAAAGACAAAAAAATACGCTTATCATGCAATAATGACGACCTTCGTGGCTGAGTGGTAAGAGCTCAGACTTCCATTCCGAAGGTTCCGGGTTCGATCCCCGGCGATGGCAGTGTGATTGTCACACTGTCTTTGGTCTGGTGTAGAATTCTCGTGACAATAAAATGGCGATAAATTGGCTACCTATCACATGTCATATGAATCAATATAATAGCTAAAAAAATAAATGCAGGTATACAGTAATTGGGTTCAAAACGACCTGTTGTATGCAAAAAAAAAAAAAAAAATTAAATTAAGCAAATTAAACTTTAATAATGGCAAATTTTTGCTGTTGTATGTATTGTAATAAGTTTTATCATGTATGCAAAATTCACATATTTCGGTAGTTCGGGAAGTGGATGAAAATTGAACTGAAAGATTCCATTACATTAATTGGATGACAAGAAAAAAATGTTTTTTTTTATTTGAATTTAAAATTTAACAAAATACATATCTTCTTCTAATTCTTCCTGGCGCTATCCCAACTCATCGTCTGTATTGACTCTTGGGGTCGGCTTTTCTCGATCTCAGGCTGTATGGTTCTGTGTATCGTCCTCAATCAAGCCATTTCTCTGTAAGACGCTATTGCACTGAATCATCCACGTACTCCTAGGTCTTCCTCTGGAAAAATATATATATTTATGTACTGTAAATATTTGTATTATTATTATTATTTAATTTTCAATAGTTGCAATGTAATTTTAATAAAGTTTCGTGTAAACCATAATTTCCCAACCATTTTTTGTCTGACGCCTTTTGTAGGAGAGGGGGCGTTGGAAATTTATCTTCGTGTAAAGGGTGCGGCGGGCCAGAAAAGTTTGGAAACCTATGATCTAAATCAATTCATATGGTACAGCTAATTTATGTTACCACATTTATCGTCATGTTCAAATTATACATACTATTATGCTGTTAATGTATCACGTGCGCATGTATTTACACCGTGTTCAAAAACAAAAGTATGAAAAATACTCCAACGGAGGCCTTGGACAAAGAAAAGTAGTATCGAGAAGCCATGTAAAAGATGGACTGATGACTTTATCCGAATAGCTGGGACGAGTGGAAGGACAAGACAGGGACGAGTGGAGAAAAATGGAAGAGGCCTATATCTAGCACTGGAGGGAAGAAGGCTGAAGTAGAATAATGAATAGAAATCGTTTAATAAGTCAAATATTTACTTCTTCTTCTTCTTCATTGCTAGCCTTCTTCCATCCACTGCTGGATATAGGCCTCTTCCAATTTCCTCCACTCGTCTCTATCCTGCTCCCTTTGTATCCAAGATTTGACAATATCATCGGTCCATCTCATCGGTGGCCTTCCGACACTTCGCCTATTTGCCCATGGTCTCCGACTGAGTATCCTGGGTGCCCATCTGTTGCCACCCTGTCTAGCCAAGTGTCCAGCCCATTGCCATTTCAATTTTGCCACTCGGTCCATGACGTCAGCAACCCTGGTGCGGCATCTGATTTCTTCATTCCTTATGCGGTCACGCAAGCTCACACCAAGTATCTGTCTTTCCATGGACCTCTGTGTACACTTGAGCCTGTGGACACTTTTTGCTGTAAGAGTTGTCTTCTCTAGTCCGCATGTCATCATGGGCAAATATTTACACATTACAAAAATTAATAATCAAACTCAACAGCATAACTTCTGACAGACGGGGAAGCAATAGCCTCTGGTCTGATATTGCTAAAAAGCCAAGATCCATGTCAAGTGAGGTTTTCTAGAAGTTTCGTTACATGATTCGTCTTGCCTTAGCATTAATGTTATTGCAAACACAACAAATGTTGTTGCAAATACAATCGAATTACACTCAATGTTTAATATGAAGTTTTACATGAATTATCAAGAAACAACATATTATTCTTCATCAGCGTTGATCTCTTCACTGCTGATATAGGCCTCTTCCCAACGCGTCCCCTCCTTTCGCCTTTCTCACCCACCGTTTACCCGCTATTGAGACTACGTCGTCGGCCCATCTCTTGTGGCCTTCAGACACCTCTTTTGTTTAAACATCTAAGAAATAAGATACCTTTGTGAAAAATTGACAGCTTTTATACGGTTCTATTTTAGGTAGGTTTTTTAACGAAAATATGAAGCAAATACCAAATTATACGTGACTTTTCAGATGATTCGTAATTTCCCTGTCAAAATTTTATACATCACTTAAGTTAAGCAGTCACCACATTTTTTTCCGAAATGACAGGCAGGATGGATGGATCGCCACACTATTCGTTCCTGTCATTATTCTCTCGCGTTCATACATCATGTCATGCACGATTACACGTTATTGCATTAACGTTAAGATATTATATTTCTCGTGCAAACCATATTTTTATTCATTTCTTAACGCATTTAAGCTTTTTCCCCACTAGTGATATCTTTCATAAAGTATGCAAATGTCATCTGTGCTATTGGATTTTTAATTAATAAAGATAATTTTATCATATTTACACGTACAGTCCTCGTCTGTGGACCAAATGATGAACTGTCTGAACCTGAATATAATACATAGAAAATATTAATTGTATTTTTATTTCCATTTTTTATTATTTTTATTTATTGGATTTTTAATATGGGAGTATCGTGAGAGGACTCTCATTATTGATACTCCACTATTTATTACATGAGTTATTTGCCTCACACTATTTATGACGTGAGTTCTTTTAAACACTAGTTATGACATGAGTGAGAAAAAACATTATTATAACCAGTAAGTTAACTCAATGAACAGACTGGAAGCATTTGAAATGTGGCTCCATCGCCGAATGCACAGAGTTCCCTGGACAGACATGGTTACCAATTCCGAAGTCCTGAGGCGAGCTAGAGTTGACAGGGAACTGTTATCAATTTTCAAGGTTCGAAAGATCTCACATCCGGGTCATATATTGCGTGGGGAAAAGTACCACCTTCTCCAACTGGTATTGGAGGGGAAATTAAGGGACGCCGAGGGCCCGGTAGGAGACAAATGTCCTGTCTGCGAAACGTGAGGGATTGGACCGGCATCCGAAGTGTGGAGGAGCTGTTCCGAGCGGCGCAGGACAGGGACAGATTCACCGAGGTGATCGCCAACGTTGGGGGGACCCGACAGGGCACTCGAAGAAGAAGAAGAATAACCAGTAAATATACTTATTGTAGTTTGTGAAAAATTATACATAAAATTACTTAATACTAACTAAACTAAACTATAAACGCAAACATATAATTTTATAGGCAAATTGATTTCGAGATATAATATTAAAATGTTTAAATTTATATGTAACACAATTTAATACTTGCTACCCTAAATCTGAAACTTTTAAAAATTAAATTTTCTCTAGCTGTAATATTGAAGTTTATTACATTATTTTTTTCGGATTTTTGAAATTAAATAACCTGGATATTTTGTTTTTACTCTGAAGGAAAAACTCATCATGTAACATGCTTTGCTTCAACAATCAAATTATGCCCCGTTGCTTAACTCTTGTGAGAGATAAAGGTATGTATCTACCTACGCACATATGTATATAGAATTCGTATGTTAACATATGTATTATAATATTATGGCATTGTTCCCATGTTTACCTTTCACATCTAATCATATGCAACTATTCACAGTGGACAATATAGTCAAACCTATTTTACCACGGTCTTTTTTTATACTGTTTTCAAATAACACGTTCTTAAGGCGAAATTTGTACCTATACATGGAATTAAAAAAGATTTTCCAAGAACTGGAACCGTCCAAGTTTTATAAAATGATTCACAAAATCAATTTCAAAAAGTTCGTAGAAGTATTATTAAAATCTCCGAATAAACAACATATAAATCATTACATAATAATAAAAGGTAAGCGGTAGGTACTTGAAATAACTTAATATTTATCTTTACTTATAACAAACATATGATACTAGAATTAATACTCTTTTTGATCCATATTTCCTGTTTTTTTGGAGTTCTTGGGTATATCCATTATTGTCAACGCATTTTTTCAAACTGATTCTGGGCTCTATTGAGAACCCCTATGTTCTGGAGCAAATAGGTATTTTTGTTCCTGATAATTGCGACAGCGCCGACATCAATTGTTCTTTGCTCCTTCACGCAGAGCCAACCTGCCTTTGGTGATGCCAGTAGGAAGAGCAATTCGGACGTTGAATCTAATCGTTTCGGATTTGGACATTTTCAGTGTCAGTGAGGCAGTATTCATAAAAAAAGTATTACAAATTCTGGAAAGAGTACTGCCTCACTGAAGTCCACATATTTGGGTTTCTTCTGATGTGTATGATTTTTTGGTTTCATGTTGTTTTATCTTATCTTTGTAACACCGTTTTGTGTCCAAATGAGTCGCCTAAATGTGTTTCGTTTGTTATGTCTCATTTGTGTATTATGTATAAATAAAATAAAATAAATCCATGCGTCGTTGGTATTTTCGCCAATCGACGTTTCGGAGATCGTTGCAGTCTCCGTCTTTAGTGTTATATGATTTAATATCTTATCTGACTCGTGAAACTTAGATCGATCAGGATATCAATATACACGGATATACCTACTCTTGATCCAAAAAAATCTATTGCCACCAACCGTGAAAATCTATGCATATATTTCTTGTTTTTTTGTTTTGTATTTATGGGAATATTTATATAACGGAAACCATCATCCTATTTCCCTTACACGATAATATGCTATCTTTTTGCACGGCGTTCTGTCGAATGTATCTATTAATTCTACTCACAATACCGATACTTTGGCTTCTATTTATTTATATAACTTTTCCTTGTAATGCAAATAGACTTCACAATTTGTATTGCGTAACCACAATGTGCGGTGACAATAGATTCCATAATGTGAATAACTTACTTTCATAAACAAATAATAGAGATGTCTCGTTTGGTCAACTTATTCTGTAACCGCAAATTATAAATCTATAACTTTGGCAAATAAAATGACAAATGGTAATGATCAGTACATCTAAACGGAATAGGGATTTGGATGCTGAAAATTAGCCTATGATTGGTGATTTGTACAGATCTAATCATATGTTATTAGCAATACCCTGGACAGACCAGTTAAGTTGAGTCTTTTAAAGTTACTTCTTCTTCTCCTTCTTCCTCAGCTTATTTCCGTCCACTCCTGGACAATGGCCTCCTCCATTCGCTTCCATGTCACTCTGTCTTGTGCAAACTGCATCCAGGTTATCCCGACATGTCTGTTTAGATCATCTTTCCACTGTATGCGGTCGCCCTGCACTTGTCTTTGCCGTCCACGGTCTCCAAGTCAGCAGTCTTCTGGTTCATTTTTAAGAAAAAGAGTTACTACAAACAAATAAATGTGGGATTTGGGGCATGCATTTAGTGGATGCGTCAAAACATTGAATTTTCTGGAAACTTGGATGTATTCTTGTGGTTTTCTTCGACCGATGTTAAGGAGGTCATTGCAGACTTCGTGATAGTGTCTTAGCTAGTACACCCTGAAGTTAGGAGTAGCATTGCCGGCAGCGTGAAAATCGGGAAACAACTGACACAAGCCACCATTTTTCAACAACGAATGTTCAGTTTCGAGACTCGGATCTAAGAATAGATTTCCTAAACTACACCAAACCACTGCAGCGGGCATCTGAATTAGGAAAACCTAACAAATTGAGGGAAATAGAATAGAGAATTTAATGCAGCTCTTCTTTGCACAGAATGTATTGAAATACATAAAAGCTCTAATTTTTAGTAAAACCATATAATCCATGCTTAAACATACCTACTCGTACATGTATTCTAAAAATATCGTACTTGTAACGAATTTAATAATATCAAACATCTCCATAAATCTCTAGAATAATCGAAATAAAGAAATTTCGCCTTGCAGAGTTGTTTCTACTACATATTACTAACTGTATATTAACTCAAATGTAGAAAAATGGATTATGTAAATTATTTGTTCTAAATTTGTCATTTTACATACAGGTTTCTAACTAATATAGACTATATTTTTTTTTAATTTTGAATATATCCGTGTAGCTTGTCTTCCTCGGCCAACGTTTCGGAAATCATGACAGTCTTCATCTCCTGGGTAGTTATCAAAGATCCCAAAAAACATATTGTTACCAACCATGAAAATCTAATCAAATATTTAAGAGTCTAAAATCGAATGGAGTCGAACTCGGTTATATCGATCACAGAAATAGCGATATCTCGGATGTAACGAGGAAACGGATACGATATCTTCATGTGATGGATATTTTTGTAAGTATTTAAAAATACCAATAATCTGATATAACAAGTAATGCTTATAACGAGCAAATTTGGATGGTTCCATCTTCCTCGTAATAACCAAGTTCGACTGTATAAAGGAGTCATCATTTGAACTTTCAACGAGTTCTTTCATTCAACGGTTTTGCAACTAGTAAAGCTAACCTCTAAAGGTTTAAAAATATAATATTACGCAGTAAAAATTACGTTACTACTTTACAATTTCATTCACAAAACTTGTTGCAAAACCAGCAACTGACTCATATTCTTGCCATGAATGAACGCTGAACACCCCCCACCCACGCGACCTCCCTGGGCCCGATTTTCAGTTCCGAGTAATGTTACGCATGAAGAAAAGAACACATCCTCGAGGTACACCATATAAAACTGTGCATCTCTCGATTCCAGCAACATTCGAGACGAAAGCACCGAGAAGGAGAGTCGAGGAAAGTGAAAACAATTGTTTTGGCGTGGTGTTACCTTCGTTTCTTGCGCAGCTTCGTCCGCCCGTGGAAGGGTACAGCCGGCTCGTGGTGGGATGCTCAGTTCTTGGTTTCTATAAAGACTTTGCGGGGGGCGAGTGGTACCCAGTCGAGCAGTGGCAGTGAAGAGTATCGAGTGGAATTCAGTGCTTTATTGGACATTACAGTGAATCGCCGGCATTTCTGGGCGGCTTAACCAACAAACATGGTATGTAAATCATAATAAATTCATAATTTTTAATATTTAATCAAATAATTACCAAGATACACGCATACATACGATATTTGGAAAACTTCATTTTTAAACAAAACACAGCATTTCTATATTATCTTCTTCTTCTTTTTCTTTGCTGCAGACTTATGTGGTATTTTCTCCAGAGGGTTGCTCCTCCTGTGAGGTGGATTCCCAGTTGTCCTTCCATTTTTTAGGAGGTCTTCCACGAAGATCTTATTTTATAATTACAATACAATTATATTTATTATTTATTTATTTATTCAATTAGGGCAGCATACAGCGATACCAATATATTAATTAAGAAACGTTAAGAAAAATAATAAATAAAGCCAATTACATGCTACCACAAATACAATAAAGAGTTAATTGAATTTAAGCTAAGGCAAAATATGGTCAAACAAAATAATTGAGAGTTTAACATAATAATAGTAGTAGAAATAAGAACAAAATTAAAAGTAAAAATAAAAGTTACATCTTATAATATCATGTCACATTATGGTCTCATCCACGCCGAAAGGTTGTAATAATTTAATAAATATAATTAATTACTCCAAGGGCGGACTAGGAAAAAACTGACTGAAGCGTAGTCTTCAGTAGTTCTCTTAATTCATTGTTAAATCATCTCATAATTTTCAAAATTCAAAATTATCAAAACGGGAACCTCTGTTATTTTTTATCATCATTATATTAATATTTCCACATTAAATCATATTTCATATTTATTATTCGTACTAACTTTATGATTATACACTATAACTTAAACTTATTGAACGCTAAGGCATTAACACTGTGGAATTCCATAGTAATATACTTAGGAAATTGAAAATAGCTTGGTTTAATCCACAAAATATTTTTTTTTTAATTAAAAAAACACGACATGTTTTGGAGGTATCCTCCGAAACATGTCGTGTTTTTTTTTAACATTTTAAAAATATTTTTTGGATTAAACAAAGTTATTTTCAATTTCCTAAGTATATTACTATAACCTTCATTTATCTAGCTTTATACCATACAGTAGGTACTATATATAATATATCGATGACTTTTATCTACAATATATCTTTAAAAAAATTACATTAATGATTTGAACCACGTATTAACTAACGTACACCAAACGTTCAATAAATATTAATTTGTACAATTCATATCTTTCGGAGTCTCGTGTGTAATAATTTTATAATCGAGACGGCGGCAAGGTATCATGTGGTCCCGATGAGCGCAATGTTAAAACCAGTTTATTTGTAACTCGAGCAACGGTATAGTTATACCACTGTACTAACATGCTCTTGTCATACTCCATTGCATTTGTTTACTTCTCCAAAAGTCACTCCCACGAGACAATTCCGAGAAATCCAAGCGAAAACGAAAGTTGTAAGCTGCTCTCGGCTCAGCTGACCACATCTCTCAGTATTCGATATAGCTTTCAAATTGCCGTTTCTCGAACGGTAAAATATTGTTATGATGACTTCTGGTATTTTTTGCATTCGTTTATAAATTATTTATAAAGCCAACAAATGCGAGTAAATATAATTAAAATTAATATTAAAAAACATTAAAAAATAACGAATATACTGATTCAATTATTAATTTGCAATATCGAAATTCTTTATAGGTATAAACGAAACAACTATTATAAAGTGCGGAAACAATCAAATTGACCAAAACAATTATATTATATAATTTCTTTTAGATTTATTTTGTGGATTTTGGACGGTCAAAGTGTGCGCGGGAGATGCCTATTGGTGGCGATGAGGTTCACAACCCATCACACTGCGTCTTTCGCGAAGGCGAAAAGAGAAGGATGGAGTGCTGCATCGATTAAAGTGTGACAGTCAATTTTTTTCTGCCTACCCTTTCGGGGAAACGGCGTGATGGTTAGTTAGTTAGTTGGTTATGTCGAAAGCAACGGAAAACTACCTCATTAAAGCCCCAGGCTTCCCAAGAACCAACAAAAATGTTAGACTTTGCTAGAAACCAATCACTAGGATTAAAACATTAATTAAAACAACAACTTTATCTTCTGAAAATATACTATAAACTAATCCGGAATCTGCCTTTAAAATCTATTTGAACTTTTACGAATATGTAATATAATTTCTCTTTTTCTTTTTATATACTTTGTATACACAATACTTACATTAAAAATTAAAATTACATAGACATGTTTCGGACAACCAGTCCTCCTTCAGTGATACACATTATAAAGATACATTTTAAAAATATTATAAAATTGTTTACATGATCTGACAGATGTTATAAAGATTTTTGGGATTAATTTATCTTAGTAACATCTGTCAGATCATGTAAACAATTTTCAATATTTTAAATATGTATATTTATAATGTGTATCACTGAAGAAGGACTGATAGTCCGAAACATGTCTACGTAATTTAAATTTTTTAATGTAAGTGTTGTATATACAAAGTACTTAAAAAAAACACAAAGTATGGCGAATATTGAAGAAAATATAATATTATGTATGTATTTTTTGTAGTTATGTTACAACTTATTATAAATATATGTAATTACTTCAAATCTTTGCGCAAGAGTCCAAACCGTTTTTTATATAAATTTCAAAATAGATGTTTGAGTATTTTATCTGTTGTTTATTTCATTGTTATTATAATTTTCGAAGGTTAATTTCTTTGTTACTACAAAAGAGCCTCTACCACTTTCTGCGTGGATGTAACAAGCCACGAAGCGAAATGATTACATATTGTATATCAAATCTATTTTACCGGCGAATGAAGTCACTGGCACCGGTTGTCTCAGTGTACTTTATTTTATATCAGAATATGCCTTACGAATTTGGCGTATAGAGTTCACGTTGCCTTGAGCTATCCGCTTCACATACGACTTTTAGACTTCGATCCGTTAAGTCCCAAAGTCACGGCAACACTTTCACTTCTTTCGGAGAAACGATTGCATCTTCGGAAATAATCTCTTTGTATCATTGCATTATACATTCTGTGAGGAAATGCGTACATGCACAAAATATATACGTGTGCGTACAATTAATTGAATATTACATTTCTTTACACATAATAGTTAAGTACCTACCTAAATACTGGTTAAATGATGATCATTATATTCGATATTATTAGAAAATATCACGTGACATTGCAAATTAATAATTGATTCTACGTATTGAGAAAGCAAAACTATGAAACGCATGAATAGTGTGTTAATTTACGTAAGCATATAAAATATTGCAAACTGTATTGCGTTTGAAGTCAAATAAATTTTGTATGAAAGAATATGTATTTTTTTACTTGAGCAATAATATCTTTCAAAATTTCTACACTGAGGATTAATTTTAATATCATGATAAAACAATGTTTCAACTGTATTCTCAAGACATTAAAAAATGTAAACATTAACATAGAATTTCTTCTATATTCGCCATTCTTTTTGTAAGATATTGTTGTATTGTACAAAGTATATAAAAAAGAAAAAGATAAATAATAACATAGAATGCCACATTTTGAAATATAAATATACATCTTCACTTTATGTTTTGAATTCGTATTTGCATATATGTAATGCAATTTGTTGCATGCGCACAACGCCTTGACTATTTATTTATTTTAAATAACGGTCATTTAAAAAAATGTACACCACGAATAATGTAAAAACCTGCTTGATTATTTTTTTTTTAAATAAGGAAAGGGATTATTTTTATAAAATTTTAATAAAATCATTAGCTAAGATGTACACAAAATACTGTTTTACAAAAAATGTGTTAATAATGTGCTCGTAATAACGCCAAGTTTACGCTCTCAAAAAATGATATCGCCTTAATAATTGACGTAAAAGTATTCGTCTGGGAGTACATTTTATTGCGGAGAATAAAAGAGAAACGCGAAGAAACTAAATGGAGAGATACTGTCTTGGGCTATTGTGGAAATTCAAGATCAAGATCTGACAGTGAAATCGTTGTTTACGGGAGAATATTAAGGCTCAATTCTCAAATAAAGAACAATAGGAATTAATTAATTCTGTCTCTAACACCCGCATCACACAAAATCAACTCGATTGCAATATTTTTCGCTACTTATGAGAGTCTTTTGTATACAAAATTCAAGAACAAAGAAAACTTTTCCCATGCGTTTCACGGAAAATGATATGCACTTACACCGGTGTTCTATGGCTAGCTTTATGGTATGTTTAAAAAAATACGAAAAGAAATTTCGCAATACTTTTGAATTTGAACGATGATGCGTATTTGAAAAGAGAAACAATAATAGTTAGATTGTATAATAAAATAGATTTATATTAATGGAGGCAGCTGCTTTACGCAAAACGTCGTAAGAAATCGTGTATATATAAGAAAAAGAGCAAGTAAATGTGAAAAAATCGATTTCAAATTTCAACCTACGTTCATAAGAAGCGACTGGCAAAAATATATTTTCTCTTCATGCCAAATAATTTGCAAAATATTGTTGTGCAAGCAGACTTCGCCATATTGATGCGAAAGTGAAATTTCTTCCTTCCTACACGAAACATGATGTGACAGCATCCAATAGTTATCGGTGACTAACAGATCTCCTCCCAGCAGTTGCCAAATCAGACGACATATTAGCATAAACATCAGACGACATATTAGCATAAACAATAATCATTTTGGCAGTTTCGTAAATCAGAACGGTTATGTTACTGCGTGAAGAGTGTAAAGAATAAGGTCGAAATAGTCTGTGGGTGTGATATAATAGACACAACGCGCCGTTTAAAATTCGAATTCCGTGCGCGATGGCGTCTAGTTTGGACGAAGAAACCGGTTACAGCATACTCGTAAAAAGTGCATTGTCGTAATAAAGTACCCGCCGCTCATACAGTACTCACTTTTCCTTATTGGAGCAACACTTTTACTTTTATTATCGCCGTAAATAATATCAAACAAGTCACATAATATCGATTCTACTTTGCTATAAGCCTAGAAATAAATTCATATACAATATTTCAATACACGAACACCCTCACAAGTAGGAGCCTCGCCTGGTGCTTACTCATAGAGCCACGGTGACATAATCTAGCGAACCAACGCACAACATACCTACTATCGTAATGACCGCACTGCGTGCTTTGGGCCATACTAGGTGACTCCATAGTGAGGGAGATCCCTAATCTGGTACTAAGCGAAGCACTTCGTGTTGGCTTAGCCTAAGGGCGCTTAATTATGATTTGCATATCAGAAATATTAATAATAATCTCTTTCTTGTTTCCAGGCAAAAGTTTCGTCAACTCTGGGCATATTATGCCTAGCCCTCGCGCTAGGTTCTACGGTGTATGCCCAAAAGCAGAATGAGTGGTCATGGAGTCAACCAGACACCACGGTCGATCAAGAAGAACAACCTCTCGAAGAGTACATCGCCGAAGAGACGGCGTTCTATGCTCATCAACAGGAAAAGACAAACACTACCAACGTAGACGACTTCATCGACAATATTCTCGTCTCTAACAGACAGGGAAGGAATATCGAAGGATTAGACGACGTCTATAAGGACCCTTCTGTGAAGCAGGCGCTGGAGTCTGGAGATGATTCCCAGGCGCGTAATATCATCAAGGATCGTCTCTGCAGCCTAGGTTTAATGCAGGTAAATATACGCAATAAAATGTTACTCTTTTTCTGGTATTAACATTTGAAACACGTTAAACCTAAATGTACAAAAAAATTAATACGATTTATTTCTTGCAGTGCGAAGGTGATTATGATCAGAAAAAATCTTACTTAGCCCCAGAAGATCTTATTTATGCGCAGCCTGTTGACATTCAACCGATTGGTCGCCCCATTCCTTCCATCCCCATACGAGGTCCACCCAGGGCTTATGGTCCTCCCAAACCCCTGAATATCGGAGGAAGACCCCCACTAGGACCTCAAGGAGGACCTCCGCGTAAAGTTGGTTACGGAAACGGCCCACCAAGACCAGGATATGGACCTCCATCGAAATATGGACCAGGGCCAGGTGGTTTTGGCTCTCAAAGTAGTTTTGCCTCGCAGCAAGGAAGTTTCGCTTCAAACTCACATAACAGTTTCTCAAGCACAGGCCCATCTGGACCGGCTTATTTCTCCAAACCTTTGGGACCAATTTATGAAAATGGACCGATCGAAGTAGAGACTCCTTATGAATTTGATAAGCCAATTAAGCATATCAAAGATAGCGGTACGTTCCTAGCAAACACGAAAAGTGACGGATCAGTGCAGCACGTCCATCATCACTACCACCATGGTGAAGGAAGCGATAAGAAGCCTACCATAATTGTCAACAATCCTGTTCCTGTTGGGGCTGAATCTCATTTACACTCATCTGGTTCTTCTAACTCGTTTTCAAATGGTTTCCAGTCGGGTTCTGGATTGTCCGGGATAAATGGTGTAAACAGCGGTGGATTTAATCCGGTGAATTCTGGATTCGGGGGTCAAGGAGGCCTGTATGGATCAATTAAGCCGGTATACGAAAATCAGCAGGGTTCCTACTCCACCAATGTCTACAAAGGATCTAACGCTGGACAGGGACAGAGTGTCGCGGGAGTGTACAACTTAGGCTACGCTTCTGGTTCAGGTTATGCCCCGAATTCGGGACTTAATTCGATTGGATCATCTGTAGGATCCTACGGAAATACAAACCAGTTTTACAAGAAGGAATTGAACACAGCTCCGATTAATAACAATGTACTCGGTGGCGGAAATGCTTATTACGCCGGCTCGAACCAGTACAGCAGCCAATTTGGTTACACTGGTGACAAATATAAGGGAGTAGAGTCCGGAAGAGGTGAAAACTATGACTGCATATGCGTACCATTTGATCAATGCCCAAATCAAGATGTCATCGGCCGCAAAGATGATCTGTTCTTGCCTATTGACCCGAGAAACCTAGGCTCAAATATCGAAGCCCTGCCAGAGGAAAAGGTAGTTGTTACGGATGGAAATGGCACTATGACAATTGTAAGAGTGCCCAAAATGGTAACCGACCAAAACGTGACAGAAGAAGTAACATCTGAAATCAAAAAAGTTACGAAAAGGGAAGCAACTAACGATAAGACCAGCGACTCCGCCAACAAAGCTATTGAACCGGTAAGGAACCTCTGCCAATCATGATTTCATCGTTATCTGTACTAACATGTTTATTTTCACATCACGTCACATTAATATATTACTTATTAACTTTATATTTATGAAGGCCCTCTATTCATTAATTTATAAAACATACAAAAATTTATCTTTTAACCTTTTACATTTGCTTAAAACAGTAATCCATCTATCTCCTTACTTCGTGTAACTAATCATTTTATTCATTATAAATATTGTACTAATCCTCTCTGCCAAAACATGCTTTCTACATTTAATCGAGAAAACTTTCTTACGTTGTTATCCTACCTTCAAAAATAATCTGTGTAGCACACTTTCGTAAACACGAGTATCTAATAAAGTTTAATTTGGCTATTACTAAATACACCTTCCGGATAAATCGCGTAATCGTTGATGGTTTATAATGAAAATGTAGTAACATTATTAATTTCTAAAATACATAACAAAGTTTGGGTATGGCGGATAATTACAATAGAAAATTATTTGAACTGAAATATGTAACACCTATACCATATCACTGATTATTCAAAATTTCTTCAGCGCCAACACGGCTCTGACGACGACGGTAATCGAGGCATTTTCGGTCAAAAGGTCCAGCCCACCTTTGGAGTCTCATTCGGACTGCCCAACTCCGGCTACGGCGGTTACCCCCTCAATCCCTTCAGTCATAATCCCATCGTCAATCCTTACGGCTCCTCCATCGGAGGCGGCGGCCTCAACCTCGGCCTGGTCTCGGTCGACCCTCTGGTGTCGGTGCAAGTCACCAAAAACGACTACGGAGAAAAAGTCGTCAAGCCCCTGGTCAACTTGCACGTCACTCCCAACGGAAACATTATTCACAAATTAGGTTCACTGTTCCACCAAAAAAAGCATCTGCTTTTCGGCGGCGGTTACGGGGGTGGTTACGGCGGCGGTTACGGCGGTGGTCACGGCGGCGGCTATGGGCCCACGGTGAACCATAACCACTACCACTACGGCGCATCACGCCCGCCCCCGCACCACCCCCACGGACCGCCGTCCTACCACCACGGCCCGCCGCCTCACCACCACCACTCGTCCTACGACTCCCCGCCCTTCCTGCATGGCTCGTCACACCCCCCCTACTACGGGTCCGGGCCCGAAATCTACCCTTACGCTGGGGGCTTGAAAAACGAATACGATGACGAAGAAGACTCTGGACCGTATTTAAATAACGCGGATGACCTTAATGTATACAGCAATCACGGTAGCGAATTTTACGGCCGTTCAACTTTAGACAACAATAATAATTTCAATCAAGCGCAGTCGCCTCAAACGTACGCCCAGAATTACAATTCCTATGCCAACACACAAAACATTCCCCATCAAGCTCCTGGCCAGGCCGCGGGGGGCCGAAGTGTCAAATTCCCTTCACATCGCCGTAGACGTGAGTCCGGGTCCGATGAAGAAAAGGTTCCCATAAACGATGAAATCGAACAGAGAACTAAAGCCAATAAGGTAAATTGTATCGACCTCACGATTACTATTCTTAAACCATCTTACAGGCAAAAAGTACACACTTCTATTTCTGTACCTATATTTTACCTACATTTTAATATCCGCAAGCATGTTTCATCTGCCTAAACTAAAATTCTCTGCCTGACTATCAAATATGTAGATCTTCTTTGAATACTGCACAAACCCGTATCTTTATTTATTTTCTGTTACCTTCTTTTCAGACTAATGAAGAATATTTAAGTTTTTTACATACTATAATTATACAGGAAAAAATGCAGAAAATCTTTACTTATGATTCAATAATGTTTTAGCGCCAAGCTTATTATGGACAAGGTCAACAGCAACAGCAGCAACAATGTGGGCCCCGTCATGTATGTTGCCGAAGGCCCAACCGGCCCCAGATCCCCGGAGCAAACCGTGGCCAATGTGGAACACGTCACTCCCAAGGAATCAATGGCCGTATAAAAAATCCGGTCTACGTTGATGGTGACAGCGAGTTCGGAGAATACCCTTGGCAAGTGGCTATCTTGAAAAAGGACCCGAAGGAATCCGTTTATGTGTGTGGAGGAACACTCATCGATCATTTGCACATTGTCACAGCTGCTCATTGCGTCAAAACGTAAGTAACTAATATGGTCAAATATATTTCATTTAAATACCATTCATTCCAATAACAAATGAATTAATTTTAAATAAATTAGTACCTATTAAAAAGTCAATAGAGAAAAGGATGCAACTTATATTTCCTTAACATAGAGAAACAAATAAAATCTGTGTAAAGTAAAATATATTAAGATAAATATAACTATATAATGCTGAATAACTAGTTAGATTCTTGCAGAAGTTATAAATTAAGCCTCTCAGTTCTGGAAATACAAATACATGGAACCAAATGCATTAGATAGGTTATTCATTATTTCAATTTATATGTTCCAGGTACACTGGGTTCGATTTGAGAGTGCGTCTCGGAGAATGGGATGTTAACCATGACGTTGAATTCTTCCCCTATATTGAACGGGATATTATATCAGTACATGTTCATCCTCAATACTATGCTGGAACTTTGGACAATGACTTGGCTATCCTAAAGATGGACCACCCCGTGGACTGGACTAAGTACCCTCACATCAGCCCCGCCTGCCTTCCCGATAAGTTCACAGACTACACAGGAGCCAGATGCTGGACCACCGGTTGGGGAAAAGATGCATTCGGAGACTTTGGAAAATACCAGAATATTCTGAAAGAGGTTGACGTACCTATCATCGGCCACCACCAATGCGAGGCACAACTCAGGCAAACCAGGCTGGGGTACCAGTATCAGCTGAACCCTGGTTTCGTGTGTGCAGGAGGAGAAGAAGGTAAGGACGCCTGCAAGGGTGACGGCGGCGGCCCCATGGTGTGTGAAAGGGGAGGCAGCTGGCAACTAGTGGGTGTAGTCTCTTGGGGAATTGGTTGTGGCCAAGTCAACGTTCCCGGGGTGTATGTTAAAGTAGCGCATTATCTAGACTGGATCGCCCAGATCACAGGGAGATATTAATCGGTTTATCTCAGATGTGATATCATTAAAACTTAAATTATTTTTCTCATTCCAAAAGACTCTGAACTGTATATAAATGTGCAAAACTGATTTATTAATATTTTCTATGTTGAAATAGACTTAGAATTTTTTTATTTATTAGAAAATCGCGATGATTTAAATAGTCCTAAGATAATTTAAGAATAAATATTTATAAATTATGTAAAATTACATTCATTTTGGGTAACTGATTGAATACTGAGGTAATCGATACAAATTCATGATTACATTTGTGTTTTTCAGTTGATCTGAAACTAAGAGTAAAATGCGTTAGCATGTCATATTATACAATAAACTATTTTTTAAAAACATATTCTTTTTAATCTCTATAATACTTAACAAACCTACATTTTAAACCCATCACATAAGATTAAATACTGTTCTAAATCAATTGTTAGGTTATTACGAAGCCCTGAGGAAGCTTGGGTACAAGCGAAACTAGTCAGCAATTAAAATAACCGCATGGTGGTGAAAAACAAAGTACAATGTTTTTATTTTATTTTATTTTAAATACAAATGAATAAATAAAAATTAAATACTATTCTAACTGGTACAAAATTGTTTATGAATAAGTATGTTAATATAATCGACGATTCTACAAATCTTATTTTGGTCCTGCTTTACTCACATGGTACATGGAACCTCGGGTATCCTTCTCTAAGCAACTTTATCGCACGCTTGATGCCAACATCACTTCAAATGAGGCCTGCCATCTGAATTTTGTACTTTTAGATTATTTTCCAGGTCTGCTTCACTTCCTCTTTTCGCTCACAGGGAATTAGAATTAGTCTAGTGCTGCATGAGCAATGCGGGCTGGGTTCCGTCTCAGGATGTGACCGATCCATAGCCATATGCGTTAAGCGACTTATACTCTGTTGGCCGTTCACCTACCATGCCCCGTGGCATTCGACACTGTCTGGAACCAAAAGATCTTGAACCTTGAGTGTAGACAATATACGAGTATTTCAGATTCACAAAATAATCATTCAATTATTTATGCCTTTGCACACCTGATCCAAATGGACTGGGTAAGCAATGGCATATAAGAAAGAGAGGAGAGAGAATGTTCAAAACAAATTTTAATATTAAAGAATTTATTGATTATGCTTTTGTATGAAGACTTTATTTGTGGTGTGGCATTATCAAAAATAATTTATAAAACATATCTACTTTTTTTACACCACTTTATTTTGTTTCATTGAACAAATCAACTTTATTAATTTGTTAATTAGAATATTTAAACACTTTTTTCACATTTCAAGTCCTATTCGATAATTGTAAGTCTCTTTCAAATCAAACCAAACCAAGTTATTTTCACAAAAAACATTACAAACATATTTAAAGTTAAAGGTATATATTTGAGAACAGGTAAAATATCAGGAATGCGTGAGAGATGGTTTGACTTTAGGAAGACAAGATACTCTCTAAAGTCATAAAGAATATTTCTCTTCTGAACGTACTTTCACTAATATGAAAGGTGTCACAAGAGTAATAAATTGTAGAATAAATACGTCTCCTAAGATGATGAGGCCCAACTGCCATTCCATCTCTTAGGCGTCCTTCTTGGTGGACGGTGTCCAGAGGGGATTTCGTATAAGCTATTCTATCATAATCCATGCTGGCTACATGTTCCCTCAACTATCTTCTTCTGGATCTATCCCACTGAATAATGTCCAATATTCCTCAAATTTTTCTTATTTCTACCTTACGGGCGCTATCTCAGTGAGTTTTTCCAGTAATGAATCTTAGGAACTTAATCTCAGATCTTCTTAAAAATAATTCTGGTTCCAACAGTATCTGCCCCCGTCTCTACAGCATAAGTCATGATAGGTCACATGCATGTCTTATAAATTATGACCATGTTGTCAATTTGTTATTTCAGACCAGATGTTTTAGACACTCTGATACAGAAGATGCTTCATTGACTTGTTCTCATACTTCGGTATAAAGAAATATCTGAAACTCTATACTTGCTCCACGGGTATACCATTAACAGTCAGCTAACACCTCATAGATTGTCTAGATGTTGTAAGACTTTGTTTTGCTGGTTGATGTAGCCATATTTAGCCTTTGTGATACTTTGTATGCAGAATGTTACTCCCATAAACTATAACAAAAATTCTAGAACAGCGATTTTTTCATCAATATTAAGTATTGAATATGGAGTTTTACATAAGTACCTAGTTCAAATATTTTTTTAAAACCATTATTGTGAAACAACATTTTATGGCATTATTTATAAACATCTTTCGATTCGGAGATACTTTTCCTCAACGCAGAAATTTTTAAATTGAGGACGAACATTTAGTACAAATATTAAGACTAAGACTATTATTATAAAAGAAAATTTAACAAAGTTGTTTGAAAAACAATTAATTAATTAACTTATAGGAATCAAATAATAAAACCTGCGTGGCAAAGTGGCAAGAGCTCTGACTGCCATACTGAAAGTCCTGGGTTCGATATTCGGCGATGACAGTGTGATTGTCATGAGAATCAAATATAATAAGCTAAAAAAAATGTATAGAATATTTGGGTTGAAAAGACCTGTTGTATACAAAAAAAAAAAAAAAAAAACACATATTACATTGCCCTGATGAAGCTTGGGTCCAAGCATGACTGGTTGGCATCAATTATAATAACCATACAATGGCTAAATACAAAGTGTTTTATAATTTCATATCTAAATTTATAATGTCTCACCACAAAGTGAGTGCTTCATATGAAAATTTAATAAATGAATTGTTATTGAGTATTAATAAATTATTGAAATGTTGTTTTATTCTATTTTAAGAAAATGACATGTTTTACCTTTCTAGGGAATTATCAAACGTATAGCTCAATATCATACCCAAACAGTTTCTCTGGTTCTGATTTTGAAAATTTGGTTTGGTTCATGTGGTGCTCCCGTAAATTTTGAGACATTTTGTGTATAAGTGAATTATTTTGGTCAATTTGATTGTTGCCGCACTTTATAACAGTTAATTGTGACACGTAATACGTTTATACTGTTTTGATGTTAAAATTATACAAGTCTTGATCTAGGATATTGTCTTTTCGGGAGTACCAGCCCGAAGGCTATTGCTCCCCCACATGTTGGAAAATTCTTTCTTGGAGATGAAGTTGGATATTGTTGGATGGTGAGGGGAGGGTGGGTTACTTGGTGGATGTAGTGGGTTGTGTCCGACATTTGGACCTGACTACCCGGGTAGGGAGGAGTGTGGAGGGGTTGGGGATGACCTTGGAAAGGGGTCAAGGTCTTGGGTGGAGACCGAGGGACGATGACAGGGAGTCGCCTTGGGTGGGAGCCGGTTGGTCCTGGATATGGAACCAAGTGGGACAAGAGTGGCCTTGGGCGTGGGCTGGTGGCCTTGGGTGGGGACCGATATGGCAATGGGGTTGAGATACAGGATGGGATAAGGATGGTGGAAAGGAAAGGTTTAGGCTTGAAGCGTTGGAGTAAACAGCAGGTCGGCAGTGATGGTGGTGGCAGGGCAGGAGGAGGCAGCAGGACAGGGAGAGGCTGCGGTGCAGGAGGAGGCGGCGTCGATGGCGGCAGGAGAAGCAAGGGATGGAGGTGTTTGAGGAACGCCAGCAGACTTGGAGATGCCAGCGGGTCAGGAAGATGGTAGCAACGGCAAAATGGAGAGCGAGCGATTACAATGGTCAGGAACTGTGGCGGCGGCACCGGAGGTAAAAGCCTATTCAGGCAGAGGTTGTCATTTCAATTGGCTGGCTGATGGGATGGCGCGCAGAGCGACGTACAATTTGAGTATGAGAGTATGCACCAATAAAAACAATAAACCACACATGATGATGCATATACTTGTATATGGAGCTGTTTTTAATCTTAAAGGATTGCCAAAATGCAGAAATATATTTTTTTTGTGAGAATTTCAAATGACAGCCGCCGTGGGCACCATTTTGAAACAACCAATTATACAAGTTTTTCATTTATATAAAGAATTTTGACAGTTGTAAAAATAAATTTTTCATTTGTTTCAATGACAATTTGAATAATTTCTTCAATATTATTTTTAAGTTCTTGCTGGTGTTGGTTTGTTAAGTGCCTAATTACTTCTAATTTAAAAAAAACGGTGGATACGTAGAACATAAATTAAATAGATATTTGCACCATCTAAAAAGGCCATTTTGTGTTAAATTAATTTTATTTTGTTATTTTATTTTATATCATTGTATTTTATATTATTTGTTTTAGATTTATTTTGTGGATGTTGGACGATTGGTGGCGATGAGGTTCGCAACCCATCACACCTGCCTGGTGTTCTACCCTCTGGCATTCTTTCCACATGGTCAGCCCACCGTAGGCATTGAGACTTACAGAATCTCACTATTGTTTCCTGGTTAATTAGTTCTTCAAGTTAAAGGTTTCTTTTAATTCTGTAAGTCCCATCCTCCATCGTGGGTCCAGAAAATGTTCTCAGTATTTTCCTTTCCCATCAGCCATTATGAAGTCCGAAATCAAATTACTTACCTGCCTAATCCCTCTGTTACTAGTGTGACTTCCTAGGTAGGTGTCTATTGTTGTTTACAAGCTTCGGTTCTAGTTATGATCGCATTGATAATGAATACCTTTTTCAATGTTGAGTAGGTAATTATCGGGTAGAGGTACTATCAGTCTATCTCTACACTGGTATCTGCTTAGTTGTTGTAAGATTTTTTAGGTACCTACCTACATTACGGTAAATATACCTGCTAATATTTGTTTTACATGAATTAATAAATAAGACAAGTTTTTAAATAGTAAAATATGTAGATATTTATTTACAGTAAGACAAAGTACAAAGAAATAAGGTACTGTTTAACTTAACTGTCCTAAAATACAAAGGAACTAACAAAGAAATACATGCTTGTTTAAATATCTTTAAAAAATCAATAAAACTCAAAGAAAGTACAAGATAAAGATAAATAATTCATTAAAAAGTTTACAGTTAGTAGGTATACATTACCTACATCAGCCTTACATTATCATAACTAACTAACTAACTAACCATCACGCCATCTCCCTGAAAGGGTAAGCAGAAAGAATGGACTGTCACACTTTTACTGATGCGGCACTCCATCCTTCTCTTTTCGCTCCGCGGGAGACGCGGTGTGATGGGTTGCGAACCTCATCGCCACCAATAGGCATCTCCCGCGCACACTCTGATCGTGCAACACCCACAAAATAAATCTAAAATAAATAATATAAAATACAATGATATAAAATAAAATAACAAAATAAAAATAATTTAACACAAAATGTTCTTCTTAGATGGTGCACATATTGTCTATTTAATTTATGTTCCACGAATCCGTCGTTTTTTTAATTTAGCACATAATGTAATAACACATAATGTTTTTTTCGATGTTGCACATGTTGACATGGACGATCCGGACTTTTGTGTTTATTTAATTTATGTTCAACGTATCCACCGTTTTTTTAAATTAGCTGTAATTAGGCACTTAACCAGCAAGAACTATCATTAAACATAATAAACATGGTGAAAGTACAAGGTGTTGATAGGTATAAAACTATTGTAATGGGTCAATGGCTATGCTTTTTTCTAAGCTTACAAAAACATCTTTACTCTCTATTGACTCATATTGTAGCTCTTGTTCATAGCTTACTATGAGATCAAGAATATCAGGAAAAAGTTCAATTTTTCTTCTTATCATACTTGGTCTTATACTTGTTATATAAGGATCAGAAGTGATGCATGATGTCAGCATTTGTTTCAATCCGACCTATTTTCCGAGAATGTCTTTCCCTGATGTTTCTGAAATCTTTATTATGGGCTTCAGAAGCTTGCTCTGACAATAATATCCACAGGTATGAAACAGAAATGTTGACATATTTCTGCTCCATGTATCAGAAGCTTGTAAACACTTGATGGCATATAGTACCACGGATATACCTGTACATATAATTCACCGGTCTCCATGCGGTATTTTTTTTTAAGTGTCTATGTTACCGCTTTTCCACAGGAGATGGTTTGTAGGATAACTGCAAATCTTTTGATTAAATTTACATCCACTCCTGTGATTTCTGCTGACTTTTCGTAGTCCCTGAAAAATCTGCGAGCTGTGTTGCCATCGTTGCTGATACCAAACCCATGTTTTACAATATCTACCAACAAACCAGTTTGCTGAAAGAATTCCTGCTGGGTCAACTCCTTCTTTGACTTCTGCAAAAGTTTATCTTCACTCCTGGCAGCCCATTTTTTGAAGTCCATGTTGTATGATCCATGTTGGTGATGCCAGTAGAAAGAGCAATACGGACGCTGAATCTAATCATCTCGGATATGGACATTTTCAGTGTCAGTGAGGCAGTATTCATAAAAAAAATATTACAAATTCTGGAAAGAGTACTGCCTCACTGACGTCCACATATTTGAATTCCTTCTGATATGTATGATTTTTTGGTCTCATGTTGTTTTATCTTATCTTTGTAACACCGTTTTGTGTCCAAATGAGTCGCCTAAATGTTTTTCGTTTGTAATGTCTCATTTGTGTATCATGTATAAATAAATGATATGTGTAGCAGGCATTCCATAGATCTCAGCCACATACGAAGTGAGGATAAACCGTATTTTAACATATCTTCAGCCACTGGTTAGTTGGTAACCAAGCTTAAATTATTAATTTCCTTCGGTGTTGCATGGCAAATATTGCAATTTGCATGTGAAGACGTCACTGATAATGCTGTGCTGACTTTTCCATCAATCATCGTCATGTGCAGGTCATGAGAAACTTCTATATCACCTGCAAAATAAAGTTACTATAGTAAAATGGGAGTTAAAGTAAGTTTTTACATGAAAAATGTATTAAAATTATCAAATTTTTGTTCATAAAATTAGTCTTCTGGTTACTAAATATATTGAATGTAGTATTTGAAAACGCGAGCTGATCAAATAAACCCAAACTCTTACTATAGACATTAAGGAGCTCCTAAATTGCTAGGGTTTGTCACTTAAGATATGATTTGCACATAAATACAAACAGGAAGCCATGTTGGATTTATATGCGCAATGACACGTGCTCACAACAACGGTGAAAGAAACATCGTGAGAAAAATAAAGCACATAATGAAAAATATAATTACCTATATTAGTTGGTGCTAGGTTAGCTATTTCTTCATCTATACCTGATGTATGTTGCTGGATGTATGTTTTTGTCTCCTTAACAAATTCAAGTATTACGGGTCTGCAGTAGTTTGTTGAAGATGGGTGTGGATTTTCCCAGATTATGACATTTTCAAACATAAGACGCAGAGGCACAAAGCTTGTCGTAAAATTCTTCGTTCACATTTTGTTTTTGTTTGTATGTGCTGTGAGTGTGCGTAGCTACATAACAATCAGGAATATCTTCTGCGATGGGCAATTTTTCTGAGCAGAAATGCTGTCCTTACACATATTTGGGCCGTTGAATCTGTGCTGTAGCCAGCCCTTCAGCCTGGAATAATCGTTCCGCAGACCTCAAGGATATTGAGAGCCCATCAGAGTTGAGATCGAGACTTAAAACATTTTGATCTGTGTTGGCTGTGTCAGGCATAGGCCACATAATTAATATGTAATATATCATTAGGCTTTAACCATGGTTTGAGCATTTTTATAGCGCCCTTGAGATGATTAATTAATTAAAATGGCGCTCGCAATTTATTATAATAAAGGTTTATTATTTGATTCTTCTATAACCCAATTGTGGCTTCTAATTGTGGGTTGTGAGTGCTTCCAAGAATGAGCGTTGCTTCCAAGATAAGCTCCCAAATAGTGTCAAGAAAACATATAAACAGATTAATAAAAAAGACAATATGAACTACTTAAATTTATTAGTACTAAACATAAGATACATATTATTGAGAAATTTTTTCACTATAAAGGTGTTTTGAGACATCTGCACCTAAGCCAATAGGTATAACATCTGGGCTATTTGGATCCACCTCATAGGCTTTGTTGGGACTTGGCATAATGACCACTTTCAAATGAAGATCCTTCGGAATCTAGAAAATAATTTAATGAATATTATAATACATAAAAGAACATTATTTTACAGGACATCTGAGATGAAGCTCCAAGACCCATTACTATTATAGATGAGATCGAGTGCGTAACACAATCATAAAAAAAACTTGCGAAATAGAGGATTTCGTTTGGTGGAGTAGATCCAGAAGAAGATACTGGAGGGACTATGTAGCCAGAATGCAGCGACAGACTCGCATATACAGCTGCTTACAAAATCCCCTCTGGACACCGTTCACCTGGAAGACCACCTAAGAGATGGAGGAACAGCTGGACCACATTATCCCAGGAGATATGATTTCCGTGCCACAGATCGTCAGATTAATTTTTTTTAAATTACGTTTACATTGCCACTCACTCACCAATCTCAAGCACTGTCAATATAAATATGATCATTCAATACCATATCTTGGAATTTTGTTTGAACAATTAGGCAATTCATTTGGACACAGATATGGAGTTGGCAGAAAATTTGCAAATAGACCTTTAGAGGATCCATCTTACCATGCAACCCTTGTACGCATTTGAATTTAACTATACGTATAGTATAACGTAGAACTGGAGTTGTTGACATCATAGATCATGCAGCTATATAAAAGTTGTAATGGGGAGTACATACAGTAATACAAGATAACAATAGGTAAACACCCAAACTAATCATAATCAAATGTTGACCATGTAGGGAATCCAATTCCGCACACGCGGGATCCTGCACCATTTTCGCGGGATCGATGATGTGGGACTACACATGCGGGATTTGCGGGACCGAAATAAAAATGGAATTTGAAAAAAAATTACCGCAGTCGTCTTTCTAAATATTAATTCGTCCCGGTCCCGGCCTCATTAATAGGTAATTAAACAACTTTTTTAATGGAACTCATGATTTTGTCTCACTATAGCGTATTACTAAGCCGATAAAATGATAGGGTTGAAAAATCATTGCTTTCTTAGTTTTCGTAGTGAGTTTTTTAAGATAACTTTGCTGTATTAGAATCACCTGTTAATAGAGTCGGGATTTAATAGGTAAATACTGGGGCAGTCTTGCAGCAATGATAACGAGGCTCAACCATGTCAAACAGTACATATCTTTCTCGTCCGGACCGGCAGAGTTTTCAGGGATCCCAATGTGCTCAGAGTCCTATACAACGCATTGGTTCGGAGCAGACTCGAAAGTGGTTCTGTGATATGGAGTCCTCACGAGGCGAGATATTCCATTATGCTGGAGAGGGTTCAGAAAAAATTTCTGAGGTATCTCTACATGAGGGAGTATGGTAGCTATCCTTGGCTCTATCCCACGGCATTTCTTTTGGGAATGCTCGGAACCAATTCTCTACAGCTTCGAAGAGATGGACATCTAATTATCCATTTCTTTAGATTAATTAGGGGATACTTCGAGAACTCGGCCGTACTGGAGGGTGTTCGGCTTTTTGTCCCCGATAGATATCTCCGACAGCGACAGCACAGATTGTTTTACCTACCAGCCGCCAGAACCAATCTGCCTCTGGTGACACCGGTGGGAAGAGCAATTAGTCTGCTGAACGCGGTCTCCTCGGAGATCGACGACTTTCATGTTAGTGAAAGTACGTTCAGAAGGCAAATACTCTTAATTCTGGAGAGTATCCTGTCTTCCTAATGTTGAACCATCTCTTATGCGTTTCTGGTAGTATACTATATACTCGTATAATATATTATTTTATCTGTTCTCAATAGATGCCTTAAAAATAAATTTTGTAATGTCTGTTGATGAAATAAACTGATTTGATTTGATCTTAAGCTCTTATTGATCTTAAACTACCATCATCTTCATTTCCTTTCACTGATGAAAAATTTATAACATTGACTGATACTAAACATGCTTTAGAGCCAGTAAAACTCTCTGTAAATGTTTTATGCCGCGAGGTCACAACTTTAGTTGCTGCAGAAACCACATTAATTGAGAAAAAAATTTATACCAAAAATCTATAAACTAGGGAAATTCAAGTCGTCACAAGTATGATAGTTCTTCAAGGCAGGCGAAGTGTGTGGTTGTGTCTTTGACGTTTTTTTTTTATATAATCAAGAAATAATTAGCAAGATCAGAATCTACAAAACATGCGTGCGACCTATCATGACGTACGCTGTAGAGACGCGGGCTGACACTGTGCGAACCAAGGGACTACTAAGAACATCGGAGATGAAGGTCCTAAGATCAATTACTGGAAAAACCCTCCGAGATCGGGTCCGCAACGCAGACATAAGAAAAACCTGCGAAATAGAGGATATCGTTCAGTGGAGTAGATCCAGAAGAAGATACTGGAGGGACTATGTAGCCCGAATGGATGGTGACAGACTCGCATATACAGCCGCTTATGAAATCCCTTCCGGACACCGCCTGGAAGACCGCCTAAGAGATGAAGGGACAGCTGGATCTCATCATCCGACGAGATATGATTTCTGTGTCACAGATCGTCAGATCTATCAAAAGAAGAAGAAGAAGAAGAAGAAGAAGAAATAATTTAATATAATTAATAAAAATAAGATATTTTTTTTACATATTTAAATCGGTTTATTTGAGTTAATGATAATTTTGTGTCTCTTATATTAATTTGAATTTTCAAATTGAACTTATTATAGAGAATTTTGTAAAAATAATTTCAACACTCCCCATTGTGAAGGAATAGTCGATAGAGCATGGGAAGAAGTGTCTTCCAATTAGATATTAAAAGTGATGAGGTAAAGGAATTGAGTGTGTAGCAAGATAACTCACCACAGAATAACTGTTGGAACTTCATAAGGACCAAGAAGATGTAACACTAGAGCTAATTTTGTTCAGCGAGGAAATGGAAAGAATCATTACCTAACCCTCAAATCAATTAATTAAGACTGTATCGGGTCAAAGTGCAGAGTATGGCGAAAACTGACACCAATATTTTAATATAGTCAATCAAAATAATATTGCATTCAACATTAACACAATGTTGTCGGGAAACGTAAAACTACGTTTTTTTCAGTTTGGTGCTCAAATGCGGGAAACATAAAAATACGTTTTTTACTCTCTGGTGGTTGTCGTCGGGTAACGTAATAAAACGTGTTGTGTAATAAATGGATTTTGTTGCTAAATCGTATATCTGACTTCACAATATAATTTCACTCACAAATTTATATTTATTAGGCTTTATTTTTGATTTATTATTCAATTATAAAATGAAAAAAAAATATCTAAAAATATACATTTTTTGTGTGCTCGAAGAAACCTTGACGCAGATCCCGCTGGCTTGTTTTTTTTTACCTTCAATGCGCAATAATTCTTTTCAACTTGTACGGAGAAATTTTAGGGTTCTTTCTACCTGAAGAAGGGATGAATGGTAGGAATGTTTTGTTCATATTTCTACAAAACATTAGTGTTTATGTAAACATATACATGTTCGGTCATTCGGTCGTTGTCATTGAGTTCATATAATTATTTTTATACCTAAAACCCACAATGTTTTTTCCGGATGAGAATAAATCAGACGATGAATTGTGTGTAGACAATTTATCTAATTGTTCCTGTGCTAGTGATACAGAAAGACTATTGATGGCAGACAGTGAAACAAGTGATTTATAAAGCAAAATATCCAGACTCAGTAAGGTACAATTTTTTTTTATTGGAGACAGCACGTCATTGGATAACTAGCAGTATTGAAAGCGAACTAAGTGAGGAACCTGGAACATCGACAGTAAGTTTGACACGGCACACTCCAAATCGCGATCCTCCAGGCAGACTTTCTACGAATCTAAAAGTCCATAAATTAGAAAGGATAAAGGGGAAAGGGAAAAAAAATACGCACAAAGAAAATGTCGAGTGTGTGCTGCTAAAGGAAAAAGGAGTGAAACTTGTTACATGTGTAAATTCTGTGGTGTGGCTCTTCACAGAGGTACATGTTTTGAACGGTATCATACAGTAAAAAAATACTAGACAGTAATTTTGACAATTTTAAATAGTGTTATCTAGTGTTAAATAGTTGTATTGATTTTAAATAGTATTATAATTTGATAAAAATTCTGTGTTTGTATAAAAATAAAACTTCCAAAGTGCTACTTTGAAGCCCAATTTTTTTTTGTGTTTATTTTCCATCATTTCATCATTGAGACACAATACGGTAAGATGCATTTAAAGTTTCAGTCAATTATCACGGATATTTCAAAAGTTATAGACTTTTAAAATAATGTTGAAAAAACTCGCGCGCAAACCCAAATATCGCCCGCGCCAGGCTGCAATCAGCATAAAACAATACCCGAAAACAATGTGTTAATAGATCATATATCAGAAAGGTTTTAAAAACTAGAAAAAACCTGACATTATGCAAGTTCTTTGTTAAACCTTGTGCTAATAATAGATAAACTACTTCAGAAAGGATTTAAAAAGCAGAAAAAACCCGACATTAGACAAGTTCTTTGTTAAACCTAGTGCTAATAATAGATAGACTACTTCAGAAAGGATTTAAAAAGCAGAAAAAACCCGACATTAGACAAGTTCTTTGCTAAATTGAGAATTAGTAATTGCTTTGATTGCCACCCCGAAGGTTCTGGGTTTGATTTCCAGAGATGGCAGTGTGATTGTCACACGGTCTTTGGTCTGGTGGAGAATTCACGTGACAATAAAATAGCGATAGATTAACTACCTATCACATGTCACGAGAATCAATATGATAGCTATTACCCTTAACATCGATTTAGCTTACGCTGTAATGATGTAAAGAGCGATTCAACAAAATAATAATAATAATTTACCAGAATTGTGATTAACACATTACGGTCCGCTATATTTTGGCCAGAGTCCGATGTATTTTGCAATAAAATTAACAAAAAATACGCCGAAAAATGTTTGTAATTGTAATTGTAAAATTTATAAATGGATTCAGCCCTAGTACAAATTTCGGGGATCGAGCGTTAGCGGTAGCCGGCCCATCAGCTTGGAACAATCTTCCTTCACACCTCAGATGCATAAATGATCCGATAGATTTCAGATCTAAGCTGAAAACCCATCTTTTTCATATTTCATACCCAATATAAAACCTGCAGATTTTGTTCTACAATACTTTCTAATCGATCGCGAATATCAATCAGATGCAGCATTCACATTTAGATTTAAAACACGTCTTAATGCGCCCTTGAGGTGATTACATCACAAAAACGGCGCTTTTAAAGTTAGCATATTATTATTATTAAATGAAATTCGACACGTGTCTTCCAAAGAGTACACCTCATAGATATTTGTAAACATAACAATATGTGGAGTGCGTATAAAACACCAGCGTGATAAAATACAAAAAAATCATACAATATATATAAAATAAAAACGTTAAGTAATAATTAACTAACTACCAACATACCACATTCTCATATACATAAAATTACATAAAACTAAGCCCATTTTTACCTCAATCCCTTTCTTTTCACAATCCCTTAGGACATACTGTTTAAGTAGCGGGGGGAACTCTAGACGAGGCGGAACTGTTCTTCTTTTGTGTACTGCTGTAATCTTGCAATAACTTTCCTCCTGGTCTTTATGAATCAATTTGTAATCGGCTTTGTATGATGTACCAAGTATTTTTGTTAACTCGGGATATTTCTGTCCTCGAAAGGTTTTTTCGACAATCACTTCAACTTTACGCGGATCCTATAACATGAAAAGAGAGTTAGATATCACACTGCAAGCATTTATTCACAACAGGGTGATGATTCATTTATTAATAAAAAACGCATAAATATTTACTTCATTCGGTTGAGGTTGCACTTTCACAATCTTATAAAAAGACGGTTCTGGATATCTTTCAAATACCGAACGAGCGACTATTCTACCAACTCCAAAGTTTTTTAAATTGCCTAAAATTTCCCATAACGTTTTGCCTTTGAAATTTGTTACTCTACCCACATATGTGATTTTAGACATAGTAAAGACAACGGAATTTAATTGTCAATGGGATTTACAGACGAAAACACATTCAATTCAAAATACGAATATCTGCACGAAGAATATAACCTAAAATAAATAGCCATAGATAATGCATTAAGAAAATGATGAAAAAAAATTGACAGCCAGCATTCGAATAGGGATGGTTATTCCAGCGCCGTCTCGAAATTGAAATTCTAATGTTAAGATGGCATTGGTTATTTCAAAAAGTATATTATAACGTACTCTTCTGAAAATGTTTATTTTTGACAGATATGCAAATTTTATGGTTTTTAAAGTTTAATTCCGTATGTAATATAATATGTTTCCAAAAATATTTTAGAATTTTGCAAGAAACCAAATCAATCGTTGCAGTTGTTGTTATGAAAGTTAAAAACGAAAATCCGTATTTTTTTGTTTAAAAAATCCATTTTTAATTTTGAGGAATTTTTGTAGAAGGCTTAAAGATAAAACATCTGCTTACAATTTCTGGCACTTATAAAACTGTCATTTGTAGCATCATTTTACAAGTATGTTTGAAAATTCTACAAGTACAAATAAAAATAAAAATTCTGGCGTTCAAAATGAATAAAAAATTAAAAAGGTTCTTTAAAACCTAATGAGAAATCTCATCAACTCAGGATAAAGAAATCAGAACAGCATCGTTTACGCAAATAATCTCAACATCGTGTGAGTAAATTTCGATATTGTTTTCGTTTTTTTTTTTGTATTTCATCACATTATTCAATATGAGAGTTTAAACCGATAATAATTAATGCTCAATATTTAATTTAGATGAAGATTTTTAAGGAAAAGTTAGTTTAATTAATAACGTTAAATATTGATTTGGGGCAAAGAAGGTCCCTAGGGGGCATGGAAAAGTCAGCCAAACCTTCCATCAAAATGTCAATGGAAAAAAGAAATACAAGGTCTTGCCATAAACATGAGGGAAATTATGAAAGGATCACTACGTTGGTTTGGATATATGGAACGCATTGATTAAGGAAGAATGATGAAAGTATAGGTTAACTGTGTGAATGGAGTACGGAAAACATGGCACGATCAGATTAATCAAATTTAAAAGGTCGGCCATGTTAGAAGTTGGAAGAATCAACGTGCGTGTGTGTCACTGTCTGAATGTGGAGAAATTTAGAGACGTGAGTCAGGATCGAGTAGTGTGGCGGTCTATTCTCTCTGTCTATCCCTTCGGAGAAGCGGGGTGATAGTTTTTTTTTGTTGTTGTATATAAAACCTTGGTTTTTTGTAAACTGGTTATAACCGATATCTAATGTGCTTACTTAAAATATTATAATGATGCGCTCCAGATAACTCATAAGAAAATCTATTTTGAAGTGGCCGGGTGGAGTAATAACCATTATGTCTTATATAAATGAAATAATCTATACATTAGTTGGACTAGAATCGACGGAGATAACTATTGCTGGCAAGTAAGGCTCGCTCAAGAAGTCATAATCGTGATGATAATTATAAATAGGACTCAGATTTATATTCGCTAAAAAAATTGTTTGAGGCATCATCTCCTTGTAAACCGTGATGAGTTTAGGATCTTTCACGAATACTTTTTTGTTGCTGAACTTAGATCGTTCACCACAGGCTAAAATTGTTGTAATTTTTCAGCAACTCTGTGTACCCCAAGGGCACAACCAAGTGATATACGCCATTTTATTATAAAACACATTCAAACAGTCTTCGACTTTCAACATACTCGTATAGGCTGCACTATCTCATATTAGGGTGCGTATCTTCTCCGCCATGTCTATTTTTCCTTGCCACAACAGTAGAAAGTTCAAAAGGAAGACAATTGTACACACAATATGAGCAAAAATATGCCATTTAATTGCTCTCACCCCGAGAACCCTGAAATATTATTAAATATTCGCTGAACTCTGAAATAGAGTTGAAGGGGGTATATATATCTCAAAACACCAAATAACGACGTCCGAGCCCTAATTATAAGAAAATATATATATTTTATACCTTTTTGTATAAATATTTTTTATTAAATAATAATAATCAGACTAATTTGTATATCGCCGTGTTCGTCAGTCACTCACCTCAAGGGCACTTTGAGAATGTAACACAATCTCATTTATTTGAAATAAATTAGTGACTGATTTTAGACAAACTTAAGGAGTTAACACTGTGGAATTCCATCATGACGATTTTTTTATGAATTATTAAATTTTTATATAAAACATGTTATTAAATTAAATCCTATTTAGATGTAGATATTTTATCAAAACTATTTGGCGTGATAGAACATTGCGGCGGTCCCTCCTCTCTGCCTATCCTTCCAGTACGGCAGGATGGTTGGTTAGTTATTTATGTCGTGGCTTACCCATCCCTACTAGTATTGCCAGCAGAATTCAGTATAAGAATGTGTAAAATAAGAATGAATAAAATGTCAAGTACTTACTTAGTTGCTATTTATTGGGGTCAGTTAAGATATTATTTTAGATTGCGTATATAAACGAAAAGAGAGTATTTTTAAACAACGGAATTTTAAGATTTCAACAATAACAGATTAGTAAAAGTGTTAATAGATAATGGGATAGTGAATTGCCACTATTTCTCTATAATATTTATTACTCATAAAAAACTTAACATTATGTATAGGCTAATAAATATATCAGAAAGATTATATCAATTATAATTTAAAGGTAGTAAGTATATTACTTAGAATTAAATTTAAAATATAAATAATATTATTTAAAGAGTTGAAAGCAAAGAATCATTAATATATTTGAAGAGTTTAATTAAATTATATTAAATCATAACTTAAGTCACAACTTATATTAAATCATAACTTAAGTCACAACTTATATTTAAAAATATCAATTTTCCTTCACCATTGAGTTTTTTTTTATATTGTACAAAGTATTGAGATGTTTCTTGAATTTAATGTTGCTTTCTTTATATTTAATACCAATAGGAAATTTTTTTCATGTCACTGGATCTGAAAAACTGAAAATACAATTGTAAAAACTTGCTTTATTAGCCTGTGCTGAAAATAAAAAGTTAATCGCATTGGTTTCCACTGATTGAAGTGAACGTTACCTTTCCGTTTTTTAAGTGTCACGCAGAGGTCCGAAATATACGCTGGCACTCTCTGGTGTCAAGCCTTAAATATTGTTACACAATTTTATATTTTATTTGCTCCTGGATTCTAAACCAGTAAAGTTCCTCAGGATATGACATAAACACTTTGACTGCAACAAAGGTTTTTAAATACCAGCGAGAAATGCTTCCGTCTATAATTAATTGAGAAAAAAAAAAATTACTGCATACTTCAGGGGAGTGGGTGGAGGGAGCCTCCTTAAGTTTACGGACACTGACCTAGCTTTAATAACAAAATTAATATTAGGATCGCCCAATAAGCAGTGCTCACTTGATCCGATCCCGACATGGTTACTAAAAAAGTGCTGTCATCAACTTGCCCCAATATTGTTAAATATATTTAATAAATCTCTTCGAACCGGCCAAGTCCCCGAACCACTTAAGATGGCTATCGTCACTCCCCTTCTCAAAAAATCTCAATTAGATTCTGAAAATCTAGTAAATTATCGTCCGGTCTCAAATTTGCCTTTCATTTCCAAATTATTAGAAAAAATTGTAGCCAGCCAAATCAATTCCCACCTCACCGCAAATGATCTATTATCAAAATTCCAGTCTGCATACAGACCTAATCATTCAACGGAAACAGGACTTCTTCGTATCATGTCGGATCTGGTATTAGCTAATGAATCGGGCAAGTTAGCACTGCTTTCTTTACTAGATATGAGTGCTGCTTTTGATACCATCGATCATTCTTACCTCATTAAACGGCTCGAGACTACTTACGGTTTCACAGGCAATACAATAGAGTGGATAACTTCATATCTGTCGGATCGCTCACAAGCAGTTCAGGTCGCAGGAAAAATATCGTCTTTTTTCACCCTCAAATCTGGTGTTCCGCAAGGTTCAGTGCTAGGCCCGATATTATTTATAATGTTCACTAATGACATTGTCAAAATAATTGATTCATTTGGTCTGCTGTCTCATTGCTATGCTGACGACCAGCAAATTTATTTCTTTTGTGACCCTCATAACATCAGCCATCTAAAATCTATAACTTTAAAGTGCATTGAAGCTATATCGAATTGGATGGCCTCAAATAAATTAAAATTAAACCCTTCCAAAACGGAATTTCTCTGGACCGCCTCAATGAAGCGCCAGCACTTAGTCGATCATACTCCGATATCAACATTCGGAATTGACATCATCCCTAATAACTCCATAAAACTTCTTGGAGTCAACTTCGAAGCAGATCTCTCATTAAAAACCCAAATAAATAAGACAGTGAGCGCCAGCTTCTTTCACCTAAGGCAGCTCAAAGCAATCAAAAGAAATATTCCCACTGATGCATTAAAAACACTTGTTAATTCCTTCGTCGTATCTCGACTCGACTATTGCAACGGCATATATGCCAACATACCCAAGAAACAAACGAACAAACTACAATCCGTTTTCAATGCGGCAGCACGACTTATAAAAGGTGTTCCAAAAAACTCGCATATTTCACAACATCTAAAAGATCTTCATTGGCTCAAGTGTCCTGAAAGAATCCAGTATAAACTATGCTGGACGGTTTTTAAAGCGCTTCACGGAATGGCACCAGCCTATATATCTGAACTTTGTGTTGCTGATAGCCCTAACTTGCGGCAATCTACGCTTCGATCAGCAAACTCCTCGGCAATAGGCAGATTAGTTGAGCCAAAGCGCAACCCCCGGACAAATTTCGGAGATCGGGCCTTCGCAGTGGCAGGTCCGTCCGCCTGGAATATGCTTCCTGCACGCCTCAGATGCATTGACAATCCGACAGACTTTAAATCTCACCTAAAAACCCACCTTTTCAAAATATCCCATAAAATGTAAACAACGGTTATCTGATTGCTGGTGTCACATGCAGCTCTCATGACTAAAAACATTGTCAAAGCGCCCTTGAGGTGAGCTATTCACGAAAACGGCGCTATACAAATTAGCCTAATTATTATTATTATTATTATTATTCAGTGTCATGCATGAAAGATAGCGCGCAGATAGTCGAATGTGATAGTCTCATTCTTTCTTGCTTGTTTGTACATCATGCAGCCATTTGTAAGGAAAAATTATTTACTTTCTATGATCAGTCATAATTTAGTTTTGTATATACTCGTATATCAATAGTAATCATAATCTCCGTGCACCAAATTTAAATTTGTAAGCCCACATCACCACAACTCTTATGAAATACTAATAATTTTGTTGCAGAGAAAATCTTTGCCCTTGGCCTTGCGCTTTTTCAGATAATAGTACAAAAACATCTATACATAAATAATATGAATGCTTCTTTATTAGATTTCAATACAAAAAGCAGGTTCCCGAACCCCTTGAAAATAGCTTAGGGATTGTATGGGCTTGATGTGTGTAGCTCTTTTGTGGCTAATTTTAATTGGGGTGATATGTAAAGAAACATTACATTCAAAATCTTTTGTTGGTGCTTGTTTCGTATGACAGTGTGGGTAAGGAGAAGAGGGTTAGAAAAACAGGTTGTAAATTATATTTAAATTTTTTATTTCAGCATGATATACTTAAGTTATAAGTTAATTACATCAAATAAGTATTAATTCTAATAATATTTTATTATTTTGCTATCTACCCAAGAAGTTATTTACATTATTTAGTACAAATCAGTTGGAATAGTCCAATAATTCTCAGTGTTAACGCAATTGAGCATCAGAAATTGGTTTTCCTGCTTTTTTAATGCTTCATGGAACTATGTATTTACATTGCATTTTATTTTTATAAAATACCATTCTATTAAAAAGGCAATTTAGGCTCAATCTTATGCGATCAAAGTGTTGAAATTTTAACTAGAATACTTTTCAATTAATAAGTTAGTAACCATCTGATATATAAATAAGGATTACTTTAAAAGTGTAAATAAATGCCATGAACAAGGATTTCTAGTAAAATGAACCGATCTCACATTTCATACAGACAGGAAGAAACCAGAATGAAGCTTCCACTGAAGAGTTAAGGGTTACAGTGGGTTCTGTGGTGGATCTCCCTTCATTAGTTATCCACAATTGAATTACAATGTTAAGAGCAATAACAGTATACTATGTACACATATTCTAAACATTGGCATAAAACTTAGCATTGCCTTTATATTATTATTGTTTTCTGTTCAACAAAGGCTTGGGAAAATGGTAAAAAGACCATAATGTATAAACAAGTTAATCGCTGAAATTTTAAGACGTACTTCAGTTAGATTCCACAAACTTAGGATTTGGACACAATAAATAGCTTAAAAAAACATACCAGAAAATACTATCAGTCTTGATAACACTTATGATTAATGACAGACACTAACATATAAATAAAAGGACACCACAACAAAGGAAATGCTATGGGAAAGACAACACACAATAGTATCAATTTAAATAAATAAAACCAGCATTAAAATAATTAAAACAGATTATAAAATAAATAAAGTCTATTTGAATATATAACCAAAAACATATTTTTTGATACAAAAGAAGTGCAGAATATAAAAAAAAATTAATCTACTATGAACATTAATTTTCTAAATTCACAATTCCAATTTTACAAGTGTCAATAATGTTTAGTATAAATAATGAAGCTAATATCTCAATGCTAGAATAACTATTATCACGCTGGTGTATAAATAATGAAGAAGGATAATTCCCAACACTAATATAGTGTTTGGGAAGTGATATTACATTGCAAGTTCACAATAAAATGTTTCTTCTCTTAGTTTACATACTTTGTATTATCTTTGTGAAAATCTTGAATGCATCGAGATTCTTTAATTAAAAAGCAAAGATTTGTCAATTAAAGGAATGGACAATACTGGTAACGACACTCTTCTCTAATATGAACAACAAAAAGGATAAACAATTTTATAATTTTCTATTCAAAAAATAAAATGTAAATATTTGCCAATAGATATATGAAACTGGATAGCATAAAAAACAAACAAGTGTATAATAATTCTGTGCTTAAAACGCAATCAATAGATTCATAAGTTTTTCAACTATTTATATCACGCAGATTCGTATGTGTTTTATCGATCGCCGCTCTCTAGGGCATCCCGTTGCCAAATAAAGGAGTAATTACGCTAAATTAATAAATAAATTATATTCATCTGGCAAGATATTAGGAAAATTTGGGAAGCCCCGATCCGGCGATCACTAATTTAAATAAAGACCTAGAGTATAAGATTAATCATTTTACTGTTACCTTAAGGCAACCACTTAGTGTAACTAATCTACAATTGGCAGAATTACCTAATACATAAATAGTAACATAAAACTTGATCAATGATATATCCATAGTATATTTGTTTGGTAGCATCGACACTTCGCAGTGAACACATTACACCTTCCGCAATCATTTGGATCCGCCACCTCTACAGGGCTACACCAACGTAATCAGCTAACTTACGGGGATTTCTATAAATAAAACTGATAAATTTGGCAGCTACTTAATAATAATCATAAATAATTCCATTACTTATACGTGAATTTATCTAAAGGCAGCTTCGCCTGCACTCCACTCTGTATATTTCAATATAACAGTTTCAAATTAAACTACCGCATTTGCACGGGCGGGGGCTTTCACTAGTAAACTTTATCTACAAACATCCGTCGGATGGCGCCTCCCGCCCGATTAAACTCTAACAACGAATCAGATATTCAAGGAACATTTCACAGAGGCAGTTTGTAAACAATTATTAACAGTTCAGTATCACAATAAGCGGCATCGCCTCCACCTCGCAACTGTAGCGCCCATATCTCGGGATGAACGTCTTCTTCCTCCTGCCCGCGGCGACACGCGACGCGCCAGACTGCAGACCCGTTAGGATCCGCGCCGCGGGCGACTCCTCTTCCAGCTGTACATTATACTCTTTAAACGCTTATACTTCAGTATTATATACAGGTAACTGTCTGGTCCCTCCGCTGCGGATCAGGACTGTGAGGGAGGCTCGGCCCGGCGGGGCCCGCCAGCCTCGCCCTACGTGGTCTGGGGCTGCATGCTGCGGGGATACGTACTCCGGTACACTGCTTCGATGGCGTCCCTCCACTCCAGCGCAAAGGACTCGGGGTCTTCCAGGTAGTACGTTCTGTTGGGCTGGAATAAAAGAAAATTTTCATTAAAATCCTATTACATGATAAAATCTTATTTAAAGATAGTCAATCATTTAGATATATAAACCTTTGAAACTGAAGGTTGACATCTTGACACATTGTCTACGGGTAGATTTGTGCGCTTAATAATAACATTTAATTCAACTAATACTTTATAAAATTGTGTAAAAATACATTTCAAACAGTTTATGTTAGGTCCTCAAAGGAGGTATTGATACCATTTCAGGCAGCCACCATCAGTTCAGTAAAAGGATATTAACACCCTTCGCGCAGATAATGGGTTAAAATGAGAAGTTTTTGTAAATAATAAAATCTCTCAAATTGCAGTTGATTTTTTTATCGAATATATTAACACGAAAAAAATATTTAGGCCTGAAGGAACGAAATAAATTTTTGAGTTAATAATATGCTTGAAAATAAAAAAATAATTACCGTATGTATAAAGAATATCCTGAAATTCTTGGGCTCCACCCAAAGGTCTTTGGACCAAGGGATCTCTCCCTTAACGACCATGTTGGTGGGGTCCACGTAGAACAACCGCGGACCGGTGGTGAGAAGGAGCATTCTCCGTCTCGCAAACAGGCCCTTCCTCTTGTCCACGAGTCCTTGCTTGAGAATGAGGTTTCCTTCCACAAACTTATGCCATTTGTTGTTTTCTCTCTGCTTCTCTAGTCTCCGTCTGAACTCGTCGGGGGAGATGTCCAGGATTCCGCCACCTGTGAGCAATAAAGAGAGCATTGTGAGATACTATTTCTCTAAAAATAATTATTATTGGGCACTAGTTAAGATAAATGGGGCCCACCCTATGCTACGTATGATAAAACAATCTCAATTTCCGATTCTTAATTTTGTACATTACTATTCGTAAGTGAGCATAAGAAAAACATAAAGGCATTAGCTGACAGCTTGTGTAAAGACAGCATGCTGTACAAACATCAAGGTACAGCTTTCCCAAACAGCTGAATTAATAACTGGCGAAGACGTTATCGCTGCGGGTGACCACAACGAAAACATCTAATTCTCTCGTCTGCTTGCGCTAAGCGAATGCAGATCGCGACGCGCTGCAGAGCGGGGTATATCTCCCGCGGACCGGTTCGCGAGATGCATATTATGAAACTGTATCAGATATCCTTTGCCACGACGGCGGCAGCGACGGCCTGCAGTCTCATATCCGGGTGCGCCGCGGACCGCCCACCACCAGCGCGATATGTGCAACGCTGACGGCACTATTATTTTACCTAGACTCTAAACATGCTACGGGACTATTTTCATACGATATCGCGTAATACCGACATGTTCCACTGAGCGAGCGTTCGCTAAGGGACTATTCACTATTCGGGCGACCTCTAAATGATGTTTGGCGAGCTGGGATACAAAAGAAACGTTACACAATCGCGTATTCACGAACATCAAAACACGAGCTCTATTTAGAGAGAGTCTAGACGCCTTTCATTAAGAAGGATATTATTAAAGAAATAAACGTGTTATTAGTAGCGAGACCGCCGACGTGTACTCCGGCCCGCGTTCGGGTGTGTGGCGATGCCGCAAATTCGGACGAGAAAAATGTTCGCTTCTGGGATTACGGACCGATATATTGGGGGGCTTTCAAAGGTATTCACATCGCGAGAAAAAATTCGACGAAACTAAATAACAAATCAGACTATCGATCTACACAATCGGCAGCCAAAGATTAGAAAACAAAAAGTTGTTATAGTTGAGGGCCGTCTGTAGTTTGTAGTGCAAAAACCGACGAATGTATGTCAACTAACTGATTGTTTCGCGTTCCTTTATGACGCTAAAATCCCTGACCCAAATATGACTATAGGTAATGTTTTCAACACAATAAAACAGTTAATAATAATAAAGTCATTTATTTTTTTTAACTGAAAATATTCCGCGGGAAATGCAATATTATCAAAATAATGTTTTTGGACGATTTCTTATAAAAAGGAAAGCAATTATATCGCTATTGATTTTGAGCATAAACAATGTTGATCGCTGTAAATTCTCGCAGCTGACTTTCTTCTTCGGCTAATTGTTATTGAAACACTTTTGCGAGTATATGTCGAATTCCTCCGGCCTACCGATGACCGCCAGATCTGGGGCAGGCATTAAAAATGAAAATGCGCAACACTGCACGAAGTAGGCCGAGTGTCGCGCTGGAGTCGCTTACCGTCCCTACCACAGGCGAAATTCATTCATCCGACGGTGGGCGGCCTCGGCCGGAGGGGGGCGAAAGTCGGTCAGCGAAATGGTTACGTGAGAGAGCCGTAAACAAAACGTAATGCCGAGAGCTGTTGCAATACGTCAATGCGTCACACAACAAACACAACAGCCGATCAGCAAGAACTGTGCTGGGGCCGCGGCGAGGGAGGCGTGAAGCCCCTCGGCTCCAACGGAGGACCAAATTAACGGCGGATTTCCCAACCTACTCACCGCCATTCCGGTGACATTCTATCTTGAAACGGTTATATTCATATTGGATAATAACAATCGTTCATTTTAAGTCTCTAATTGAATGACAATAAATTCTGAGGAAAGCATGAAACTTGCATCTATAAATGCGTGACCGAGTCATAACCAAATAGGTTTACAGAAACAAAAGCTGTTTCAGGCGCCCCGCTCCGAGCCGGATCTAATAACTAGATGACAAAGCGAAATCCCTCTTTCCGCTATGGCTGTATAGAAAGTCAAGACCGTTTTTGTTTTGAACAGCGGTGATGGTTGCGCAACATTAGCGCTCCGCTATCTGCGCAATAGTCCACAAGGCTGTACTGTATCATTTATGGCCGCCGCTCGGCCTAGACAGACAACACCGCACAAGGAGCACCAATCAGTGGCGAAATCAATCGTGTCGCCAACGCCACATATTAAAATGGGTAGCGCAGTTTTCTCGAAGGGACATTTGGGAGTCGAGTACAGATTTCTTTCCTCGGGATCGCGGGAGAGAAGGGACGGTACCGATTTGTAGGCGTCTCAATTTACGTAGGCAAGCAAGAAATCTTCAGCGTATGCTGGTGGATTACCGGGAAACTCTGAGACACAAAAGAAGCGAAAGTCTTTCGAAGCGCTATCACTTTTGGTAGTCGAGTGCCGCAACAAGGCCGGCCGTTCGGAGCTCCACGGCGCTGGCGGTCCCGCGCTGTCTGCTCTCTGCGGCGGAACTTTCTTCTCTCACGGCAAGTGGGCCGCGCCGCGCCGTTGGGAAACTGGGGCCGGTTTTTGGCGATCATTAGCCATGGGAAGTCGAGATAGAGAATGCACCAGAGTGGCTCGGGCTCGCTGGGCGGTTATTAAAACATTCTCGGCGGCGTCCGTGAGAGTGAAAGTCCGCTCGGGAAGGGAGAACGGCGATTGCCGCGTGTCACGTAACAACCACTACCAATAGATTTAATCCAAATTCATTACATTTCAATAGAAACATCGCATTTCTACGTTAATTATATTTAAGGCGGAACAAAGGCGGGAGACTAAAAATGTATGACACCTTTGGTGATAGGCTACGCGAGGGCATTTAGTTCTCAGGTGTCGGCTAACAGAGTTCCCAGCAGCCGGGATTAGCGTCACATCCGGCGGAGCGAGTGCCTCCATTCATCATCAGCGCGGACGTCACTCTATTAGTATTCCGCCTGCTCCGCTCAGATGCCCGCCCGCGGGGGCGTCGCATGCACCACTCGGTGTAGTGTTACTGCATCTGAACTCGATTATTACATTGACGATTGACGTCATTGAGCTGGGCTAAAGGAGGCGCGAGGAATCCCGAGTCCAGACAGGCATGCATCCTAGTCTTGCCCACCGCATATCTTGGGCGCTATTTATAGCGAGACGTTTTAAATGTCGCTCGCGCGAGATATACGGGGAACAATGCGTCCGAGACGCCGCGGCCGTCGCGTGTCGCCAGGATTATTCCCGGCATCCTGAAAAGCGTTTACTCTTTTGGAGAATGTGATAATTGGTCAAGAGGGTGCTCTTCGTACGATGGGCACGCCTCTGCGAGGAAGTGCAGAGCGGCTGGTTCTCTCGCCCACGGAATGCCGACAAAGAGGAAATGTTTAAAAATCAGATAATGTAGAGCTCGAAGCGCGTAGTGTTTATTTATAAAATCGGTTCGTAATATGCGAGATGTGGGTTACGGCATCGGCGCGCTTTCGGGTCAAGTGTAACGGGTTGCCATCGATAGCACGTCGACAGCCAAACACGCCTCAGTTCACCAAAAGGTACCAAATAGGGAATAGTCGACTGAAACCTTATAATCGTAGATTGCTCAATAAAACGGCGTTAGTTGATATGATTCGCCGAGTACGCACATATGATGTCAAATAGAATTGAATTTTAAAGTGACAATAAAAAAATATATCGCCGGAAAAGTAAAATGTGACGTAGGACATATGGAAAAATATTTGCGCAGCGTATATTCTTTAAGCCTATTTACAAGTTTATACAAATAATATATACGCCTAGCAACGGTAGATGGCTGGCGCTGAGGAAAAACTACATTATTGAATGAAAACATTTGCACAGGCGACGCTTCAGGAGACTATGGTAGTAACAGCGACAAAACAGAAAAGGAGAACAAAAGGCAAATAATGCAGATGGCCATAAGTCATAGCTGTCGGGCGGCGGTTACACAAGTGCGCTCGGATCCACCGTAATACTTCGGGCGCGATCTCGCTGGGAGCAAAACAAGGCGACCGTATTGGCCGAAAGGCAGGGCGCGAGGACTGCTTCGTTATAACACGATAACTATTGCAGCAGCGTAACAAACAAAACATTTGCGCGGGCAGTCGACGAGCGGCAAGAGTGCGCACGCTGAAATAAAAGAAAGCGGCGGACACTGGCCGGGGCGAGTGCCGCGAACATAACCTACGACAAGGAGTATTGAAATGCGTTCCTGCATCGAAGCAAGCCGGGCGATGCACACGCGGATGTTTACCGTCTCGGACTACATAACCAATCGTTTGCATTATTGTAATGGACTTACAAGGATTTTTGGTCACCTTGGTAAACGGACATGTGTTATTTACTGCCTCAAGAAATGTAAATCGGATTTCAGTACGAATAAATTGAATAAACTAAATCATTTATGTATAAAAAGACGACATCCAAGCATGGGCGCTTATCCCAGAAAGCAGACTCACCTTGGGATTTGGCAGGGGGTAGCTGGCTGGCGGGATCTTCCAGGCCAAGCTCCAGCAACCGGCACAACTGCAGGCCTCCCAGGCCCGGCTCCAGGTGGTCGGGCACCCGGTACCCGCAATCGACTTTGTCGTCCGATGTGGGCACGTAGGGGTAGATGGGGGGCGGTTGGCTGTCTCTCAGTGTGTCCCAGTCAATACCGGCGAACAGCTGGTGCTTCCGGATACTGTCGTACCTGTCCCCCTGGTCTCGGGCGCCGAGCCTCTCGCTGGGATCCAGCACGAGCAGCTTCATCACCAGGTCCTTGGCTTCAGGGGCGAATCGCTCGGGGAACTCGTACTTCAGCTGCATGATCTTCTGGAAGATGAGGTACTCGCTGCCCGCGCGGAAGGGCGGGAGGCCGGAAACCATCTGGTAGATGATGCACCCGAGAGCCCAGAGATCTGACGCTCGTGAGACGCTCTTATCTGTGAGCAGCTCGGGACTGACGTACTGCGCTGTTCCCACAAAACTCATCCTGCGTCTCCGCATTTTTTCTTCGCTATCCTCTTCCTCGTCTTCGCATCTGCTGTCGGTTCTGCTATCGGCGGTCTCCGAGGGACGCACGATCTTAGCCGAGCCGAAATCCGTGACCACAATATGCATGTTTTCGTCTAATAAGATGTTCTCAGGCTTAAGGTCTCTGTGGATGATGCCTCTTTTGTGCATCTCTTCTAGGGCAAGCACTAGCTCTGCGGCATAGAACCTCGTACATTCGAGGTCGAAGGATCCGACCTTGTTGATGTGCGGCAACAGCTCGCCATTCTTGGCGAAAGTGATAACAAAGTACAGTCTCTCGGTATCTTGAAAGGTACAGAAGAGCCGGACGAATCCGTGGCTTGCGTTGTACAACATGTTCAAAACTTCCTTTTCCCTTTTTATATACTCCGCTTTCTTCTCTCGGATGATGTGTCTCTTCTCGCAAACTTTAACTGTAAACAAAATAAAAAATGCGCGTTACAAATATTAATTAAGTAAAAATTGTGGGTAGAAATTGTTAACAAATATAAAATATTCATAACGTTACTAATTGATGTCCAGGTGAGGTAGTAACTAATTGGAAATATCGTACAGTATTCCATAAAACCCGTGGCAAATAATTAATCGGCACTGCGCTCTTGTGACTTAAAGGGGGCACCTCAAAAAAATAATTAAACTAGGTTAACGCGAAAAGGTCGAGTTCGTTTACCTTCATGAATAATATAGTTTTGTCAGGAAGGTTTACAGATTCCATAAGAAACCTTTGGAATATTAATGAAAGGAAACAGGTTTTGAAAAAGCAATTCCCACATTCGTCTCAGCAGGTGGTGGCGAAGTGGATGTGTTCGTTAATGACGACATTCGTTAAATACCTTTCTATTTGTCGCGTAGCCGGATTCGAGACTACTGATCGCGAGGATAGAGCGGGTGTGGTAAAGCGAACGGGTACTCACTAGCATACTCCTTGCCGTTGTGGATGTACTTGGCGAGGTAGACGGTGGAGAAGCAGCCCTCGCCGATCACCTTCCCGAAGATGAAGTCCTTGGCGGTCTTCTTGGTGTTGGGGTGGGGGTCCACGGGGTGCTGCGGCGCGGAGGGGGCCGCGGGCGGCGAGGTCTTCGGGGCCGGCGGAGCCGCAGGGGCGGGGGGCGCCATGGCCGGGGGCGGCGAGGCCGGGCTCTGGGGGCGGCCGTTAATCTGCAACAACCAAATACTCTGTCACTACTTATTCGATTCGACTCTCCCGTACCACTGAGCCGTTGGGCTTATCGCGCAGGCGGCCCTAAATGTCAACACGGCACTACTCTGCGGTTTTGTGAAATAACCATCAAAACAAATTTCAAAAACAAATCACGATAAAGGGACTGACTGGTGAAAACATTACGCACAGCGAAAATGCTCGACAGAGACACGAGTGCCACTACCTCCTAGGCCTGAGAATACCGACGGGGAATGCAGTATGCGTTCCAGACACTGAGAATGGAAACTCGATTTCACCATAAAATATTCGATTAAATTACGTAAACAAAATTTATGAGCCAATACTGTAATTCGGTCGAGATATAAAATTCATACACCGCTGTCGTTCTTATCGGCTTCTGCAGGCCTAGATTTCACAAAACTCACTTATAGCATATGCGAAAACTTCACTAAATTTGTATAACGAGCACAAATAACAAAAATCTAAATTAAGAAGTTCTATATGCACATATTCCGAGAGACAATCGGTTTACCTTGACTTTCATGAGGGCGAAAAACAAACGCGGTAAATCCGGGAACTGAAAATCGGCACACGAATAGAGAAAAACTCGCGGAAAACTGACCGGCACTCAGACACTCGTCATGGGACCCATCGCCGTTAAATTTGGGAAAGGTGTTCCAAACGGATCGCTCGCAGCGGAGAGCTCGCGAGAGGACCAGAGAACCGGCGGCGACAGCGACCACGAGACGGAACGGCCGGGACGGCATTGGCGGCGGAGCGCCGCGGGCGGCTGCGGGGGAGGGACGGAGGGGGAGGCCGCCCGCGTCACCGGTCACGTGGGCTCGGCGCGGGCGCGGCGCGGCGGTGGCGGTGGCGGGGGGAAACGGCTAATTTATTCGCTAATTCGGCGGTATCCAGATGCGTTAAATGACCGTGCAACTTGAGACGATTAACACGGCGACTTCGTTAAAAAAAATGTAAACAATCGATCAAGAAAGAGGCAACAAACTATACATCAAAATTTTAAATCGATAAAGGCAAAAATCGAAAAAGAAAAATTTTAATTTTAAATTGCGGGTAGATTCGCGTGATAATTTACAACACGTAGCTTATAACTGAAATACAATGATCACAGTTAACTGTATACTTTGACGTGAGATAAAAAAGTTATGGAACGCATGGATGGAGAAAGTATACGTTGATGATGTAAATGGAGTACGGAGTCGAGGCAGACCGAGGTGAACATGGCATGACCAAATTAATCAAATTTTAAAGGTTGGTCATGTTAGAAGTCGGAGGAATCGACGTGGAATGTTGTATGAATGTGGAGGAATCTAGAGAGGTTTGCCAGGATAGAGTGGTGTGGCGGTCCATTCTCTCTGCCTACCCATGCGAGGAAACGGCGTGATAGATTGTTTGTTTATAAATAAATCTAAAATTACTTGTAAAAATGTACAAGTTCCAAAAGTTTACGCCAGTTTCACGAAAGGGGTATTTTTACCCTTCTTGTTGGTTACCATCAGTCCCGTAAACGGGTATTTATACCCCCCACGCAGACAATTGGTTATTATTGATTTAGATAAATTTTACTTTTAAATAGACACCAAGTATGCACATTAGAAACTGCCGTGTGCGAGCAGTGCTCGGCTGGCGAGCTTAGCGCACAATCGCATCGCGATGGCGCCGGTAATCGCTGTGCACAAATTATTGTCATAGGAAAACATATTATACAATAATAATCACGAAGAATTGCGCACAAGGTTCCGCCAGGTTTGTCAGTATTATGTAAATGCGGTTTTAGTACACATTGCGTCACATGCCGCGGTATCCGATAGGAGAAAAAAATATATATCATTCTTATATTCATATAATGTACTCTTCAAAATCATCTCACTAAATAATTTATTTTAACGATTGTTTCATGGGCGTTGAAATAAATTATTCTTAATTAATACACAAATAATAAGATGGTATAATGGGCTAAAAATAACAACAATAATTTATGTGAATAACACTGACGTCACAGTGGTATTCTTATAATAAGAACTATAGTTTATTTTTAAACTACTTTTTTTCTGGCAATTGGCGCCAACAGCATCTGAGACGAATATCACGTTGCAAGCGGCTGAAGGCGAATACGTAAATTTGGTAATGTTTTGATTGACAATATTATCACATATATTTAGTCACATCACATCAGTATTTAACATAAAAGATTTCCCGATAAGATACATTGTGCAATCAGTGGCGGTACTCCCATAGAAGCCCAGAAGCCCGACTTGCGTAAGAAATTTTGAATCAAAACCCCAAATCTAAGAAAACGTGCCCCCGCATAAACCAACAACCCACCAAATCACCTTCCAACAATGTTCCCATCAGACGTCAGAGGAATAGCTACAAGAGCTGAACCTCTATAAGCCAGAAGAGGTTTTGATTCAAAATTTCTTACGCAAGCCAGGCTTCTGGGCTTCTATGGCAGTACCGCCACTGTGTGCAATGTGTGTTTATTTGGCAAGTAGGATCAAATGTACGGAATGTTCCGGCTTTAATATGTAAACACGGAGATGAAGCTGGTGAATTAATATGACATCATATGCAAATCAAAGGAGCTTAGAAATGACATCACGTGGTTTGTGAAAATCGCGAATAAGGCTGTTGGGAATACCGCGAACGGGGTGCCCAGTGATGAAGGAGAAAGTTGCCAGATGCGCTCCACACTTGGTGCACTCTGCTCGGTCGGCAGGAGGTACAAAAACAAAGGGAACAATACCCCACGCTCCAAGTGACGCGCAAGGCTAATGCGAGCAGGCCAGCTGACCCAAGGAATAAACAAACGTTCACCGATTACGGAGAATTAGCATTTCCAAGGTTTGCCACAAATCTGCGACGGTTAGTGCGAAACATTAATTAAGAAATGGAAAATCAATATTGGCAAAAATATGTTTATAAACCGTTTGTTACAAATAGTGTTTATAGCTCGATTATTCCAATAAACCGCATATGCAAATATGAACACGTGTCAGGGGATAATAAATAAACAAATGCTATTAAATATTTAAACACATGTAGCTGGGAGCGAACGTATTATGCCCATATGGCGACTGAGGCGCTCGCCGCTCTCGGGCTGCGGCTACAGCTACGGGCTGACCCACTTGCGCGCGCACCGTTTCTCGCGTTTTCTTCACTCAAGAACAGCCGAACCTACTTCTAAGAACATCGCATCGTGTGTACCTAATTAAAACATAAACGGAAGATGTACATGCGACTGGTCGAGAGAGCCTCTAAGTGGAAATAATAAAATTTAATAAATAAATAAAATCTGTGCGTGTAAAGCATAAATAGTCAGTGACCGAACACGTACTCCTGTATCAAACATTTATATTTAGGTGTCTACGATATTTATAGTTGGCGCAAAATTCGACAATCCGGAAGTACGTAAGCGGATTGGTAGATCGAAAACGGGAAAAATTGGTCGGCTCGGAGACCCGCTGCAGAGCAGACGGCGGTAAATCCCGAGAAAATCACTCGGCCACCGGAAACACAGCACATTGCGGAGGTTCCTCACTTATAGAAATACCAACGCGGACTCCGTAACGGAAATACGCGCCAGGCGAAGAACGCGAGGCGGTACAACAACTGAGCTATTTTTATCGCATAATTACTTACTACTTATTATTCCGATATCCCGCTTCGCACTCCACACTAGCTCACTTCTCGGCCGGGAAATATAGACCGAAGAGTCGCCAGCCAACTCGAGCGTGCATACGTAACTGTCTCTAAAACGTTCTGCAAGAGTTTAGAACTTCCATTGCCTGCCTTCACAACGCTGAGGCGGGAAATCAACGGGCAGGGCGGCAGAGGCGGAGACAATTGCGAAACGGAAACGAAGTACCGGTAATTCGACCTGGATTGCCCAAGTGATGAACACACGGCGCAGTCCCTGATGATTCACCGGATAACTGCGCGCCGTCCGCAGTCCGTCGCCTGTCGCCATCGCTTGTGCATCCTGTTACGCGCGCGAGGCGAGGCTGCGATGGGATTAGCCGCCAGCCGCGTACCGAATATAGTAACGTCGAGTGCCACCAAACTATGAATGGCGATGATCCTACTCGAACAATTGCGAGTGATTCACTCGGCTCCATTCACCGCTACGTGAGTACTCCGCTCGCTACAGAGCTACCTCCAGCGGAAATGAAATATAGCTTAACAATACTAATAGCGCTGCTAATGGTAAGGGCCAACGGAATGGGAAATCTGATTTCGTAAGTCATTCATTCCGGTGAGAACTGTGTGGAGCCGCGAGCGGATCCTACTATAGTAAACAATATGCGTAATAGTGGACCGCGAGAACGCAGGTAAAAAGTACACAGAATCGCCATCCAATTTAGTAAACCGAGTTCTGTGTGAGATCGGGCTGTGGCATTGAACGAGTGTCGCGCGGGCCCGGGCCGGGGGCGAGGCACGAAGAGGCGCCATCCGGCCGGAGATGTGTTCATTCATGAGATTATGGCTCGAGAGCTGACCGGCTGCTGCGCGGCCGCGTGGGCCCCAGCGCCCGCCGCGGATCACACGCCTCGCGCCGGCTGCGGCTGAGCGGAGCAGACACAATACACAACGAGAGGAACACTCTGCCGGGCTCGGTTCAATCCGCACACTTTATGAATGATCGCGTATCATCAGCCTCTGGGTAACCGACAAAAGCACGTGAGAAAGAACTGTGAAATGGTGAAGTAAACTTTGATTCCGAGCAAGTAAATATTGTTGAAGAAACGCGCTGCATAATAAATTAGATCTGCGTGGGAAGATTGGAACAGATCTTGTTGCATATTATTTTGCACCCACTTGCAGACGATGAACACTTCCATAACTAGATGCTGTTTGTACGTATGTATAAAGGCCAGACACAACAATGCAAAGTAAATTCTGCAATCTCAAATATTTATAATGCTGACTAAATATACGACGTTCATTTTCTTTTAATACAACGACAAACTTCATATACAGCTTGCAAATGAACGCGAATGAGAAAAACACAAAGTTTACTTACTCAGTAGAAACGGGACTGTTTAAAAAATGTTTTGTATACACATCGAGATATGAAATAAACGGAACTAAAATGTCAGAGAGTACTTTTTATCTGGATTGAAATTCCTAGATATGGGAAACACGCGCTCCAAAATAGATTAAGAATATTTCTCCGTTACTTGTCACTGGCCTGGAGAGGATCGGGTTCGAGCGAGGCGGTACCGGGAGCCCGTACCCGGTACGGGAATGGGCGGCCGATAAGCTCAAATACACCAAAAACAGAATCGGTCCTTATCTGGACGAAGCAAAAAAAAAATGTCGAAAATCCCGAAACGGTCGGCGCGCGGGCCTCTCGCGCCTGGCTCGGACAGGAAGAGAAACCTCAAACTACAGTTGGGCAGTTATTCCGGAATACTGCATTTAGGAAAAACCCAATTATGCGTATATTTTCAAATTACAAATACAGAACGATCGTGTAAAATAACAAATTGCTTGTTTTTTTTCTACGGAATAACAAGTATATTAATAAAACGTTATCTATAGGTCTCCCGACATATTTACAGAGTTGATGCCAATCCAAATTCAAATGTTCGGCGGCGTTATCCAACGTACGCGGTGGCACCTAATCATTATTATTCACGGCACAAAGAAGACTCGATATAAAATAATATTACAAAGCGTAAAAGAAATACACACATGTACATATTTATGTACGAACAGCGGGAAGTGACGACCTTTGATGGCACTTGACCTTTGGTAGATAATCGTAAGCCTCATGTTTTCATTCATAGTCAAATACGACTGTAAGGGATATATAGACTAGTAAAAATATGAAATACTCTTCTGATACATTATAAAAGGTATTGGAAAATGTTTGTCGGTAATAAAAACATACGTACGGAAATGAAATGTACGTTTAAGTCATAACGGCGCGTCTAATTGTAAGAAGAATAAACAACAAATCGCTGGCGCTAAAGGAAACTGTGATAGTCACACGCGAAGATGCTAATATAATAACACGTTACAGCATACATGAGATAATGTTCCGACGACTCAACTTAACCCTGGAAATTGGAACGTAATAAGATTGGAGCCCATTTCATAACAAAATACCATTTGAAACTCCGTAATCACGTGAGATTATTGCGGCTTCGATTATTTATATCCAGCGACAAAATTACATTACGGAACGACGTGGAAATCGATAAAACCACTCACCTTCACCAGATTTATGGTGTAAACAGTTTCACGCATGGTACACTCAGTCAGCGATGATCCCACGATAGGTCGCGGGAATAGAGCACTCTGCCAGATGAAATCTGCCCGGTCCAGAATAATCGAATGAAAGGATTTTTTACGTACGGGCGAGCGGCTTACTATTAACAGCGTCGGGAAATGCCGTAGAAGGTGCGATAAAAGTGCAACTGATTTACAAATGCACTGGAGAAAATTCTACGCCAATCCGAACGCGACACCAAGGACTGCCTAGAAACTGCGTGCACATAAAATGAGTGTAAAATCTTTTCGTAATTGCATTTTATAGATTAGTGTGACTATGAATTCGATAACGTCAGCTAATGTAGCAGCATCGCGACGTTGATGCAGTGAAATAGCCATGTGACGCGCGGTGGGCACGCGCCTTGCCAAGGCTGACGTACTAGTAAAATATCGCCTATTTCTCACAATCGCATTCTACACGTGTAAGATTTTCCATTTCATTGTTTTATTACCCATTACAATAACAGTCGCCGATAGGCTGGCCAAGCGCGGACTCGGGCTGAATCGAGTCAAGGAAAAATCGGAAAACACCGAGCGAACGATAAAGAAGCAACGTGCTCGAAAACATTTATAGCGTTACGTACCCGCTAGAAAATAGCGATAGAAAGAATCCGGCAAACTTTTATTATATCGACTTTTATAGACAATAAATGAATAATTACGCTGCACACACGCGGTTCACGTGACGATAAGGAGAAAACAATAAAAGCTGTTTACTGAGATGTTTTGAAAATAAAATACTTGGCAACATTAGCACGAACCTACCGCGTTTTCTGAAACATACTTAGAGACAGGTCAACAATATTGATAATTACACTTAACGACGATTTATGAGAAAAACATTTATTTTTAATCGAGCTCCATATCGCGAAATATTTTTTTTTATTGTGAACTTCTGCGACTACCGATAAACTAATTAAGTACCTGGCTACAAAAGATAATGTTTGTTTATTGTCTATATTTAGAAATATGCAAAAAAAATACATTGCCAGAAAAAGATACCGAGCATATCAAAAATACATACCGTGCTAATCACACATTTTATCTTACTACGACAAAACAAATAAGAGCATTCGCAAAGAAATACATAAATAACAATATGAAGGTAATATTAATACACACGGTATAGGATCGGTCCGTCGGATTGCACGGGCACGCGAAGGATGGGTGTTCTGAATTATTATTTCTTATCTCCCCAGCATGCAGACATAAACAACGGTTCTTGTGACGAAATTAAAAATGGATATGCGAGCTGTGTGGGCGAGTCTTGGAGGGCGATCGGCGGCGGGTGCATTGTGCAGACAGACTCCAGACGGCGTTTGATAGGCGGGCAGATGTCTACAAGACGTGCCCTGCGGCCGAAGTAGGTCCCAGATAACAGAGATAAGTCTATACGGAATCAAATGAAATGCTCGGTACACAATGGAGTTCTAGTGCCAACCCTCACGTATGGAAGTGAAGCTTGGAGCTGGCAAAAGAAGGATGAAAGCAGGATAAACGCCGTAGAAATGAGATCACTAAGAAGAATGTGCGGGAAAACGTTGTCTGATAGAATACCGAACGATGAAATAAGAAAGAAATGTAAGGCAGATGACTGCATCATGAATAAAATTTAAAAAAAGGATCCCTGAGATGGTTTGGACATATGGAACGAATGGATGAGAGTAGAATGGTTAAAAAGTTGGACACAAGCAGCGTGAGTGGAAAAAGAAGCCGAGGACGACCGAGGAAAACATGGCATGACCAAATTAATCAATTACTAAAAGGCGGCCACATTCGAAGTCGGAATAATCGACCTATACCATTACAGCCTATATCAAGCTTTAGTATCCGTAAACATTCGCCTCCAACTCATCTGTCATCAGCTGCAACCCTTCAGTTACCATATACACTTCTATTAGTTGATATGCATCCTTTTTTATAACATCTTCCCATTACAGATTCACTTCGGATGTCTAATTCGCATAATCGCTTCTAATGCAGAAATGTTATGAAGTGCTTCTGTGAGTTAATTTGAAGCATAAATAAGTCATGTTAGTGCTCTCGAGTATGAATAGCGATTAAAAAAATATACATTATCCATCCTAAAAAAATGGCATGTAACGCTGGCAAAAAGAACAGTAAGTATAGAATGGCACAATTGTCCTAGCGGCTAGCGGTATCAACGGGCGCCTTATCTGTATCACGCTTGTCAAGCCGCCGCACAGCGAACTGTTGATTGGGAAATTCCGGGAATCGCTGAAAATGCGCGGCAGAATTGCCACGCGGCTGCCGGGCTCCAAATACACAAATTGAATGAAAAGTTAAGCTAATGGCGACCATAAGAAAAGGGCCAATACACTTATCCTTTTTATTCGGGCAATCGTATTTACCTAACAGAAATGACTCACTTAACTTCGGCGGATGGGGCATATCGTAAGGTCTTATCAGGTCGGCTCAGGCCATACCCGGGCAGCGCGTGAATATCAAGAATGAAAAACATATTTTTATTAGCGCTTTATCAAAGTTACTGGCGCCGTTGCTAAATAATTGTGATGGCGATATTACAGCGACAGGTTACCCGAGGCGGATTTCAAACGGGCGAGCAATACCAACACAAAACCTCGCATGCATTATGTGTGCACTACTAACTGGGTTACGATCGCAGTTCGCGCGAAACCAGATCCCCGAGAATCAGCGGATTTGGAGAACAGTCTTCCGAGTCCAAATATCGAATGAATTATGCAAACAATTAGCGCTAAAAACTGTATCGCGTTGGTCAAAGTCTTCCGATGCATTAAAAATCGTTTGTATTCTCCAAACGGTGAATGAGTTTAGTCACAAATACCTAATGGGACAAATGCGAATTCCTATACATAGAAACGGATAAAAATAGCTTTGTCGATTAGCATAAATTGTTCCTAACCGGTCTGTGTGCTGATGGCAGCCATTTTGTAGGCGGTATGCAAAGCTATTTAATTTAATCAAAGTTCGCGGAGCAAAAGTAAATTCGTAGAGAAAATGAAAATAAAAAATAGGCGACAAGCAAAGTCATACTGAATCTGGACCGTTATTGATTGAACAAATCAAGATAACAATATGATGTAGGTGCGTCCAATTATCCGTATCGCCCGAACATGCGGGGAATGTGATACACATACCGCGGGCCGTGATTCGAATAGGTCAGGAAGGATCACCGAAAGACTGATGACCGCGCACCTTTATTGGCCGAGTAGGTACACGCTCGGCTTGACGGCGGGCTTCACAAGTGTGGCGAGCGGATAAAATACGATTGTTTGCTGATACGTGATAAGAAAACCAAGTTACGCCAAATCGACCAGAGGGGGGAGGGGGGTTATCGCCGTCAAATATCACTCGCGATGATGTCAAAGCTTTACTACCAACCCACAGTCACAATGGCGTAAGTACGATCTTCTTCTTCTTTTGATAGATCTGACGATCTGTGACACAGAAATCATATCTCGTCGGATGATGAGATCCAGCTGTCCCTCCATCTCTTAGGCGGTCTTACAGGTGGGCGGTGTCCGGAGGGGATTTCATAAGCGGCTGTATATGCGAGTCTGTCACCATCCATTTGGGCACTGAACGAACTCCGCCGTTGCCAGTTCCAAGCCTGGATGAGAAAGGAGGAGGGTCACTGGGTTAGGCTAGCCACCTGCCCGGGGTAAAAAAAAATTCGCGCTCATAGTACAGAAAACACAGCCTCGGAAGTACGATCTATTTAGGCAAATATTTGAGAAGCGGTTGTTATTAATTTAGAACGATAATTGGAATGAAATACGACGCATTTGAAACAGATTTATTGGTGCGTTGATACCGTGTTTGATGTGAAATATAAAATTGTATTTCTTAATGATGTTGAAGTTTTGCAGAAAATTTTAGTGAAAGTGTTCGCGATAAAACTACAATTTGAGTAACTTTGGCGGCGACCAAGGAATGTCGTGACGAAGACGAAAAACAAAACGGATGTAGCAGGGTTCCGTTCCAATTACAAAGGAATGCTCGTTAGATACTGAAATAAGGCTAGTTTGCAATACGCGAGTGACGTAAGTTTACTATAAAAGCCAGCGCTACGTTTTTACCGTATTCTATTACACGTGCCGCATCGCCGGCGCAAAGGTGTGTCCAGACGGGCGGCTATTCGTTTGTCATTTGTGCTGAGGCGAGTCGGCTGCGAGGGACCCCCGAACATGACACGCGTGGGATGGGACACAAGATACCTTAACAAAAACACATTCAATTGAGCCAAGGCAAAGCAAAAAAAAAACGCAATCCGATTTCGCATTTAAACAACACGTGTAAAACAGTAGGCATGCGGAATATTCTGTAGAAACGGTGGGAGAATTTGTTTGTTTGTCGCGAAATGCGTTCCGGGAATTTTGAACGCAAATGCTAGAAACAAAGTGCTCGGATCATAAGACTCGATGGGCATCTTTGGAAGTGCAGTAAGGACGTGGTCGGGTGCCAGATGGAAGGCAGCCCACGGGCGGCTGCCGAAATAATGGCGCTATTGTGAGCGGTGCCGAAGTCAACTGCGGCCTTCGTGCTCAGATTGTTCCCAAACATTCGGCTATACGGGGAAGTGTTTTGAAATTAGTTCGACTAGCACTGATATCTGAGGTCAATGGTGATGGGGTACTGACGTTTTCAAACATACCCACAGTTCCCGAAACAGGGTTGTCAACTCTCAAATACGTCGTCAAATTGCTGTAAAAATATTAATACGAAAAAAAAAACATAAAAATACGTGATAATTAAAAAGAAAAATACAGCGAAGATGTTTTGTGTGCTAAAAGTAAAATTAATATTCTTTTTAAAGTGCCCTGTCAGGTCCCAATGATGTTGGCGATCACTCTGGTAAACTCTTCCCTATCCTGCGCTGTCCGGAATAGCTCCTCCACAGTTCCGATTCCCGTCCATTCCCTCACATTGCGCAGCCAAGAGATCTGCCTTCTCCTTGCCCCCCTGCGGCCCTCTATTTTTCCCTTCAAAATTAGATGCAGCAGGCGATATTTTTCTCCTCGTAGAACGTGACCCAGATATGAAATCTTGCGGACTTTGATCAATGTCAGCAGCTCTCTATTTACTCCTGCACGATTCAGGATTTCTGTGTTCGTCACTCTGTCTATCCATGGGATCCTGAACATTCTTCGGTGAAGCCACATTTCAAATGCCTCTAGTCGGTTCATTGTATTAATATTAATATGTAAAATTAATAGATTGGATTAAAATAAGGGATAGAGTACCAACAGCCTCCCAGTGCGGGGACGCGGGCGACAGCCCTGGTGGATCCCATTTCCACTAAGGCTACGCTGGAAAAGTCACGTGCGCCAGATTTTTTTTTATCCGTTGGACATTTTGTTATGCGCGGAGTGTCACTTGCCCAGTATCCGGACTCCGGGCTCGCGACTCGTGGCGGGACTTCCATTTTGGACCATGCTCGACACCCGCGTCTCCGCTTAGAGAATATAACGTCTAGTAAAAAAATTAAGAGGAACGTCACCTGTGAACCCTTCATTAGATGATTTTGAAATTTTAACAAAAACAATATTTTTAGTTATCTGTTGCGAAATATAACAAATGTGTGGTAAATCTCTTTAAAATAAAATGTCAAATGTAAAGATAAGTAGTGAATGTAGTGTAAATGAAAGTGTTATGAACAAAATAATGAAAATATCAGTAAGATGGCTTGGACCCATGAAAAGGATGAATGAAGGAAAAGTGATTAAGAAAGTAAATTTTAACGATGTAGATGGAACAAGAAATAGAGAAAGACCGATGTAAACGTGGTACGATTAAATCAATCAAATTTAAATGCACCGTAATAGTTAGGTGGGAATGTAGAGTGTAGCGTACAACACTAAATTGTATGAAATGTATATAATATAGTAATGGATTTGTAGCAAATTTGCTACACCATGAAATGAAGGGTTAAAAAGTACCGCAACGACATTTTCGACGGTAGACCTCAATGAAACACGAAAGTATGAAAATTGGACTGCAATAAGTTGAATGACTATACCAGCCTTCCGCCAGCCAGCCGCCGAAGAAGCGCACGATATTATGATTCTTGTATATTTCCATTTTAACGCTACAGTAAGTAGCGGTTTAAGAAAGTGGCAGTTATGTGACTCGCATTGAAGGAAGCATTCGCCCGCTTACATAAAATTTGCATGACAAAATCCCCCACGTCGTTCGCTAAACAAATGGGTTTCAAAACAACGGAAGAAAGTCGAGAAAACATTACCACTCCCGCGAAACGGGTGTTATATAATTGAATTCGTCGAGAATAATTATTGTAATCGCCCAATGAATGAATTCGTTAAAACGGGTAGCTCTCGGGAAACAAATGCGGAAGGGAGACATCGGGCATCCACTGGGCGATGCGACAAGCCGATGTAACGCAGACAATACCAATTAGGCAGAAATATTTATACATTTGATGGCTGGAGAATACACAATCGGCGGGACAGAAATCACTTTTACCGACGACACGGCAAATGCCAATGAAGCATTCAAATGGCTGTGAAAATAGAAAGTTCCGCGAAATAATGTCATGGATTGATAAATGGATGGAGCATTTGTGCAAATCGACATAATACACATTATAAACAGCACGACTAGCTCCAGCCGGAGTCGCGCACGATTTCCGAAAGATTTATGAGATTGCGTCTCCCAAGATTCCGTAGGTTTGCAAGTCGTAGGTTTGCTAGTCGTAGGTTTGCTAGTCGTAGGTTTGCTAGTCGTAGGTCTGCGTGCCGTAGGTCTGCACGCCCGAGTGCAGCGGCGGGCCGCCCACGGGAGTCGCCGCCACAGCCGCCGACGCGGTCGAAGATGAGCAACGACACGGGAAATATTTTTAGCCACATTCCTCGGTGAATCACGAGCTGCAGTGCATTCCTTCACACGCACAACAATAACCACCGGCGATAATGGTGGCAGGTAAATGCACCGAAAATATTCTGCGAAGGATCAATCGGTGAGGAAACAATAACAAACTCCCCCATTCTCGTAGATTTATGTACAGGCAACCCGCATTGCTAAACAAGCCCACGCCAAACAGTTGCTAATATACATTTTGTAATCCAAAAGTATCAAATAACAGTTTTCAATAAATATATTATAATATATCTTTTCAAATCAAATCAAATCAAATCAGTTTATTAACTCAACAGACATTACAAACAGGAAAATGTTTAAGGCATCTATATCTATCTAACCTGTGATGGTTCGGACATATGGAACGAATGGATGAGAGTAGAATGGTTAAAAAGTTGTACACAAGCAGCGTGAGTGGAAAAAGAAGCCGAGGACGACCGAGGAAACATGGCATGACCAAATTAATCAATTACTAAAAGGCGGCCACATTCGAAGTCGGAACAATCGACGTGCGTGCATGGTACGATGTATGAATGTAGAGGATGCCCGAGAGGTATGCCAGGACAGGCCAGTGTGGCGATCCATCCTCTCTGCCTACCCCTCCGTGGAAATGACGTGATGGTTAGTTAGTTACTTAGTTATAATATATCTAAGTATACGAGTACATTTGTATTACTTATACAAGTACAGCCGATGTCATTCACTGCTGGACATAGGTCTCCCCCATACTTCTCCAAATGTTTCATATTTTGCGCCCTTTGCATCCAGTCATTGATAGAGGAATTTTTCCCCGTATCGAGACTTTTTCGGAAATTTACAAAAAGGGAAAAAAGCATGAATTCGAATATGCAAAGAGGACCAGTGATACAAGGCCGTGAATCGCGCAATATTCTAATTCATACGAGATGCTTGACGGTTACTGCCGGGAGACGGCAATGTAGGTTACATATGTGCATACTATTGAATATGTGATTCTCCCATACTTTCGTGCCCGGCCATAATACATGGATAAAACCAAATTTATAGAGGATCCGAAGCGAGCAAGAGGTCTTCAAGGTAAACCGAAATACCGCTGGAAATTTCAAACATATCTATAACAACGCGCCGTGGAATATTGCAACAACTTTGAGCCGAATATTAAATATAAATAAAAATTATACGAACGCATTACATGGTAGTTTGACATATTTAAAAATAAATTTAAATACTTTCAAATTAGTACAAACCGCTTTAATAATTTGGTGTACCTATACTAAGTGAATAATAATAAAATTTGACATTTGATATATTTTTGTAACACCTGATGATGTCAACATTGGTTGATGAAACAGCTGTCGTAAAATAAATACAATTGTGATATAAAACAAAGTTTTTGCATAATAATTAAATAAAAGGATGTTTTTTAACTACTTCCACTTTTGTCTTTATTTAGACAGCGACCGGTTTCGCCAGGCTCGCTGGCATCGACAGACTTCCATCAAGAGATTTCAGTAAAATCATTTGATTATCTTAAAAAAGTTTTTGCATTAACATTTATAAAATGTTAAAATATCATAGTGTTTCGGCCAAAACAATGCACTTTTTAAATGAAAAGTGTTTAATTATATTTTCAATATAAAAAAAACGATCAATCTCTAACCTAACGGTAAATAGTTCCACGAAAGATCTTTGAATGGGAATTGAAATTGCAATTAAGTGTTATTTTTAAACGGCAAACCTTGAAGAGACGCATCCGTGTTGATGGCGCATCGAGGCTATTCCTTAATGAGAACGCGATGTCGTGCCTGCTTTGTTATGACATCCATACTAAATAATTATGGAGGCAAAGATATTACAAACGTGCGCAAGGGCCCATCGGCTAAACCAGTGGTTCCCAATGGGGTCGGTATCGCCCCCTGGTAGCCATTAAATTTATCAAAGGGGGCGTTTTTATCTAATCCATCGAGTCACTAAAAAAACGTTACCTATTACCCAAAAAATATGGTTACATTGTTGATTTTAAGAACGGGAGTAGGCGTGTTGTTTTCTGTGGTGAGTAATTTTTGGTGAGTAATGTTTTTTTTTCTCTGCTGAGTAATTTGTTTTTCGAAAACGGGGCGATGGGTAAAAAAGGTTTGGGAGCCTTATGTCTAAACTAATAGCGCTTCAGAATATAAACAGAGCTGGTGTAACTGTAAATCATGCACAAAGTGTACGAGAACAAATAAAAACAACAAATGATTGTTATTATTAATCGAAATATACACGATGCACAAGGGCAGTGGTAGTTATGACTATCCATAATATGACATAAGGCCAATTATGTACATGTAACATACCTAGAGAGAAATCGTATCTATGCCGACGTTCACATACTTGTAGGAATGAATCATAAAGAAATATCTCACTCGACAAGCTTGCGAAGAATGTAAGGTAAACCAATAATAAAGGGTACTTCTCGGAAGGAGCAAAATGACCGTAACAAACAGGAAAATACTGGTCATTTTCACTTAGCGCACTGTACTGAAAGCAAAACAATAATAATTTAGACAAATAATTTGAAGGTTTCAAAATCTGAATGTATTGTTGTTCCATCAGGTATAAAGTTCCACCAGGTATATGACCCTTATGTCAAGAAGCGAAGCATGGAACTGGCAAAAGAAGGATGAAAGTAGAATAAATGCAGTAGAAATGAGATCTCTTAGACGAATGTGTGGATACTCTGTGTATGATAGTGTCGAATGAAAATATAAGAAGTGAATGCGGTGCGAATGATGGTGTTATGAACAAAATAATGGAAGGATCATTAAGATGGTTTGGATATATGGAAAGAATGAATGAAAAAATAATGGTAAAAAAATTTATATGTTAATGATGTAAATGGAACCAGAAATAGAGGAAGACCGAGGAAAACGTGACACGATCAAATAAATCAAATATTGAATGTCAGCCATGTGAGGAGTCAGAGAAATCGACGCGCGTGCATGACACGATGTATGTTGAGGAAGCGAGAGAAATATGTCAGGAAAGAAAAGTGTGGCAGTCCATTCTTTCTGCCTACCCCTTCGGGGAGACGGCGTGATGGTTAGTTCGTTAATTAGTTAGTTTTATTTATTTATTTATTGTGTGATAAATCTGTATACAATAGAGTACCAAATATTCGTTCAGCAAAAATGCAATTAAAAGCAGTTCGAATGGAAGCGTTATGGATAAAATAATGAAATGTTTATTTAGTCGGTTTGGATACATGAAAATAATAAATGAAGAAAGAATGGTGAAGAAAGTGTACATCGATTATGTAAATGAAACAAAAATGAGAACAATAATAAGTTTATCCTGGTTACTGAAGCAAAGGTAGGTACTATAAGCATAGGTACTACTATATAGGTGGTCTAATCAGTTATAGTTAGTGATAGTTGGTTAGTTAGTAATAACTTATACATCGCCATACAGCCGATTTCAATAATACTGCAGTTTATATTACCTGAATGTATCATTTTAAAGACGGAAAAAACATTGTTTACTATCGGTACCTGCGCGGATGAGATCAGCAAATGAAATTGTTATGACTGGGCATGATCTAACAGTTGTGCGAGTAGAGATAACACCCACAAATGACGGCAACGATTTTCATCACAGATGGCTAAGCGGTGAAATCATACGCAGGGCAGCTAGTTCTAGGCAATATTGAAGGAATTATATGATTTATTTCAAAACATAACCGATCAAATTATGAGGTAAGCAACATTTTAATGTTTGGGGGAACAGTAAGAGATATGCGAGAGAAGAAGGTGAAGGGTAGCCTATCCAAAAAAGCTAAGATGGCAGTGCAATGGTGTTCTTGTGCCGACCCTTATGTATGGAAGTGAAGCATGGAACTGGCAAAAGAAGGATAAAAGTAGAATAAATGCAGTAGAAATGAGATCTCTGAGACGAATGTGTGGCAAATCTGTATATGATAGAGTGACAAATGCAAGTATAAGAAGTGAATGTGTTGCGAATGAAAGTGTTATGAACAAAATAAGGAAAGGGTCATTAAGATGGTTTGGACACATGGAAAGAATGACTTAAGACATGAATGAATGTAGAGGAATCGAGAGAAGTATGTCCGGACAGAACAGTGTGGCGTTCCATTCTTTCTGCCTACCCCTCCGGGGAGACGGCGTGATGGTAAGTTAGTTAGTTAGAAGGTGAATGATTCATGGATCGGAAACATATGGCGGTAATCTGTATATGGCTTAGCGGAGGCGGCGCCGGCGTGAGTCACTGCCGCCCGCCGGCCAGCCAGTCAACTCCGCAAGGAAAATGCAGATCAGGAGGCTGGTAGGTACACCACAACTATATAGTCTTATTGCGAGCCACATCGCGCAGAGGTTTAGAGAAGCCCACAAAAGTGAGCATGTACGTAACAGGTGGCTGGGTTTCAGTAAACAAGGTACCGGCGCCAACGTTTATCTGTAATTGATAACTCACGTGTATGATAATTTATTTTGATAAGTCGTCGTATTCTTACGTGTCGCGAATGATTTTTATTACTTACAAATTTCACATTCGCGAAATACTGTAAACAAACAAGATATGTGCGATAATTACCGTTCGGAGACAGCGTAATGAAGCCGAGACATATTGCCAAAAATACATATGCAGCAGAGATACCGGTTTAACTGTAAAATAAGTACCAATTACGAAACAACAATAGTCGAACGGACAAGTGAACAAAAACGCCTCGGAGTCGAGATGATCGTACCATTTCCCACGGTCCCTGCGGGCTGCGAGCGCCGGGCGGGCCGCGGGCCCAAGTTCACTCGCGTTTTATTAGGTGTTGCAAAAGTAGGAGTGACGGAATGCAGAACATGAGTTCACCAATTTGCAGTAATTCTATTTAATTCGGCCGCCGAGGGGACGAGTCCCGGGAACCAATCATAATTCGTTAGATCCTGTGGCAAGCGATGACGGTGCATTGTGGACGGTCACTATTATAAATTCAGTGAGTAATTTCAGAGGAACGCGCTGAAAGGCGAAGGCGAATCTTCTGCGCAGTGCACGTTGGCAATCACCTAATTAGCGTGGACACTGTTTACCAACATTTGAGACAAGCCTCGGTGAATATTATCGATTCCGCAACGGTGTTGCGGCAACGCGGGGCCGCGGCGAGTTGCGATGGTCAGCGACGGGGAGAGGACTGTTTGTAAACAGAGGACCGAAGTCCGCCGCGACAGCGACACAACGGCGCGAGACTGCTTCCACCCGGCCACACTTTGCACCCGTCCCGATGGATTACTTGTCTCATAAATAATAATTATCTCGCTGAAGCGTGGAGCATTAGATAGCGAACACAAAGAGACGATCCGTCTTCTTGTAACTGCGTGTTACGAAATTTCTTACGACAAAAAGAAACAATTTAAATCCTACAGATTCTAGTTGTTCTCCCCAGTGCCACAAAACAGGTACGCATTATAACATCAACACCTTTTAGCGCCTTAAAACTGAACACTCTAACTTGTAAACAGATTTGTTCCAAATTTCTTAATAAGGGGGTATAAAATGAGGTTTTCGTACCGCGGAGCATGCAACAGAGACGATGTATTGCAAAGAGTGTGGTGAAGTAATTACCGAGCTGGCGATCGTGCTCGATCTAAGGCCAAACAAACGTAAATAGCTCGAAAGAGGTCAGGTGCAGGATGGTGCAATAGGTATGAAAAGCAATTCGCCTCACTTCTTACATAATCGCATATAAAATAAGCTATTACGGAAATGTGTTTAGAAACATGGAATTCAAGAGATGTTTGCGCAAGCTTTATTTTTACATCGCTAGGCGGAATACCTAGAACTCGTAAAAGGAAGTATATCAGGGTTAGAGGAGTCTCAATTATAAAGATATTTTTTTGAAATTGGAACACAACAAGTAGCGTAACAATATATTATACATAGGTGTGAGAACACATCGCGTACACAGTCCCCTGGTATGTGTAGTGTGCTAGAATCAACCGTAGGTACCAGTTCATGGAGATTTATTGTGATGCGTATATTTCTATACATCATACAACATTTCCGTCTATTCAATCTAACCATTAATATTAATTGATTCAATAAAGAAGACATCTCGCCACTCGGTTGTTCAAAAATATATTGTTTTTGACACTATAAGACGAACAGCTCACTAAACATGAAGTGTGTACGTAGTGAGAAGTCTAACATGCTTCAATATATTATTATAATATGTTATCAAGGGAAGATAATCAATTAATTGATAGCAATTGATTCGATGCTGATCTTAGTCGCGTTTTACAGCAGTCAAATGTAAGGGAATCCAATCTGGAGTTTACTGGATACAAGAGAATAAAACTGCATATCATAGATATTTCTATCACAGAAAGAGAAGAACGGATGAGCTTGTTTGTATTTAGATAATTAAATGTTTATTGTTATAAATTATGCGTCTCTATATTATATATACACACAAAATATTCTATCTCTACTGGGAAAAGCATCGCCTAACTGATATTTGAAATCTTTGCTGAAACGCAATTTCAACTGTTTTTTTTTTGTGATATCAAAGATATCTGTTGTAAGTCCTTATAGGATTGTCGTATGTGTTCAAATGAAAGGTTTAAAGATTTTGTGTTTATAATGACCAATTCTGGCACACATACAATTTCGAAATAAGAATGATTAGAATTTACTAGTCAATATTAAGTAACTTAAAAAACTAACCATCAGGCTGTCTCTCCGAAGGGATAGACAGAAATAATGGACACTTCCTACATTTCACAAATCGCTTTTTCCACATACATACATTGTGTCACGCTCGCCTGTCGATTCCTCCGACTCCGATTGATTTGATCGTGTCACGTTTTCCTAAGTCTTACTCTATTTTTTGTTTCGCTTACGTCGTTAAATTAAGTAAAATATATTTTTACAAATGACTAAACATATGAAGAATCGGTGGTATCGCAATGGTTAGACGAGTTAGATTGCGGGTTTAACCAATTTCTGTGAATGATGATAGCATTATCTATTTTAGTGATTGTTTTCGAGTGACGGGTCATTTATCATGACTCTTGCTATACGCCACAAAATATTGGAAATATATTGTTCGCATCCGTTAAACAAACAACTGCGATGAGTCCATAACAAGCAGTTCCCAGAAAAACAAGCGAAGATGGACCGAAATGCGGGGTGCTAAACGCAAATCGCGCCAAGCAAGCATATATACAATAATTCAAAACTTTGATTCAAATGTAAAATTATATTAAAAAAACAAACGAGGAATAAAAACGGCGTTTTATTAAAGCGGTATAAATTTATTTATGTACCTGTAAATGTTTAAAAATATATAAAAATGTTTATTCTACCGATGATGGACATAAAATATCTTCGAAACACGTGGACATACATAAATATGATCATTTCAGTGAAACAAACGGTAAATATGAATGAAAACGTCCGTTTTCTAGAAGATTTATTATAATTCATGTGAATGCCATGTTTCGCATGTCTATCGCTGAAATTTGACAGACGAAACATGTCATTCACATTATTTATAATTAAACTTCTAGAAAACAGGCGTTTTCATTCGTATTAATTATTTACGAGTAATATGGAGTTTTACATCATTGTTAAAAAAAAACAATAAATAAGAAACAACCATTAAAAACATGTGTGAAGTTATACTATAATATAAATCTTTTTAGAATCTTGGTTAGGTTTCAATAAAAAAGCTATAAAATCAAACAAATGTTTGTATAATGTTTTTATGAATGAAAATAATAATATTATCTTGCAAAACTATACATAATATTAACGAAGTAAAATTCCAAATTAAATAATTAATGCGAACGCGAATGTCAGTTTTCTAGAAGTTTTATAATATTTTATGGGAATAACATGTTTTGCCTTGCTAAGGCATTATCAAATGTTTTATATTAGATAACGCCTTAGTTAGGCGAAACGTGTCATTTCCGTAAAATATATTAAATAATTAATGCGAACGCGAACGTCTGTTTTCTAGAAGTTTTATAATATTTTATGGGAATAACATGTTTTGCCTTGCTTAAAATGTTTCATATTCGATAACGCCTTAGCTAGGCGAAACGTGTCATTTCCGTAAAATATAATAGAACTTCTAGAAAACGCCCAGATAATAAATGAGGCGGTAAACTAAGTTTCATTAAAAATAATGTATTTTAATTATATAGGAAATTAACATTTAAAAAAAATCTAGTTTAGAGAGTAAAGAAAATATAGTGATTTGGCGGTTTGAATAACGGGTTGATCGGAGCGATACGCGGAGAATAACAAACCGGCGGTATAAGCGTACTTTACAAATGGCTCCGTGAACGTATTTACATTCGTGAAATTCCAATGACAACACCCACGGCTGAAATTCCTAAATTACAGGGTTATCGTAAAGACATCACCTTGAGGTGTAATGACAAGAACAGGCAGAGAAGGAGGTTTCGATTCAGTGCCCGGGCGGAATGCGCGGCGAGAGTCGGAATTCGTACACGAAGCGGTCCGCCGTTGAGGAGTAGGCCTCTTGGACCGAATTCTTAATGCTCGTTGAAGACACAATAAAAACAATAATAGTATTTATTGTCTTTTGAACAATTACATAAAACTCCATAATAAATAATAAATACGAATGAAAACGTCTGTTTTCTAGAAGTCTTTTTTTTTAAGTATACAACAGGTCGTTTGAACCTAATGTACTGTATACAATTTATTTTTTAGCTATTGATTCACTTGACATGTGATAGGTAGCCAATCTATCGCCATTTTATTGTCACGTGAATTCTACACCAGACCAAAGACAGTGTGACAATCACACTGCCATCGCCGGGAATCGAACCCGGAACCTTCGGTATGGAAGTCAGAGCTCTTACCACTCTGCCACGAAGGTCGACGTTTATTATAATTTATGGGTAATTAAACAAATAAACTAACTAACTAACCATCCCGCCATTTCCCCGGAGGGGTAAGCAGAGAGGATGGATCGCCACAATGCTCTGTCCTGGCATACCTCTCGGGCTTCCTCTACATTCATACATCGTACCATGCACGCACGTCGATTATTACGACTTCGAATGTGGCCGCCTTTTAGCAATTGATTAATTTGGTCATGCCATGTTTTCCTCGGTCGTCCTCGGCTTCTTTTTCCGCTCACGCTGCTTGTGTACAACTTTTTAACCATTCTACTCTCATCCATTCGTTCCATATGTCCATACCATCTCAGGGATCATTTTTTAATTTTATCTATGATGCAGTCATCTGCCTTACATTTCTCTCTTATTTCGGGTAATTAATACGAATGCAAACGTCTGTTATCTAGAAGTTTTATTATAATATATTTCATGTAAATGACACGTTTCTCTTGTCTAAGGCATCAGCATTTAATTATGTCTTATACAGGCGAAACATGCCATTCACGTAAAATATAATAAAACTTCTAGAAAACAGACGTTTTCATTCGTATTGATAATTTAATATGGAGTTTTACATCATTGTTCAATACACAACAAATAATTATTTCGTTTTTCTAAGGCCTTAAAAAATGTTTCTGGTCGGGCAACATTTTACAATGCCTTAGAAAGGGGAAAGATGTCATTTCTAGAAATTATAATAAAACTTCTAGAAAACAGACGTTTTCATTCGCATTAATTTTTGAATACTGTTATTATACGTATCATAATTAATTTTTGTGAGATTGTCGCTAACCTAACCTAACCCGTGTTGGCAACATCATATGTTACCAAGAGTTTGTTGTTTGTTCTTCTGCCGGTTTCATGCATCGCTTCCATACGAAAGGGTTGGAACCGGAACTCTATTGTGAACGGTCATTTACGTACAACTAAAAGGTTGGTGTAATCAAGAGACAGGCTACAGATACACAAAGTAGTCACATAATATTTTTCTCATAATTAAGCGGTTCAATATTTACACACTTTATAGTCAAGAATGTGAAAATGATAATTTTACACAAGTCATCATATTTGAGTTAAGATATATAGACATCATATAGACAAAACATTTAATGTATGGAGATTATCACATTTAAGAGAATAATTCTTTTCTTGCGGAAATCTGTTTGACCAACGATTCGGATATCGCTGTAATCTCCATTTTCAACGTGATCACTAACATTGACATGATGCAAACTAAATAACTATTCATCAGGTCATCTCCCCGAAGGGGTAGCCAGAAAGAATGGACTATTACACTGTTTTTTTTCTAACATATTTCTCTCGCTTCCTCTACATTCATACATCGTGTCATGCACGTGCCCGCGTTTAAATATTTGATTGATTTGATCGTGACACGTTTTCCTCGGACTTCCTCTATTTCTTGTTTCGTTTATATCGTTAACGTATACTTTATTTACCATTCTTTCTTCATTCATTAATTTCTTCATAATTTATATATTTTAATGGACATTTATTTGCGATGACCCATTGAGAAAACCATAATACGTGATATTGTCTAAGATTCAACAAATGAAACAATTGTAATAGAGTAGAAAAAAAATAAAATAAAGAAAAATGTATTAAACAAATGCTCCACATTATGTTTAGTTCAATTCCACTTGGTTTTATAGCTTCAACCCATTAAACCAAGTGGAATTTAATCAAATATATAATATAAAGGATTTTAATTAAATAACATATTTTTTAATTATTTACAATTAACTATTATACTACAACTACTACCAAGAAATTTCATTAAACAGCGTGAATAATTTAAAGCTGAGTTGAGATGTAAGAAATCTATTTTTGCGTATGATTGAAAAATCGGGGTGTATTGGGAAGGCATGAGGTATTAGTGAGGAGTCTGCGAGGCTGGCCCACGCGGGGGAGGGAATGTGGAGGCGCGGGCGCGCGGCTACCTGAGGCCCCTACTTACTTCGACCGTTATGTCAAGCGATGAGCCACATTTACAGTAGTGCCGCATTCCGCGGCCATTTCTGTGTGAACGCTTTTTTACAAAGAAAGTGAATAATCAGCGCACGTTTCAAAACACTGCCGTCGTGTTCGATGGTATTTGGACGTGTTGATGATACGCTGAAAATCCGCACGAATGTAAACATTTCGTCTCGGGCTACAATATTTTTGTTTACTTTCTAAAATTAAAACCGCGGAGCGGAGACAAGATCGTTTCGTCAACATTGCGCAATATTCAAAATATTTGTGGAATATTTTGGAATCTCTGTTTTAAAGTATCACCGTTTTCCAGTTAGAATTTTTAAACCCAACAAGAAAATTATAAAAATCCAAAAATATAATTCTAACTAGAACTTAAGATTTTAATAAATTGGTAAAATTATAAAAATAAACAAGAATTTAAATTACATTAAAAAATATATGAAATCAGTAAAATTCGTAAAAATATAAGTATTACTTTAATTGTAATAAAACAATGATGTAATAAAACATTAAATAGTAAATTGGGATTTTTGTAAAGTATAATAACAAAAATATTGTTTACAAAATCGTAAAACAAATTTTCTTTTAAAATTCCACTAGTTAATAATATTATGAGGCTAAAAATTTCGAGGAGAAATCAGTTATGTTGAAAAAGTAACGAATTGGTGGTAATTCTCCTTGGCGAATGTTGACGAAGACCTTTCGCCTAAAAAGAGAGTGGCTGGTGAATGTGGCCTGGCCTACCTTGAGTTTGGACGGGGGCTGCTTGACCTGCTTGCTGGTGTTCACGCGCAGAATCCTGAGGATCCTGTTGGCGGTTTCCAGCAGAGTGTCGGCCCCGCGGGATCTCCTCTTGTTCCTGACGGCCAGCGCGCTCATCTCGAGGGACAGAGGCCTGCTCACTTGCGAAGCCCGTTTCCGGACATTCACAAGCTTAGATCGGAGTAGCACTTCCCGAAACGTGACAGACACAGTTCAAGTCACACAGTCACCACTCGGAGATTCCAAGATGAGCGAAGTGGGTTAAGCGGAACGTAAACAACTGCAGGTAAAAGCAACGGTGTTTACAAACAAGCATTCGAAAGTTACTAGCGGACGATTTCGCAACCGTTTGCAATCAAAACAACAATTGCGGAACTAGTGATATGCAAAACGGAGGAAATGTTGTATAAATATAAACTGTTCACATTAACCAAACACTAAAATACTTGTAAATTGTAAATGAATATACTTGAAAAATATTCAAACACTTGGAAATTATTTATCGAGATACTCCAAGAGAAGCGAGAGGCGACGTCTCTACGCTAGCGTAGTCAAACGCGAACTGTTCGCGCTCGGGAAAATGGTCTAAGAACGGTTCAAATATCGTAACGTATACAATCAAACGTACGGTATGCGCAAGTGCATTTATTTATGTGTACGTCCGTGTGAAGCGCCTACGTAACGCCGGCGCAAAGGTATTAGTGCAAGCTTTGGCGTAGTAAGGCGCCTGCGCTTGTGTGGGTAGCGGCGGAGCTTTCAGCGCTGCCTGTGTGTGGGATACAGACGCAGAGTCCCGGAGTGTGGGTTCGTCCCTACCGACACGCGCGCTGGGAGTATTGGTCGGCGATATATGTTATACGTCTGATCCGCGTCGGGTTTGGCGGGACACGTCTGTTTACGTGTGGTGGGTCCACCGCGTGGACTGCTTTCGATTCCCTGTATTTCGAGAAAAGCGTCTCGGAAAATTCTCGAGTATTGTACACAGACCACTTCACGAGCCTGAGAAAATATTTAATCGTCCGACGAATTGAAAGGCACACTCGAAACGTTTTCAACGAAATGTTTTTTTAAATTTAATTTATAATTTGTAAACGCGAAGGGATGATAATTTTTAACAATCACAAATTAACAATTAACATCAATTGTTCTAGAAAATTCAACAATATTTTTTTATTTTTAGATTTTAACGATTTGTTTACATGTTTACACGAATGAAATGCAATACGTCACAGGGACTCGGCATTCGGAATGCAACTGAGGTATCGAGGGCATTTCTAGATCCGAGGGGTCTCGCCGCAGTGCGAGGGGAAGGGAGTGAATGGAGCCCGGGGGCGCGCGGCGCGGGGCGGGGGGCACGGGGCTCAACAACCTAAGCGGCCGCCACGTGGGCCCGAAGAGCGCCGCGCTCGGCCCGCCGCGGTTCACTTCCCGGCGCGGTGCTCGCCCGGAGCGGGATGATACCGAAAAGTCATTTCACGCGGCGATTACCATTACCGCTCTCTTGTAATGACGGCTGGTCCCGGGCCGAGGCGGGCTCCGCGGGGAAACACCGTTGGCCGTACCTGTTAATTAATACGAACACCAATTAGGACGAATCAAATATACTTTTATACCTGAGAAGGCACGTGATTTGAAACATTACGGGATAATCATAAATATTTCAAGATAATCTAATGAATTCGAGAGATGGATGAGAGTCGTACAGAATAGAGAACAATGAAGACTGTTTGAAGAGCCCTACACCCAGCAGCGAATATATGGCTAGGGAGAACAATGATTTTACTGAAATCTCTTGATTGAAGTTCATTCTAAATAATAATTAAATAACTCTATAATAATTAAATAAAACGCCGTTTTTTTAAACTACTTTCACTTTTGTCTTTATTTCGACAGCGACCGGTTTCGCCAGGCTCGCTGGCATCGACAGACTGGAGAGACTGAAATAAAACTATGTTTTTAATAATAACATCCACTTTCGTATCAAGCCTGGTGAAACCGGTCGCTGTCGAAATAAAGACAAAAAGCGGAAGTAATTCTTTAAAAACACCGTTTCATTAAATTAACTAACTAACTAACTAACCATCACGCCGTCTCCCCGGAGGGGTAGGCAGAAAGAATGGAACGCCACACTGTTCTGTCCTGACATACTTCTCTCGATTCCTCTACATTCATACATCTTGTCATGCACGCACGTCGATTTCTCGTGCCACGTTTTCCTCGGCCTTCCTCTATTTCTAGCTCCGTTCACGCCGTTTACATATACCTTCTTTACCATTCTGTCTTCACTCATTCTTTCTATGTGTCCAAACCATCTTAATGACCCTTTCCTTATTTTGTTCATAACACTTTCATTCGCACCACATTCACTTCTTATACTTGCATTTGTCACTCTATCATATACAGATTTGCCACTTCAATTATTATTCATAAATATTATTATGTAAACAGATGATGCGTTGGAGGAGTTTTATTTATTTAGACATATTCGAGATGGCACATTTAAACCGAGCGTACAAATGAGAGCAGTGCTTTAACTAATTATAAAACAGTGAACTAATAACTACATTTAGTCTACCGTTCAATTTAACTATAAGAAAAGAAATGAACGATTGATTGCGCACCGTTGTTACTACGATACATTACACACAGTGGCGGTACTTCCATATAAGCCGAAAAGCCGGGCTTGCCTTAAAAAATCTGTAATAAAACTATGTTCTTTGCGCGTTTGAGCCGTCTACGAATAAAATAATATTTTGAATTGCCGCGCGAATTAAAGCGATTTAATCCGTTGCGTTGCAAAAGACTCCGCTGACATGCGCAGAAACGACCTACGTGCATGTTTTGTTCCACTCATACGCCCCGTATTTTATTTCACTCATACGTACCGTAGGTGAGATGCCCGCGAAATCGCCTACGTTCACATGTTTTGTTTCATGTTTTCGATGGGCTTCATATTGGGCTTGCAAAATGTAAAAGGGTCTTTGTCGCACTTTTGTTTTTTTGGCTTGTAATCATATAGCTAGGTGCATATATATCTACAATTTTTTGTATGGATTTGAAGCCGGGCTTTATCACTCTGAAGTATGTTACTATTCGATGTGTCACGAACTTCATTTCTGTTGTCGGAATGTTATCTGTCATTTACATTGTCAAAGCGCCCTTGAGGTGAGCTATTCACGAAAACGGCGCTATACAAATTAGCCTAATTATTATTATTATTATTACGTTATGTGCAGAAATGTTATGAAAAGAAAGATTGTGTCATTTCTTTACGAACGTTTATTTATAATTCATGTTTCGGTGTTAACAAAATTATTATTATTGTCTAATTACAGTTCTTATTGTATTTGTAAATACATTATTATATCATACAAGAACACGAGTTTGTTGACGCAGAAATTTATTTTTTGTATAGATTTAAAATGCGCCTAAAATGGGAATTAATTTAGAAAGATAAAACTGTTTTAATCCGAAAAAATATAATACATTATAGTGATCCTCTACTAATATTATAACACAAAAAAGTCGGATGGGCTTGCCTTACTGGTTGACCCTAGGCACGCCACTGATTACACACATCATCCATATAAGATCTGTGCGCCTTGGCATGTGTAATAAACAAAACAATCGCCAATTATTCAGCAAATTAACTAATCATCCCAGTATAACGTCATGTGCCTTCCACGAAAGCCAACCGAACACCTGTCACTTGAAGTTCTCCGTGAAAAAAAATCGAAGGCAGCCGAAATACGGATTCCCGCCAAAACGAGAATGTAAACACAAACTACTACAGCACAACCGCGCGTCGACTCGAGAGCTCATGAATAAACCTTGTAAGACTTTGATATCGAGGTTGTGAACTTTAAGTAAGAGTACAAACACTAATTTGAGCCTTAGCCAAAACGGTTGTATTTTCCACCTTTATAAAAAATTTACTTCAAGTAGATGAAAACAAATTGATGAAAATATTTATCCCATCTTAAAAATAGTCGGGATTTAAAATTATTTTAAAACTAACTAACTAACCATAACGCCGTCTCCCCGAAGGGGTAGGCAGAAAGAATGGACTGACACACATTTCTTTCCTGACATATTTCTCTCGCTTCCTCAACATTCATACATCGTGTCATGCACGCGCGTCGATTTCACTGACTCCTCACATGGCCGACATTCAATATTTGATTTATTTGATCGTGCCACGTTTTCCTCGGTCTTCCTCTATTTCTGGTTCCATTTACATCGTTAACATATATTTTTTTTACCATTCTTTCTTCATTCATTCTTTCCATATGTCCAAACCATCTTAATGATCCATTCATTATTTTATTCATAACACCATCATTCGCACCGCATTCACTTAATATGTTTTCATTCGACACTCTATCATACACAGAGTATAACACATTCGTCTAAGAGATCTCATTTCTACTGCATTTATTCTACTTTCATCTTTCTTTTGCCAGTTCCATGCTTCGCTTCAATACATAAGGGTCGGTAGAAGAACACCATTGTGCACTGCCATTCTAGCTTTTTTGGATATTAATTATTTTATAAATTATTTTATATTCACAGAAATATGATTCCAGTAAAATGGATGAAGTAAATAGCCACGTGGGGTTAAGTATTTCCACTTCATTATTGATAAAATTAAAACTGTAAAACCGAAATTCACAAATATATACTTTATAAAACAATAATAATTGGGCTAATTTATAAAACGCGGTTTTCGTAAGTATCTCTACTAAAGAGCGCTTATATAAAAATACAGCTTATATCATAGATATTTACATTATATAAACACAATACCATTTGTATTGATTTGTTTACATCGAAATGTTTCAAAAATATAGTGACTCCATCATCAGGAAGAGAACGTTGTAAACTCGAGTTTTCATAATAATAAATCATAAACATGTATCGTAAATTAACTTACATCAGTAGGAATATTTTTTTACTGATTTTGAGAGTCACTAATAATATGTAAGCTTTATTTAACCACTGTATTTTTTAATGCCGACCGGTTTCGATATCAACTGTAACTTTGTAAACAAAAAATATACATAATATATCAAAGTGTAAACAAATAACTAACTAGCAAACTATCACGCCGTTTTCCCGGAGGGGTGGGCAGAGAAGATGGACCGCCAAACGGTTCTATCCAGTAGATATAATTCTCGCGCCTCTTTTACATTCACACACCGTGACACGCACGTTCGTCGATTGTTCCTATTTGTTCGGTATTTGATTGATTTGGTTGTGCCATGTCTTCCTTAGCCTTCCTCGACTTATTTTCCATACACACTACTTTTATCTTTTTGACAATTCTTCCCTCATCCATTCGTTCCATTGACAATAATGTAAGACTTTATCATAAACCCTAAATCCCCCCTCGCCCACTTTCGGAGGGACACTCCGGGCCATACATTTAGCCCCAGCATAAAACAACTACCAAATCACATTCCAACAATGTTTCCTACAGACGTAAGAGGAATAGCCATTAGAGCTGAACCTCTGTAAGCCAGAAGATCCAAGTCCAAGTTCATATGTCCAAACCCTCTTATTGACCCATTCTTAATTTTACTTAGGACGCATTCATCCACCTTACATTCTTTTAAAACTTCTTCATTGGGTATTCTAGAAGTTAACGATGTACGGCGGATGAATGCGTGAAAGTGTAAACAAGGTTATAATAATAAAAAAATCAATATACATATTTAACCTGTTTTTGTTTTGCGTAAAATAAACTGTATTCACGAAACGCTTAACCTTTTTAATTACCGACACGTGTTAAAAAAAGTTTTTTTTATGTCTTCCCCTGGCTAATGATGCCCGTATTTTTCACACCACGCACAAAAACAGTCTTCCATTAACTTTATATTGTGTACATTAATTACAGAGGAGCAAAGAAAGGGAGTCTGAAATACTTATTCTACTTGCCAAATTACTCCCCGTCATAAGCGGTTCACCCAAAGGGGCTCGGACTAGGATCAAAGACAAATGGCGGTAAAACAATACGGCATTATTACCACCAATTACGTAACATTTCACAAGTACCTGCCCAACGTAGATACGAGTAGGCCACGTAAACGAAAAAAGAATAAACGGTTTAAATAAACTAGCACAAATAAATAAATCTGAACTAACTAACGAACAAACCATCACGCCGTTTCCACGGAGGGGTAGGCTGAGAGGATGGACAGCCACACTGTTCTTACTTGACATAACTCTCGAGCCTTTTATACATTAACACAGTGGTCCCCAACCCCCGGGCCGTGGACCAAATGTAACTGGGCCGCGCAAGGGCCTGCTTAAAAATCAAAATTAATTTTGAAAAATCGAACATACCCAATAAAACTTAATTATAGCTTAAAATAGTTATTCCATTGAAAATCCATTCACGCAAAGTTACCACCGACCTTCCGACAATACCTTCGAAGTAAAACAACACCACACTACCATATACATTCTTCATTTTTCCCACAAACTTTGTGTTTTATCTACTATTATTTGTCACTATAACTTATGTACCACAGTTGTAATTTTTGTACAAATATATTGTTATTAAATTTTTAAAATTCAATGTGTCCCCCTTCCCCCCAGTGGGCCGCGGTAAAATTATGAAACGTTGACCGGTCCGCGCCGATAAAAAGGTTTGGGACCACTGCATTAACACACCGCGGCACGCACGGTTCCTACCTCGACATGGCCGCCTTTCAGTAATTCATAAATTTGGTCATGCCATTTCTTCCATGGCCTATGTTCCATAAGTAAGTCAGGAAAAAAAAATAGTACAGCGCGGTCCATTCTTTCTTCGGGGAGACGGCGTGATGGTTAGTTAGTTGGTAAATAAATACGCAAACTATCACGTCGTTTCTCTGAAGTAGTAAGCAGAGAGGAATATTTTATCCTGACTTATTCCTATACATTTATACAGCGTGTTCACGTATGCCAAGTTTCTCAATTTTAAACAATGTCAACATTAAAAAAATATATATATGTTAATGATGTAAATGGAACCAGAAATAGAGGAAGACCGAGGAAAACGTGGCACGATCAAATAAATCAAATATTGAATGTCGGCCATGTGAGGAGTCAGAGAAATCGACGCGCGTGCATGACACGATGTATGAATGTTGAGGAAGCGAGAGAAATATGTCATGAAAGAAAGGTGTGGCAGTCCATTCTTTCTGCCTGCCCCTTCGGGGAGACGGCGTGATGGTTAGTTAGTTAGTTAGTCAACATTTAAAAATTGATTGATTTGATCGTCGCACGTTTTCTACATATACGAGTATCTCTCGATTTAGTGACGATCCACATTATATGATCGTTCGTTCTCTCCACATTTAAGAACAATTGATAATATGAAGCCAAACGGGGTTTATACGAGATGAAATTATGATAATATAAGGTAAGGCGATACTGTTTGAACAAGCTAAGCTGCATTCGCTATCGTCAGCGATAGTTTGTCGATCTCGCGTCGTAGAGTCGAGACGGTTCATCTGCTGTTGATTTAGGCGGGAAGCGCCGGAACGGAGAGAGGCTGCGCGCGCACCTCGGGTGTCATGTCGGAGGGGATCGATTCTAGCGGGAAACACGTGTCGCATACGGGAGCAGACTCACCAAATTATGTATGGAAGGACACCTGTTTTATTACTGTGATCAGGATCAACTTCAAAGGGTACGCCGGCCGAGCGCTGCGCCCGCTGCCGCGCGGTCTCGGCAGGCGAATTACGAGCGAAGTTTTGGCCGGTTTGTTCCCATTATGATCATTTGAATTTATGTCTCAACGAACAAGGTTAAATTCAAATAGAATCCGGGGTTAAGGGATGCCTTGGGACGGCCGTGCGTCAGGGATATACGATATAAATAACTAGGTGGTTGGAGCTATAAATACAACATAATTCATTAACCCGATATTAAACGGGAATAAAATTACGCCGTCCCCGAGTCCCAACTTAGCAAAACCTAATAACGTGTGAAATAATGTATGAGAGGCAGTTTACGAACAATAACAAACAGCAAGAAAACCAATAAATGAACGGTTGAAGTAAAATAGGCACTAAGTACAATAAAAAAACTAACTAACTAACCATCACGCCACACTGTTCTGTCCTGCCATACTTCTCTCGCTTCCTCTACATTCATACATCTTGTTGTTTCCGCCTAAATTGGTCACTTGTCACTTTGACACTTTAGCTGAAACTTACATTGGGTCCTGGCACTCGGCTAAGCGGAAGCACGGCTTCCTTATGGTGCAGCACACGTATCCCCACGGCACTTTTCCAAAATAATAATACCGGGGATACGTGTGCTGCACCATAAGGAAGCCGTGCTTCCGCTTAGCCGAGTGCCAGGACCGAATGTAAGTTTCAGCTAAAGTGTCAAAGTGACAAGTGACCAATTTAGGCGGAAACATCTGACAGAATTTAATGGACCACTTGTCATGCACGCACGTCGATTTTTCCGACTCCTCACGTGACCAACATTCAATATTTGATTGATTTGATCGTGCCACGTTTTCCTCGGCCTTTCTCTATTTCTAGTTCCGTTCACGCCGTTTACGTATACCTTCTTTACCATTCTCTCTTCACTCATTCTTTCCATGTGTCCAAACCATCTTAATGACCCTTTCCTTATTTTGTTCATAACACTTTCATTCGCACCACATTCACTTCTTATACTTGCATTTGTCACTCTATCATATACAGATTTGCCACACATTCGTCTTAGAGATCTCATTTCTACTGCATTTATTCTACTTTCATCCTTCTTTTGCCAGTTCCATGCTTCACTTCCATACATAAGGGTCGGCACAAGTACAATAAACAAAACCGTAATACGAAAAAAATCGTCTGTTTTCTAGAAGTTTTAATACAATTTATGGGAATGAACATATTTTGCCTGTCTAAGGCATTATCAAATGTAGCGAAACTCAAACGCGTTATTATTATTTTCTGATACACAACAGGTCGTTTGAACCCAATTACTGTTTACCTACAATAAATTTGAGCTATTATATTGATTCTCACGACATGTGATAGGAAGCCAATCTATCGCCATTTTATTGTCACGTGAATTCTACAGCAGACCAAAGACAGTGTGACAATCACACTGCCATCGCCGGGAATCGAACCCGGGACCTTCGGTATGGAAGTCAGAGCTCTTACCACTCTGCCACGAAGGTCGACCTTCATTCTCATGTGAAAGGACATGTAATTCGCATAAATTATAATAAAACTTAAAGAAATCAGACGTTTTCATTCGTATCAATTATTTAAAATGGATTTTTTTTTTCATTTAATTTATTTTTTTAAAAACCCAATTGGGTTAAATGGATACATTTTTAGATATTACTATTAATTATGTATTGTTTCAGATATATTTTATATTGAGTTGTAGTGAGTCTCCTTGTGTCTTTTGGTAGTTCATTGTAAAGTTTCAGTCCATTGTTCAATATCCTTGATTGTCCTGTCTTAGTTCGTGCATTCGGTAAGTGGTATCTGTCGCAGTTCCTGGTCCAGTGTCTGTGTATGTCTGAATTTTTAGTTAGTTTGTAGCTGCCGTTTGTTGTCTTTTCCATGGTCATTCTGTGTACAATTTTTAAGGTCTCATATTTGGTCAGGTCTGATATGTTCATTTGTTTTGTTTGTCTGTAAACTTGTATGGTTGGGGTAAGGTAGTTAATGTTATATGCTAATTATTTAATGTCTATGGAACAATAATGTCGACCTTCGTGGAAGAGTGGTAAGAGCTCTGACTTCTATACCGAAGGTTCCGGGTTCGATTCCCGGCGATGGCAGTGTGATTGTCACAATGTCTTTGGTCTGGTGTAGAATTCTCGTGACAATAAAATGGCGATAGATTATCTATGTACCTATCACATGGCATAAGAATCAATATAATATCTAAAATAAATTGAATACAGTAATTGGGTTCACACGGCCTGTTGTATACAAGGAAAAAAATAAATAAAGTATAACGAAAGTAAAAAAGTAAAATAAAAAAAACAAAGTATGTAGTATTGTTCTACGTGACATATAGATCGAATCTGCATATTTTTTTGTTGTTTTTGTACTTTGTGCCTATTTTACTTCAACCATTCAAATATTCCATTAAAAGGGTATTTGGATAAGCAGTGGAAACAATGGAGTAATCCTTAGAGGAACATTAAAACCTACATGAGGGAGTTTGGTAGCTATCCGTGGCTTTATCCCACTGCATTCCTCTTGGGCATGCTGGGGACCAATAGTTTACAGATAAGAAGGGATGGGTGCACACTTACCCATTTCTTCAGACTTATCAGGGGATTCTTTGAGAACTCCGTCATCTTGGAGGCTATCCATCTTTATGTTCCGGATGGCTATCTTCGACAGCGTCAGCACAGACTGTTTCATCTCCCAGCATGCAGAACCAACCTGCCTCTGGTGATGCCGGTGGGGAGAGCAATCAAACTGCTGAACATGATCGCTTCGGAGATCGATGTCTTTCATATTCGTGAAAGTACATTCAGAAGACAAATACTCTTGACTTTGGAGAGTATTTTGTATTCCTAATGTCGAACCATCTCTCATGCGTTCCTGGTATTATATATTCCTTATGTTTTACCTGTTCTCAATAGATGCCTTAAACTATAAAAAATGTTTGTAATGTCTTTTGAGAAAATAAACTGATTTGATTTGAAAAGTAAAATAGTAGAAATTTGTCGGAATCGATAATATAGCGCAGTATAATACACGTGGTAGGCGATCAATGAATTTGTACTTGTAGTAGACGATAGACGGGGGGCCTCCCCTCCCGGCACACGCCCTTAGCCGGCTAAGGCAGCGTGGAAACCACGTGGTCTGGCTGCCATGCCGCCTTGACTCGAGGCGGCCAATAACATTGAATAAGTTTCTGTGAAAGCTTTATAACGTTGATAGCATGTACAACAAATAATAATAATATAAACAAAAATAACAAGGATAACGTGGCACGATCAAATTAATAAAATATTAAATATCGGCCACGTGAGGAGTAGTAGAAATCGACTTGCGTGGGTAACACGATGTATGAATGATGTTCTTCTTAAATTTTTTTCCGTTTACATTACATTAAACATATACTAATATAATATAGTATATAGAAGAAATATTTAATACTATAATAATAACATCATTATTTCCTCATTCGTTCTTCCCAAACTATGTTAATGACCCTATCATCGAACGGACATCGAAAGAAGGGTTGGTGCTGGGAATAAAATAAATGGCGCACTCAAAGTCATTACTGTAATTAGAAATATATCCACAGAAGCAAAGATGGCAGTACACAATGGAGTTCTAGTGCCAACTCTCATGTATGGAAGTGAAGCTTGGAGCTGGCAAAAGAAGGATGAAAGCAGGATTAACGCCGTAGAAATGAGATCACTAAGAAGAATGTGCGGGAAAACGTTGTATGATAGAATACCGAAAGATGAAATAAGAAAGAAATGTAAGGCAGATGACTGCATCATGGATAAAATTAAAAAAGGATCCCTGAGATGGTTTGGACATATGGAACGAATGGATGAGAGTAGAATGGTTAAAAAGTTGTAAACAAGCAGCGTGAGTGGAAAAAGAAGCCGAGGACGACCGAAGAAAACATGGCATGACCAAATTAATCAATTACTAAAAGGCGGTCACACTCGAAGTCGGAATAATCGACGTGCGTGCGTGGTACGATGTATGAATGTAGAGGAAGCCCGAGAGGTATGCCAGGACAGAGTATTGTGGCGATCCATCCTCTTTGCCTACCCCTCCCGGGAAATGGCGTGATGGTTAGTTAATTAGTTAGTATCATAATACTTTCATTCGCACTGCATTCACTTCTTATATTTACATTTTACACTCATATGCAGACTTTCTCACATTCTTATAAGGTATCTCATTTATACTACAAAATATTTTAAACTGTTAAATTAAATAACCTTGTTTTTGTATCAGAATTGTATTTTATTTTACGCGACAGCTGTTTCGTCAACCTATGTTGACATCATCAGGTGTTACAATAATATATCAAATGTCAAATTTTCGTAATTTTTCGAATCTTTATGTGTATTTGTTCCTATGTTAATTTGTTAATTTAACAGTTTAAAATGTTAAGGTATCATAGTGTTTCGGCCAAAACAATGGATTACAAAATGTTTATTTTTCATTTATAATGTTTTCATTCGTTAACAATATAGTTCATATATTGTTCTAATTTCAAAATAAAAACTAATTTGTAAAACATATACTGCTACTTGCAGTCTTACAATATGTCATGTCCCCGCAGAAACATCGAAATTATAAAAATATGTTACAGAACTATTTGATCACTTCGTTTTGGAAGGCATGTTGAATTTGCGGGGCTGGCACGTCGTACGTGAATTTCCCGCTTAGTAAGAGATAAAGGCCTAAGGGAGAGATAATAGAGACATGAATTTCTGTCCATCATTTCGCCAAGTTTCCGGGAATACAAGTTAGGGCCTAACTTTTAACTTTTCTTCTTGCATTAACCGCGATCCGTGCAATCGCCAAGAGCTTTAGTAAGATCGAATATCGCAAAACTTTTGGGGGTGGTAAAAAAGCTTCATTGTAAACACGCTGTAAACATAAACGTTCTTATTGTTTCTTTTTAAGCTCAACAGAGGAAATTATTAGTAGGGTGAATAACGCGTTAAACATGGATTTATTTGTGTTTTAATAATTGGATATATTGTAAAATTATACTGCTACTGTAAACCTAACAAATGAATTGCATATATTTGTTTAAAAAAATACTGTTCTATTCATTTATGTATTTTTTTTAAATTTATGAAAAAGTTCATTTTCTCTAAATTTTATTACGTTTTATAGAAGTGACATGTGACGCCTTGTTTTAGTATTTGATAATGACCTTGCGAGGTGAAATATGTCACTTCAATAAAACACAATAAATTTTCAACAATACTAAATGTTTAATATGGAGTTTAACACCATTGTTCATAACACAATACATTTGTGATTATTTAATTCGGATGATGAAGGCATTACGCGTACGAAACACGTCGAGATAAATAAATAAAGGTTTAATTATTTTGAAGATCTGTTTTGAATCACAAAAATTCGGGAAAAATATGTATTTTATAGTCATAATAAATTTTTTTTAAACTTTACATTTTCAGAAAAAATAAATTAATACACGTTTAAACTAGCTTTTGTTTTATCGAAAGAAAAAACATTTTCAGTTTATTTTTGTATCAATGACAAAGCTCCGGCGTGTGTGAAACGAGTTGATTCGATAAAACAAAATAAAGTGGTTTAAAAACAAAGTATAAAAGAGTTTTTAAATACTTTATAATAATACCACAACACAAATTAAGTGCTTCATACGAAAGATTAACTTTTTCAGATTGTTATTAATCGAATTTAACACTTACGTTGAACGAAGAACACTAATGGATGACAAAGTTAACAGGTTGTTACATCCAAAACAACTGTTGCGAAACTAGTAAAAAAACAAAGAAAATTACTTGTTATTTATTGGGGAAATTGGAAAATTTCAATAAAAAGTAAGGGTAGAAACAGACGGATTTAGTGTCGTGTCGTGCCACCAAGTAGGTATAAAAGTAAAAGGGCTTTACTTCCTAACTAATAAAGTTAATAGGATATTATGAAGTTTACGACAGTTCGCTGCCGCGTGAATTTCCCTCGAGACACGGAAACGCCTTCGAAATAAGAAAAAAAAAAGTTTTACAAGCAAATCCGCACTCTGCTAAATTGAAAAAAAAATACGACACGAGAGCGAATTCCTATCTTGCCCCTTTTTACGCTGTTCTTTGCTCGAGAATTAGAGCTATTTGATTTCTATTTCGGTGGAGATAGGAGCCATTTTTGAAAACGTACGATTTGCTGCCACGGTAGAGTGGGCTTGACCACAGTTCACGGCTGAAAATTAACGGGAGAAATAATATATTTTTTTATGTCATATACAGTTAGTAAGTTCAAGGGAAGAAAACATTGCCGCGTGGGCGGGCTGCGATTTGAGGGTAAGGGCCCCTTCTGAGAGGTTAGTTTGTGGGATGACTGGAAAGGGGTAAGCGATGGGATGGGGAGAACCTGAGTAGGTGGGGACAGACGGTACTACCGGCCAGGCGCTCCGCTTTATTGACGGGATTACCAACACAGAGTCAAAGAGTCTGGGTTTTGCGTATCTTGTTACAAAAGGGCTTGAACTGAGATGGAGAACAGAAAAAAAGGCGAAGGTGGAAGTTCAAAGCTCTCTAATGGATAGCCAAGAGTTCAATGCACAATAATATTATGGTTATCGTATTAACATTGGATATGTGTATTTTGTATAAGCATGAATTTAATGAATGGGTTGATATATCGACCGAGAAATGAATAACAATTAAATACGGTAGAAATGTAATCTCTTAGACCACAGGTTCTCGACCTTTTAGATACATTGCCCCCCCTGAATACCCATGTCATATTTCATCTTCTTCTTCTTCTTCTTCCTCAGCCTATTCCCGTTCACTCCTGGACAAAGGCCTCCTCCATTTGCTTCCATGTAATTCTGTCCCGTGCAGACCGCATCCAGGTTTTTCTGTTTAGATCATCCTTCCACCGTAGTTGCGGTCGCCCTGCACTTCTCTTCGCCGTCCACGGTCTCCAAGTCAGCAGTCATATTTCATACCCGAATTAAAATCAAAGTTGTATTGTACATTTTGTTTTATAATACTTTCTAACCGATCGCGAATGCAGCGTTCATATTTAGATTTAAAACACGTCTTAATGCGCCCTTGAGGTGATTACCATAAAAAACTCCGCTTTTAAAAGTTAGCAAATTATTATTATTATTGTTATTTGAGATGTCATATTTATTAATTCGCATCGAAATCAAATTTTACAATTTTGCTTTGGTAGAAGTTGGAATAATTGAGAAGCACGTAGGAATCATTGGATGAATATATGAATTAACCATCACGCTGTTTCTCTGGAGGGGTGGGTAGAGAGGATGGACTGCACATACTGCTCTGCCTTGACATACCTCTCGGGATTCCACTACATTCATACTTTGTAACAAGCACGCTTGTCGATTTTTCCGATTTCGAATGTGTTTGCAACAATTGAAAGAATGTTGGTGAGTTTGTACAATTAACATTTGTCCAGTTACGAGTATGCGATCCATTATCTATTCGAAAAAATGCAGGATGGTTAGGTTATTATATGAAAGTGGAATAAGAGTGATTCAGTTGGTGGAATTGAACACTTTTCATTATGTTATTTTTAAAAAATATTAAGTACAGTACCTTGGAAGCTTAAAACGACTAATATTGAAAGAAAGGCTTAGCAAAAATCAATATATTTTAAAAATATTTCAACGAGGAGGATTTGAAAATTCTTAAGTAGCCAATGTTTAAAAAATATATAAATTAGAGTTAATTCCTAATCCATTTGAGGGGAATTAAATAAGAAGAAGAAAAATATAAGATTAATTTTATTCAAACGTGTTCGATAAGGATTTGGGTGGGTGCCTAACTATCGGAATCCTTCATAAAAAAAAGATTAGATTTTATTATTTACGTGATGGTTCCTTTCGCTTGAAGAGAAGATAAAGGAAGGAAAAGGATGATAAGAAACGTTTAGTTCGTGTTCTAGATTATCGAAACTTGAAAACATCGATAACTTATTCTAAGAATAAAACTGAATGCTTAATAAAAGTATATTTAAAAAAACAACTTTATCAGTAGACGAGCTTAGATAATGTGTGATTTATTTATCAGCATATTAGTAACAAGCAATATCGTGTTACGAAAATATTTTGCAAAATATACACGGATACCGTGAAAAAAACAGATAAATAAAAAGTGATAAGTTGGTTACCATTGGAACGAGGGGAAAAAATGAGGTTTGATATTTTTAAAACTAAAAGGCGGGCCACACTGTTTTAAACGAGCTCTCCACATCGGTCTCCACCGGCGGTTTAAAACTGTTTAGACACTTGTTTGAAACCAAAATTCGTTTGACCTTCAACAAACTTTGTGGACGGACGCGCGTTTAAACACGCATTCCACGTGTGGAGAGCTTGTTTACAACAGTGTGTGGACGCTAAACCAACCGTGGGCTCCACAGCTCTCCACCAAGGTCACCCCTGTGGAGAGTTTGTTTCAAACAGTGTGGCACGGCCTTAACTAACTATCCATCACGCCGTCTTCCCGGAGGGGTAGGAAGGTCAGAAAGAATAGACCGCCACATTGTTCTACCCTGACATAATTCTCTCTATTCCTCTACATTCATACATCGCGTCATACACGCACGTCGATTTTTCCGACTCCTTACGTGTCTGACATTTAATATTTGATTGATTTGATTGTGCTACGTTTTCCTCGGCACGATCACTTTCTTCACCATTCTGTCTTCATTCATTCATTCTTTCCATGTGTCCAAATAATCTTAACGGCCCTGTAAATATTTTGTTCACAACACTACCATTTGCACCGTATTCACTTTACACTGATTTAGCACACATTTGTCTTAGAGATGTCATTTCTGCTGCAATTATTCTACTTCCATCCTTTTTTTGGTAGTTCCATGCTTCATTTCCATACATAAGGGTCGGCACAAGAGCACCATTGTGCACTGCCATCTTAAATTTGGACAGGCTTTTTTTCGCAATGACAACGTTAAGTGAAACGTTTACTTAGTTGCCTGCCCCAACCCTTCTTTCAATATTCTTCTCTCTCCTATGCTTTGTAAACATACTTCATAAATAAAAAAACTCAATTTACTTGTTCCAGCTTTTCACGCTAACAGAGTGTCATGCTTGGTTTTTTTCGAACATTTACCTTGGACCTATTTACATTCATCAATTTAATGTTCTTCACAAAACAGAAGAAAAAAACTCGCAGCCATCTAAAAGAAATATGACAATAATATACATTGCATGAAACATTTATAATACGTATATTGAATTGACAGTCTTCGTGGCAGAGTGGTAACATCTATGTCTGCCACACTGAAGGTCCCGGGTTCGATTCCCGGCATTGACAGTGTAAAAAAATCTCACACTGGCCTTGGTTTGGTAGAATTTACGTGACAATAAAAATGGCGATAGACTAGCAATCTATAAAAATGTACACGGTAATTGGGTGTTCAAACCTGTTGTATACACAAATGTGGAAAGCAACGGGAAAACACAACATTAAAAAGGCCAAAGTGCAAGTGAAGATGTAAATAGACATTGTTGCTAACCCAATCCCTAGGATTGAAACATAAAATAAATATATTGTGCATTCACAATAACTGTGTAGGCATATTAAAATGGTTGGAAATTAAATATTATATATTTTGCACATAAAAATTTCACTGACCGCCAATGCTGAGAAATGGTACGTCGGTTTGGATGTGCGTACATACGCTTCTTTACATTAAAAATAAAATAAAAAATTCAGCTTACGATGAACGCAGGAAGCTTTGCAAGAAAGAGAATTAAATATTCAGAACAGAAAAAACACTCTCGAGATTACATCGCATAAGCAACGCATCAAAAAGAAGCCTCTACTCAACCTCAACCGGCTGCAAAGAATATATTAATAAGAAATTTGTGTTCCAGTGTCATCTCCAAGAAGAACGCCAATTCTTTTTTCTATGTCTGTGTGGGAATATAAATCCCGCGCCTTAGATCGACAAGTTGCGCCTGCACAACGATAAATATAATATAATGTCATCTGCATTATATTATAGGCAATAGTCCTGCTGTAATGCGCCCCACTTTGGCCTCGGACGTCCTCGCGCACGCACGGCTTCGTGAGCGAGTTCTTATTGCCTTGGACACGCGCTTTCACTTACTGACGTCTGTAACCGCTTCATATCTCTCTGAATTGAAATTCACTCAATGTTTGTGTCTGTGTCCACCGAAATAAACATGTACTACTACAACCGCTGACTTTTACTTAAAACACTCGCAAACCGGATAGTAGATAAGACACTGAGAGATCACGTGAGGAATATTAGAATAAGAGAAATATGTGAGGCTGAAGACATTATAAGATAAGTAGACAGCGAAGGAGGGGACTGGTACGGTCATGTCCAAATAATGGACACCACCAGACTTCCCTATATTGCACTACATAATTAGCCTCACGGGACTTGTCCTTGTGGAAGACCTCCTAAAAGATGGAAGTTTTATATTTTTAATCTCACCACTTTGCCACCAATTTCATGTTTTATCCTTCGGGTGAGGATTTTTGGGATGAAATAACTTCCAACACGATTAAATTCTTAAGAAGAGAACTTTATTCAAGTAAGAAATTTCAATAGTATAAAGATGTGTTACAAGTAAGGAGTTGCAATTGCATCTAGACGTGTTACTATTAAGGAGTTGCAATTGTATCCGATTTAATCCATGATGCGGTTCAGCTTAAATACTGTGCATTTCTTTGTTCGATGACACGTGTACCTGTGGGAACAGATCAATAAAATAATTCTCGCGTTCGAGCCCTCATGTTTACAAAAATATGAATAATATAAACAAACCTTCAATGAGTCAGACGAAGACGTGGGAACAGATCAATTAATGCATCTCGCGAATCCCTAAATATTTACTTAATATAATATAAACAAATCTTGATTCAAAATATAGACGGAGGTAGGAAACGATTCGTGTGAACGGGTGGTTAGGTACATAACAGAAGGACAACTGGGATTACACCACACAGGAAGAGGAACCCTCTGGAGAACAGACTACATAGTTAGTTAGTTAGAAAGTTTTAATCCTGGAATTGGTTTGCAGCAATTTCTTCTATTCATCTCTTCCATCCCCTGTCTTGTGCGGCTCTTTTGAAATCTGCATATGATGAGCAGCGCACGTCCACTAATAGGTTCTCCAGGTACTCTCGGCGTGGGTGTCCTCTAGAGTTTGTAAACTAAGACTACATAGGTCTACAATAAGGAAGAAGAAGACTCGTAAAGCACCCGTTCCTAAATGTATAAATTTGCGACTAATTCGTATGATTTTTATTTCATTTTTTTATTCTATGCGCAGCCCTGAAATTACAATGTATTTTAGGTACATATACCGAATTTCCGTTGCTCGTATCAAATGCAAATGAGAGCCGTCTAATTAGAGGCAATAAAAATATCTTTTGGATAATAAAATCCGCCCGAAGGATTTGCACACATTAAGGCATGCTCATGTTGTATTAAATGTGTATACGGCCGTCGAAGGAGCTCGGAACGGCATCGCTTGCGCTGGGAGTTAGACATATTGCAAGCGGAGCGGCCGCCCCATTCGGGCAAGGGACCGCGAGCTCTGCGCCCAATCGAGGAGTACATCACGAAATAGAGTCATTATTAATTAAACCATATTAAAATAACGTTCTTGATTATATACGTGAAAAGATTTATGTATTGGCTATTAAAGGCGCCATATGTTATCTAAATAAAGTACTACATACTCGTACATTAGGTATCCGGGTGGTACAGCAAAATTAACTAACAGAAGATAGATAACTAACTAACTAACTAACCGACCATTACGCCGTAGGGCAGGCAGAGAAGATGAACCGCAATACTGCTCTGTCCTGACATACCTCTCGAGCTTCTTCTACATTCTTATATCGTAACATGCACGCTCGTCGATTTATATGATTTAGAATGCAGTCATATTTTAATAATTTATTAAATTAGTCTTTCCATGCTTTCCTTGGTCGTCTACGACTTTTCTTTCTACTCACACTGCTTGTATACAACTTTTAACCATTCTTCTCTCATCCATTCGTTTCATATGTCCAAATCCTGATTCTTTTTTTTATTTTACTTTCTGTAATCAATCATGTCTTTTTTTTTTAAAGACTAACATCAAGGATTTATATCAATGCTACGAGTATTAGAGTTCATTTTAGAATCTTCAATGTGAGCAGAAAATAGCTCATTATTATGAAGAAGGAATTTGGTCGTGTCCAGGCTTAAACCCATGTCCCCTAGATCAGGAGCCAAGCGTTCTATCCTCTAGACCACCACCCGGTTCTTCCTTATTTGGTCGTTCAATATTCTATCATATATTGTTTTGCCACAAATTCTTCTCAGTGAATTAATTTCTATGGCATTTATCTTATTTTCATTCAACTTTTGCCAGCTATAAGGTTCACTTCCATACATATGGGCTAAAACTCCATTGTGTACTGCCATCTTTGATTCAGTTGATATATTTCTATTTGCAGTGGTGACTTACAGAAAATGGTTAGGTTAATATCAAAATCTTCTTCTTCAACTTGCTAAGTGTCTGTTATTACAGGATTCTCCTCCTATGATGCTGAACTACAGCTATCTCTTTATCGTTTTGGGGGTGTCTCTGGTGAACACCGTCAAATGAAGGGTCGGATTTTGAGATTTCTCTAGCCTCTGGTGGAAAAATGGTTGAAAATAAGATTTAATGGGGCTTGATCTTCCATAGAAGGTGAAATACCCATTTGGGAGTTCACTTCTTTCAGCTGATTGGCGACCGTATACAAAACTCGGATGTCCTGAGTGATGTAGGTCTCTTTGTCCCTGATAATTAACTTCGTCAAAGACAGCGCAGATTGATTTATTTTCCGCGCTGTAGAACCAACCTGCCAATGGTTATGCCTGTGGGTAGGGCAATATTATTGCTTCATCGGGTCGCTTCGGAGGTCGACATCGTTCGTGATAGTGTAAGTTGCCTCAGAGATGCAATATCAATGTTATGATTCTTTCTAATTCTTAAGCTTAATTTTTTTATGCTTCTCTTTTAAATTCTTATAATGTAATTGCAAACGATCTGGAATTATATGTCTGTAATGTTTGTGATTTTTATTTAAAAAAAAAAAAAAAAAAATGAAATGAATAAATAAATGAAAATATCAAAAATGAAAAAAAAAAAAAATAACGCACATTGTATTAACAATCGTCCGATTATATTGTCAATGGAGAATTGTTCGAAAAAATAATTGAATGTAATCGATAGTTTTTACGAAACACCTTTAATAAATTTAAACACGTCAATACAATTCATGAGTAAAGAGTGGGTGTAATAATAGAACAATGGGAAAAACCCCTTATTCTAAGAATCGATGAAACGAGTCATCAAAAATGATCCAAAACAATGTCGTGTTCACCGGCGACTGATATAAGTCGTGTAGTTTCAATCAGATAAACGGATCCACCGGCGCTGGGAACGACACGGTCGTGAATCGCATCCGTGTGAACGGTCCTTTAGCGCCATGCAGTGGTTGTGCATTTGGTAGTTTATTACGAGACTGTTGAACTTGCATAAACCGATTCGGCGGCGACACGGTGCCTGATCACCGATCACCGAGTGATTGTGTATATTGTATGAATGGCTGGCGGCTGCGGCGCTGTGAACTTGGCGCTTCAAGTTCAATCGGGATCATAAATTTAGTTAGCGCGCGACAAATACTCCATTAAATGTCCGACAGCGCAAAAACTGAAACGAGCTCGGGAATAATTCAATTGAGCCAGACAAAAGTACAGTTAGAAAAATTTCGCGAATAAAAAACTACATGCAATATCATACAGCAAAATAAAAATATCTAATTAAATGGTTAAATTACTGCTATCGTACCGGAATACTGATCGAATTTTGATTAGATTAATGCGTATTGAAATCAAGTATTCGTCTTCTTCTTCTTCTTTTTTAGCCTTCTTCCCTCCATTGCTGGATATAGGCCTCTTCCATTTTCCTTCACTCGTCCCTGTCTTGTCTCTTCCGCATCCAGGTCGTACCAGTCCAATATTGAGTAATATTTTGAAGGAAGAATACGTAAATTATGTGAATGGAGTGCAAAATCTCCGAACATCGGGTAAAACGTAGCACGATATAATCAATCAAATTTAAAATAACTGCAATTTAGTTGATATTACGTTGTATGAATATATGTGGGAGGAGATTTTTTATAATTATTATTTTTGTTGAATAGCTCCTTACATCATTACAGGATGAGCCAAATCGCTGTAAAGGGTATAGCTATTACGAGTATATTGATTTTCTTGTCATATGATAGGTAGGAAATCTATCGCCATTTGATTGTCACGTGAATTCTACACCAGATCAAAAACAGTGTGAGAATCAGACTGTAATCGCTGGAAAACGAACCAGGGATCTTCAGTGTTCCACGAAGATCGAGAGGGATGTAAGAAAAAAAGAGTGTGACAGTGTATTCTTTAAAACCATTAGAGAAAAACGACGTGGTGGGTAGTTTAAAAAAAAATAAGTATTGATGTTTTGGGTTATAAGTATGGAGTGGAAGATAGAAAGAACGAAGCGCGAACAGAGACCAGAGGTTGGAAGGGGCACCGAAGGAACGCCAGCAGGAAGTGAGGGCAGACGGGCGGTCAAGCTAATGTCCTCAAGATTGTCATTTCCTGAGGCGGAGACAATAATCGGATGCCCGAGTGTAGTTAATATGCGACCGGCGAACAAAACACACTCGCATTGTTACCGCTGGTTGCTGATGTCAGCGAGAACACAAATATGTTGTGCCATTTCGCTATCCCAGATAACGAAACTCGACAGCCGGACAGCGTTTTGATTAGGCGACGGTACAAAAACAAGAGATACCGAAAAAACAAATCTATTTTTGTCACAACTGTCAAACAAAAATAAAAATATATGCATTCGAGAAATATGTCAAGCGATCAAAGATAATGCAGAACTCTGTCACAGGACTGACGGCGTTATCGGAACGGAACTCGTACAGGGTAGCCAACGAAAACAACATAAAATCTTTCAAATCAAATCAAATCAGTTTATTAACTCAAAAGACATTACAAACTGGAAATGTTTAAGGCATCTATTAAGTACAGATAAAATATTATAAAAATACAACAAAGTACCAGGAACGCATTATAGATGGTTCGACAATAGGAAGACAAGATACTTTCTATAGTCGAGAGTATTTGTCCCCTGAACGTACCTTGACAAATATAAAAGACGTCGATCTCCGAGGAGACCGCGTTCAGCAGACTAATTGCTCTTCTCACCGGTGTCACCAGAGGCAGATTGGTTCTGGTGGCCGGTTGGTAAAACAATCTGTGTTGTCGCTGTCGGAGAAATCTATCAGGGAAAAAAAGACCAACACCCTCTAGCACGGCCGAGTTCTCGAAATATCCCCTGATTAATTTAAAGAAATGGGTTATGAGATGCCCATCTCTTCAAAGCTGTAAAGAATTGGTTCCGAGCATTCCTAAAAGAAATGCCGTGGGACAGAGCCACGGATAACTACCATACTCCCTCATGTAGAGATACCTCAGAAATTTTTTCTGAACTCTCTCCAGCATAACGGAATATCTCGCCTCGTGAGGACTTCATATCACAGAACCACTTTCGAGTCTGCTCCGAACCAACGCGTTGTATAGGACTCTGAGCACATTGGGATTTCTGAAAACTCTTCCGGTCCGAATGATGAAGCCCAACATCCTCAGTGCAATGTCACAAATCCTCTCGATATGTGCACGAAAAGTCACATTTCTTTCAAGAACCACCGAAATGATGCGAGCTGTTTTGAATATAACGCAGTTTTGGAAGTGATACGTCAGGGAGAAATATGGCTTCCATAAAGCAGAGTGGCGACGTGAATATTTAGGTGAACATTGACCTTAGTCGCGCGCCCAGCAGCGCTGCATTCGTACTCCTGCGATGCACTTCTGGGAAGCGTATTATTGAATTAGCCTCCACGGGCCGAGGCTAAACATGTTTTGTTGGATATGGATAAACATGTTTTGTTTTTCCGAGTACGGCGGCTGAATGAGGTCCGAGTGAGTCACGAGACCGCGCACTGTAAACAACTTGCATCAGAGGTGTCCGGTGAAATAACGAGGTACAAACGGCCTGTTAACTCCTCAATTAGAAGAAAATAAAATGCCTTTTACACTTACTTTAACGATTTGTTATGCCGATGTCAGATTCTACACGGAGATGAATGATTTCCTCATTCGAGACATAACAACATTATGCCGGAGGTTGTAATAAACTTGACGACATAAAAGTGCGCTTACCGAAATCGGCCGCGACAAACAGCTTGGCGCGGCTCCCCGCAACTTGGCCCTCTTGTCTTTTCCAGAATTACTCAATTATTGCATCGCCGTTTGTTGTTTTGATGATAAACGAGCGTACTCGCATCATACATACTCGTATGTATGTACAATATTTATTGTGAACAGGTACCTACTTAGAATTGTGTATTTATCACACGCAGATAAGATAAAACAATTCAAAACAAGGAAAAACCGAATGTGTCGAAAATATGAAATCATACTCCCACTCACGAGAACTATTTTAACAGCGTCATGTAAACAAAATAATATAGGATTCTTTAAAAATAATTGTGTTTAGAATTTATCAATATAGGAAACATCCCCAAAACTTGTATGAATCTTTATCATCTTAACGTTACAAGATATTACCGATACGTTATAATGAATGTCGAAAAAGGAAATGTTGACAAAATAAATGCACTTTGGGATTTTTCGAGAAAAATAAACAATAAAATGGAAAAAAAATTCCTAATCCTCTTTCTAAGGAGCACTCCTGGCCCCACATCTAACTTCGGCATAAAACAAACACCAAATCACGTTTCCAACAATGTTTCCTACAGACTTAGAGGAATAGCCATACGAGCTGAACTTCTGTAAGCCAGAAGATCTATGTCCTAGTTTAGTATTTTAATTTATGAAAAAACTTGTCATTATGGAATTCCAGAGTGTTAACGTCTTTAGTTTATCTTACTATATTGGATTGGGTGGGCGATAATATGGGTTAAGAAAGGATACATTATAATATCAAACACGATTGTTAAATTGGTTTTACAGAGATTTTATTTACAAAAAATATAGACGTTAGTTATACATTTGTTTCGCCGTACGAGGGCATTCTCAAAGGTAATTTAAGAGTTTGAAAATGCCCTCGCAAGACTAAAGAAATTTGTAACTAAAATTTTTATTTTTACTAGCTGACCCGGCGAAGACTGCCTCAGAATGAATATAATATGTTGTGTTAACTTATTAGCTGAATTCAATTCGGTTATTTATTAAGTTAAAATGACTACCACACTTTTCTTTCCTGACATATTTCTCTAGCTTCCTCAACATTCATACATCGTGTCATGCCCAGGCGTCGATTTTTCTGACTCCTCACGTAGCTGACATTCAATATTTGATTAATTTGATCGTGCCACGTTTTCCTCGGTCTTCCTCTATTTCTAGTTCCATTTACATCGTTAACATATACTGTTTTTACCATTCTTTCTTCATTCATTCTTTCCATGTGTCCAAACCATCTTTTTTTGTTGTTTTATATATATAGATATATTCCAATAAAATCTACGTAAAACAAATTAAACAATCGCGTTTGATATTATACAATAATTTAAAATAGAGTTTTACAAAACAAAAACCTAAACCATCATTAAGAAAGGATATTTGTCAAGGAGGCAATGTTCATATGAGAGTTGTACCTTCCAAGCCTCAAAATGTGTTCGTGTAAAATGTTATGTGGTGTTATTACGGGTTGGTTGGATTAACCCGTTCACGGTATACGTATCATTTGACATTCTCGGGTTGAACGGGTAGACGGCGCTGGTGACATTCATAGTGCAGTTTCACGCGGCGGAGGCGCCATGCCCGCGCCGGTGTTACCTTATCACGGCGACAGTAATCGTGTTGCCCGGGAAATAAGTAATTCTTTCGAGTACAATGATAATTGTTTTGTTTATAAGACGGCTCATTTGAACGCTCCGTAGATAATTAACACTTGACATCGTGGAAAACGGAACTGTTTTCGAACATCTAGCGTCGGAAAATATATCAACAATAACATCATTAACAATAATTGATATAAAACATGCAAGTACTCTTGTGTATGAAAAAAATATAGTTGTCGTAATTGGTATTATTTATAAATTATAAAAAGCGATGAAAATTATTTCTAAATTAATAATATTTTTTTCAAAAAAATAATGCTATTATTTGAATTTCATGGTAGAAGTATATTGTAAATAATGGAAATATAAAAAAAAATATTGTAAGCTGCCAAAATCGATCGAAGCCGTAAACATAAGTGGAATTGAACTAAATACATTAATTAACCATGGAAACAATGGACTGTCACACTTTTCTTTCCTGACATATTTCTCTCGCTTCCTCAACATTCATATATCGTGTCATGCACGCGCGTCGATTTCTCTGACTCCTCACATGGCCGACATTCAATATTTGATTTATTTGATCGTGCCACGTTTTCCTCGGTCTTCCTCTATTTCTGGTTCCATTTACATCGTTAACATATAATTTTTTTACCATTATTTCTTCATTCATTCTTTCCATATGATCAAACCATCTTAGTTATCCTTTCATTATTTTGTTCATAACACCGCACCGCATTCACTTCTTATATTAGAGGATTTCATTTTATTTTCAATAATTATTTTTCAATTTATTTACAAGCGTAACTATTCATAAATTGAAATTTTCTTTAGCAAGATCAAACATGTCATTCCCATAAATAAATAAAAATCTTCTAGATAACAGATGTTTTCATTAAAATTAATTATTGAATATGGAATTTATATCATTGTTCAAGAAGCAATATATAAATGGCAATTTCTTCTATGTCTTCTTCGATGGCCCTACAGTCCATATCGAGCCTTAGCCTACAGTATTCTTCGCCTCCAACTTCTCCTGTCCTCCTCTTCGACCCCCCAATCTGACACTCGTAACAATTTCGCCCCATCTCTCCCAACCCTATCCCTCATTGCATTTCTGGTTTGTTAATTTTTTTTTGTCTTTTCATAAATGGCAATTTCACTATATATATTTACATTTCTGTGTTTAAATGATAACCAGATTTAAATCATATTTTCTTAATAAATATTTTCTTCAATTTGGTTCCGAGTATCATAATAGTTATGTGGTTAATAAATAAACAATAATAATTATAACACGATTCACCTCGCGATCACATTTGTTTGGAATATATTTAAATAGTATCTTAATAGAACAAAAATAAACAAAAACTGCTTCACTCAGTTTCCGTAAATAAAATAATAAAAAGTCACAAACAAAAATAAGGAAAAACTGTGTAATGATGGAAAAGTCTATTTACACGTGATATGCAATGTGCCAAATATTAAACAAGGAAAACAATAGATAACAATAAGCAGATTTAGGAAAACAACGAGGAAAAATAATTTGTGCGTATAAAACACGTACCGATGCCGGCGTCTAATTTATTGTTGATATGATCAAAAACTTCAATGTCAGTAGATAATCATTGTGTTCATAATATCGGAATGGTAAATAATTCGACATTTTTTACGCAAATAGACCCGGAAAATAACATCAATTTCGATAATGTTTACTTTTTGGTTTAGATTATGAAATGTGTTTTAACTACTATCTGCAAATGTGGAAAATCATATCTCATTCCGATTACATGAGCAATTATAAAAAATATTTTTTTGAAAAATCAAAGACTACGAGAAAATTATTATTATTATTATTATTTTGTTGAATCGCTCTTTACACCATGACAGCATGAGCCAAATCGATGTAAAGGATATTATAGCTATCGTGGTGATTCTCGTGACATGTGGTAGGTAGCTAATCTATCGCCATTTTATTGTCACATGAATCCTACACCAGACCATAGACAGTGTGACAATCACACTGCTCTCGCCGAGAATCGAACCCGGAACCTTCGTGGTGGCAGTCATTACACTTACCACTCGGACACGAAGGTCATCATTGTATAAAGTCAATGGTGTTTCTTTTTTAAACTTATAATTGGGCATTAGGCAACTAAAGAGGTATACAAATTTACAGCAAAAATAACCTGTTAACGTACTTCTTCTGTTATAATTATTCTTTTCATTCCATAGATAAATATGTTAATTGTATTTATAAAACATTTTGTCGGTATTATTTATATTTACCTTCGGTCCAATTAAGGGTTAAATTACGTAAGTTAAATGCTACAATTAGTAAAAGATTCCCCGAGTGAGGTGATAATACATTAATGCTCAATTGAATAGTTTTGTAGTCGTGAGCCGTAAAGTCTTAAGTAAATTTTTGGTCGAAATGAGTTTTGATAGTCATGTTATATTTTCATAATGTTTTGAGTGTGTCCAAGGCATATATGTATAAACGATTTCTTCTTACTATACTATACATACTGTGTCGATGAAAACATAATATGTATTGTACAATCAAAATTACTTAAGACTTTATGGTTCTCAGGACAAATATGTAATTGAAAAATGTAAATTACTTAATCGTCCCATTTCCCGTGGGGGATGTTTACATGAAACCACGATATGCAATTTTTTTAAGACTTTATGGCTCTCAGATACAGAATTTATTATTACATGTACATACTTGATTTAGAAGTAAACAAGTGGCTGATTCGTACTTGTTTATATTATACTTAACTGAAATAAAGTTCAACCGGTGATTATGATATTGACGTACGATTATTAAGTATTATATTACACCATAAGTACCAACACCTATCAATAAATTAATATAAAAAATGAATACATTACACTCAAAATAATTATGCATAAATAATCATATTATACAATTTAAAAATAATATAAAAACCATTTCCGGACTAAAAAATAGAGTATAAAATACGAAATGCTAATATAACAAATAGTACAATTATTTAAATAATACACAAAAAGTTAAACATTAGAAAAACGAAGTACATGAAATAACTAACTAACTAACTAACTAACCATCTAGCTCCCCGAAGGAGTAGGCAGAAAGAATGGACAGCCACGCTTTTCTTTCTTGACATATTTCTCTCGCTTCCTCAATATTCATACATCGTGTCATGCACGCGCGTCGATTTCTCTGACTCCTCACATGGCCGACATTCAATATTTGATTTATTAGATCGTGCCACGTTTTCCTCGGTCTTCCTCTATTTCTGGTTCCATTTACATCATTAACATATAATTTTATTACCATTCTTTCTTCATTCATTCTTTCCATATGTCCAAACCATCTTAATGATCCTTTCATTATTTTGTTCATGAAACTATCATTCGCACCGCATTCACTTCTTATATTTTCATTCGACACTCTATCATACACAGAGTATCCACACATTCGTCTAAGAGATCTCATTTCTACTGCATTTATTATACTTTCATCCTTCTTTGGCCAGTTCCATGCTTCGCTTCCATACATAAGGGTCGGTGGAAGAACACCAATAATAAATTCAAAATATTATAAAAGATAAATGAACAAAATAAAGTGTATACGGAATTTTACAAAACTGAAAATATAAAACTAATAGAAATGGAAAATGTCAATTCTAGAGTGATTTTAAGAGTACATACAGAAAAAAACGCAAATAAATTGAGACAATGTTTAATTATTTGAGATATTAAAAATATTTTATGAATAAGAACGAGTAAGATTATATTATCAAATTTGAAATAAAAAATAACATAACATAATAATAGTGAAAATAAATTCGGCATAACCAGAATATTTAATGATTATATATCTGAAATTTTGATCCCTGTAGAAAAATATTACGAGACCATGAACTTTACCATGTCGATTCAAATATTACCAGTAAAGATTTTTAAACCGATTTTTTCCTCCGGCATCGAAAGCAAACAAAAAATGGTAGTCGATACCCGAATGGAGTCAACAACCGCGTAATTTTATCTAGGTACGTTATACTTGAAGTTAAATGACTGTTGAATTCATTCTATTTTAAATAAGGCAGTTAAATGATACCAACATTAAAACATGTGAGAACGTATTAAATAATGATAATTAGGAACAATACAGAGATTGGGTTTAGAAAAATAATTACAATAACTGAGTCTCGTGGGTTATGAGGCAGGTAGGTACAATATTTACGTGAACGGGGATCATCGAACCTCCCGTTTCCCGCGCAAACGAGACTTCCCGCCAAGCCGCGCGTTGGTTCCCGCCGAACCACGCGTAGACCACGCTGCCTACTACGTACTACTATCGCCGGGTACCTACTCTCGACTTTTTACTACGCGCGTAGGTAGGTACCAACACACTTTCGTTGATGCCGCGAGTCCGGACGGCCTGCCTTGTGCCTGCGTTTCGGCAGAGCTTATCAAGGCCGCAGATGGCGCGGATCGGATACATCAAACTTCAAACGTCTTCGTGTATGACAGCGACTATTTCGATTCACTTTTGTTTTTTATTCTTAACTTAAAAAAAAAAAACAATATTTCATATCGTATCAATGAATTCGAAATAAAATATTGTAAGATAATCTAATGATTTTACTGAAATTTCTTGATGGAAGTTCATTTTAAATAATAATTAAATAAAACCATGTTTTTTAACTACTTCCACTTTTGTTTTTATTTCGACAGCAACCGGTTTCGCCAGGCTCGCTGGCATCGACAGACTGTTGGACCAGTTGGAAATAAAGACAAAAGTGGAAGTAGTTAAAAAAACATCGTTTTATTTAATTATTATTTAAAATATTGTTAGAAAAAACAATAAGAAGATTTTATTTCGTTGGCGTAATAAGATTTTTATTTTAGTACAGATTACAGTAGAAAGTTATTATTATAATTTATCTATTAATTTTGCATCTTAAATTGAATATATGCAATTTGGGAGTGGTTTGTTTTAACCCCTATAGAACGACTGGCTACATTTACAGTCAAAAATAATGGTTTCAGACTGCAGCAGACTACATTTGCAGCTCACATTTTTGAATGTTTATTATAATAAACCTTTGTACTTTAGTTTCTTACTGTTAAATTGTACGTAATATTATGATAAACTGGAACTATCTAAGCTGTAAATGTAGCTAAACAAAATGTAAGCACATTTTTTTTACTCCAAATCATGCCAGCTGCGCAATGAGGGCTAAGTAGTTTAACGAGAGGGTGAAGAGCATGAGTTTAATGACTAAATAATAATAAAGTTCAGACATAAACAAACAGTAGAATAAACACATGTTAATATTTATTTCCATGTTAACCTATAACCGATTTCAGAGAACGAATAATTAGAACCCACGGTATTCCACGACTTTATTCACGTTAGCAGATTTAAAAATAAAACTCAAGAATTTAATAGAAAAAAAAACTTAAGAAGTAAAATATATTTTGTTTTCCCTTATTCAGTATTCAAATATGTACTACCTCTTCAAACTGGAGAATTCGAAATCGTCATGAGTCAAGTCGTTCCTTGGAACACTTGCGTTTCAGTCATATTTGAAAAGAGCTAATAAGACGTTTCCGGCTTACTCACATCAATAACAATCTTATGAGATGAGTAACTCACAACCATTACATGGTGGATTGCGAAGTACAGTGTGCATTTCAGAAAATACGTAGAAGCGAAAAATACGATAATGTTGTTTTTGTACCGATCATTGAGCATGGTAAATAGAGGTGAAACATGATATATAAGTGAACTCTATGTCTGCGGGAAGGGTAATAATACCCGTTACACTGGACTGAAGGTGGTCGGCGGGAATGGTATAAAAAATTATATTAGCAGAACCATTTAATGCGATAATCATATTTAAAATTTCAAGCTACTCTTATTAATAAGATAGTAAATCTACCCGCAGGCAAAGAAAAATATTTAAAAAAAATCAAAGTCATTAATTGTAATTTGAAATACAGTGTCGGCTATGTGAGGAGTCAGAGAAATCGACGCGCTTGCATGACACGATGTATGAATGTTGAGGAAGCGAGAGAAATGTCAGGAAAGAAAAGTATAGCAGTCCATTCTTTCTGCCTACCCCTTCGGGGAGACGGCGTGATGGTTAGTTAGTTACTTAGTTAGTTAAGTAATATAAGAATATAATAAGATAAAAAGTGCTCCCGTCAATTTGGAGATATTTCGTGTACGAGTATAAGTGAATTGTTTTGATCAATTTGATTATTGCTGCTCTTGATGATAGTTATTTGTGACAAAAAATACGTTTTTACTGTTTTGGTGTTAAAATTATATAAGTTTTTTCGTTGATAAATAGAATTTTGACAGGTGTAAAAATAAATTTTTCATTTGTTCCAATGACAATTTGAATAAATTCTTCAATAATATTTTTAAGTTCTTGCTGGTGTTGGATTGTTTTAAGTGCCTAATTACAGTAAATTAAAAAAAAAACAGTGGATAACGTGGAATAAAAATTAAATAAACACAAATGTCCGGATCGTCCAGCTGACGACAAGTGCACCATCTAAAAGAACATTATGTGTTAAATTAATTTTCTTTGTTATTTTATTTTATATCATTGTATTTCAGATAATTTGTTTTAGATTTATTATGTAGACGTTGAACGATCGAAGTGTGCGCGGGAGATGCCTTTTGGTGGCGATGAGGTTCGCAACCCATCACACCGCGTCTCTCGCGATGGCGAAAAGAGAAGGATGGAGTGCCGCATCGATTAAAGTGTGGCAGTCCATTCTTTCTGCCTACCCTTTCGGGGAGACGGCGTGATGGTTAGTTAGTTAGTTAGTTAAAAAATGATATTATATAATGTTAAAAAAGCTCTTTGGCAGATATTGAGTTTTTTTTCTTTGCGCGTATTGTAGAATGAATTTCTAGGTGTGCGTAAGCGCTGGCGAATAATTGAATAAAATACGGTTCCATGTAAGTCTTAAATAATTTATCCAAGTGGGTCTGCCCTGGCTCAGACTGAGGGTAACTCCAGACGAAGGGTGGGCTCCCCCCGCCCCCTAGCCCGCGCAGGGGTCGTTGGCCCCGGCCAACGGGCCCCCGGGACGCTCTCCTCGGCCCCCCGCGACACCGCCCCCGGGGTGCCGCAGGGGTGACAAACTAGAAATGGGCTATAAGTTATCCGAACTCGATTTGATTAAATTGAAACATTACAAAATTGTACTGGAAATTAGCTAGAATAGAAGTTAAGATAAAAGAATTATGACAAATCATAAAAAAAACATCTGAATATACATCAACTTGTTCTGGTCCAATCAATGTTGCATATGACCTGACTGCCCTGCGACATGCACGGAGGAGGAACTGGTTCGTGGGTACGGCAGCGCGGTCCAGCTGGCTGACTTTTTGGCCAACATTATTTTATCGAGTTTCTATTGAAACGACGAAGAAAAAGCATCTAAATCATCCCTCGGAGTGCCGCATCGATCAAGTGCGGCAGTTCATTATTTCTGCCTACCCTTTCTGGGAGACGGCGTGATGGTTAGTTAGTTAGTTAGTTTAGCCTTCTTTCGGAGGACCACTCTGGACCACATATTTAGGCCCCGCATAGACCAACCACTAAATCATATTTCCAACAATGTTTCCAACTGACGTAAAAGAGATAGCCATTATAGCTGTTCCCCTATATGCCAAAAGATCCAAGTCCAAGTATTCCAAATTTTAAATGTATGTGACAAATAAAATGAAATTTGAAATTTTTAGTAAAAAATAACTTACAAAATATATCCGAATTTCCTACACTTGATTTATATTATTATTCTTCCTAGCCTATATCACATTTACTTGGAGTCGGCTTTTTTGTGTGGCGTCTTCAGGAATGTTTGTCCTGGGTGGTATCTTGTGGGATCCGGTCTCCTTGGAGACTCCTGTTGGTAAGAGTTGATTTTTAATATTAAAAATAGATAAAATAACATACAATAAGCATAGATCTTAAGTATTTTTTTTTTAAAAGTAACCAAGAAGTCTGAGATAATTAATTAGGGAAATAACTGAATACAGGTGACTGAGGTGGCTCTGAGGATGGGCGGGCTGAAGTGGCGATGGGCTGCGCATATCTGCCGGAAAACCGGCGGCTGATGGGGGAGACGGGTTCTGGAGTGGAGACCGTGTACAGGATTCCGCAGAGTTGGGCGTCTCCTTGCCCGCTGAACCGGCGATCTGAAGAGGATTGCTGGACATGGATGGATGAGAGCGGCAATGCATAGGGGGCGGTGGCGTGCTTTGGGAGAGGCCTACGTTCAGCAGTGGATGACAGACGGCTGATGATGAATGAACTTATATCATGGAAATTTAATAATCAACGTAAACTTCCGTCGTCTCGGGCACCAAAGAGAATCCCTGAGAGTCATCCAGGTGGAAAGAGAAGGGTCGGTAGGCCTAGACTCCGATGGGAAGATGAGCAATCGAAGAAGATACCTACTCTTTGTTAAGTATAAACGAAACAATATTATTATAGAAAAAGAAGAAAAATTCAATAACTTTTGATAATACGCCACTCTTCGTAACACATAGGTAGAAACTTGGGACTGAAATGCTGTATTTTAGCGAAATTGAAAATGTTCACGTAACCCGATAGAAAAAATGAAATAATACACATTATTTAACGATGAATGAGTACGAGGTAGCCCACTCAGACTTATTGCATCGCGGTGCGCCACCCCCTCCCAGACCGGGCGCGGGGTGCGGCGGGGATAGCGGCGCGAGAACCCACCGGGCGGGGGTAGGTTTAATCATATTTCGCAAAGCACTACGTACTATAGTAGTACTACGCCAGCCGCAAAAATACGGGGGGAACACGTGGCCGATCGGAATACGATGAACCGATCTGATAATAAAGACAAATGGAAAACAATTATTATCGCCGGATCGTACGTCAAGTGATGAATTATTTCTATGTGGGGTACTCGTACGTGCCCCGACTACGAGGACTGAGTGTGCATAAGTACCATCGGATTAAAATTTAAAGGAGGAAGCGTACGGAGCTTTGATATAATTGAATTATGCAAAAGATCCACGTGCCACGTGATTAGTTTGATCATTCGATAGGAAATATCTAATCTACGAGTACTTGGAATACCCAACGGATTTTGAAAATTCAAAAGAAATGAACCTTAACATATATTTTTTTGAATGTATACATATACTTGTATACGAATACTGGATTCCACCCATTGCGGGTTATGAATTCATGATTTAATTGTATCTCAATAGAGACGAAGATGCAAATTGGAAACTGAATATGGTTGATAAAGGTGTTTACAGGACTTATGACCTGTCATTAGTTGGGTTAAGCGCACGCTTTATGTAATTACAACATTCCCCATTCCACATAAATCAAATAATAGTTTTAGAAGAGGGCGTTCCCCTCGACGATTTTCCGGTTATCCTCAAGAATCAAAACTTGCAAAGGTATTCCAGGAGATGGCTACCAGCATCATCAAAAAAATTAAGAACACTAAATAAATAAAATTATTGTAAATATAGTGAATCTTATCTTCCCATAGTCTAAAGCTGCATCAAGTGTAGGTAAGGGATTGTTATTTTACAGTGAAGATATTTTTTATTTTTTTGTTAAGTGTCGCAAACCTTTGAGAATGGTTCAGTTCAACTCAACCACCGATAGGAGAGGAACAAGAAGAAGTTTAAACAAAACGGCTTTATAATTAATACGAACGAAAATGTCTGTTTTCTAGGAGTAGGTATTATTGTATTTTATGTCAAGGACATGCTTCGCCTTGTTAAGACTTTATCAAATATCGGGGCATTTTATAGGATGAAAGAATGAAAGTAGAAAAAATGCAGTATAAATGAGATCTCTAAGACTAATGTGTGATAAAACTGTACATGATAGAGTGTCAGTTGCGAATATAAGAAGTAAATGCGGTGCAAATGCAAGTGTTATGAACTAGATAATGAATGTACCGTTAAGATTGTTTATGGAAAGGATAAATGAAGATAGAATGGTGAAAAAAGTATTTGTAAATGACGTGAACTGATTAAAAAAAAGAGAAAAGCCGAGGAAAACGTAGCACGATCAAATTAATCAAATATTAAATGTCGGTCACGTAAGGAGTCGTAGAAATCGACGTGCGTGCATGACACGATGTATGAATGTAGAGGAACCGAGAGAAGTATGTGAGGACAGATCAATGTGGCGATCCATTTTCGCGTGATGGTTAGTTAGTAAGTTAGTTTTTAGGGCATTTTATAATATTTTAACAAGGCGAAACATGTCATTCCCATAAAATACAATAAAGCCTCTAGAAAGCAGACGTTCTCATTCGTTTTAATTATTTATTATGGAGTTTTATACCACTGTTCAAAAACATTAAAAAATCGTTTCGGTTATTACTATATATATAAAATACACTTTAAAATGTATACATGAATCGAATCATTATTGTGAAGTGCCACGAGGGAAATTATGTGGGAAACTAATAAAGAAGAGATTCCCATTTTAATATGACAATAGGATACTGTATGCACGTTGGATTAATAGTGATATTCGGATGGTAATGTGGTAATTGCCCGCATACAACAAATTGACCGAATTGACCATTAATGGTTCTATTAATGCGTTTATATACTGACTCATCATGATACACGAAATTTCAATTAAATGAGTTAAAAAATACCAAAGAAATTTGGAATATTCTAAATTAAATTGGATAGGGTATATTGGAGCACACATGCGGCGGGTTAATGGACGGGATTCACTCTTACATTCACTCTTTTCACACCCAAGTAGAGTGATCTATTTCGTAACGCGATACCCTCAAATGGTAAGACCACATGTCATCAAAAATTAAACCGGATATGAAAACACTTTAAGGTTTCACTTTGGTGAAGTATCAAATTGACGGAATAATTTAACTTCTGATGGACGGTCGGATGCGGAGAGGGTATCCTTTTCTTAATAACTTCAATTGTAAATCATATTTAAAAAAAAAATAAGAATATTAATTTCATGGCGTCACTTTGGAAGAACCAATTGAACTTAAAAAACAAAGTCAAATTCTACGGTAAACAGGAATAATAGTGTGTAATATATGATTATGTATTTAAAAAAAAACATAAAAGATCACTTATGAAAAAACCGCCGAATAAGGAACGGAAGCTAATGGGTCTCTCTAATATTTGTAATATTTGTCTTAGCACTCCCCCTTACCCAATGCTCTGCTTAATGTGAAATTACAATTTGACTTAGATTTTGTTTTAAATAAACAATTTTTCAAACAATATTTATTCCTTCATGGGTGAATGTTCCAGTCGAGTTTTTTCATGGTTTTCTCAGCTATGAAGAAAATGTCGAAACATAATTAGATAGCCCATGGACCAATGAGCTTGACTGTGACAGCTCAGAAACAGATTAACTAAACTGAGTGGACTTTTCAAAAAGAGAACAACAACGAAAAAGTACAGTAATAAATAGATCATTAAGATCAGCAAGTATCAAAAAGTAATGTAACCAAATAGAGTAAAGTGGAAGAAAGTAGGTATTATTAACAAAATTATGAAATTATCTCTGCGATGGTTTGGACATATGGAACGCATGGATGAAGAAAGAATGGTTAAGAAAGTATACGTAAAATATTTGAATGGAGTACACAGTCGTGGGAGACCGAGAAAAACTTGGCATGATTGTATCAATTTTGAAGGTCGGTCATGTTAGAAGTCGGACGAAACGAGTGCGTTATGACACACTGTATGAATATGGAGGAATCCAGTAGGGAGTAATATAAGGATTGAGCAGTGTTTTTTTTTATCTCTGCATACCTCTACGGGGAAACGGTGCGATATTTTTTTGTTGTTGAAAAATATATGATAATAAATTGAAGATTTATCATCCTGTGCATATAAACATTTACATATATCATATTACGAGAACGTAATATTGTGTATACAAGTATTAGAAAACTTACAAAATGAGTGGAGATGTGTTTAACATTGTTTTTCAGTACAATGGATTACGAGTCGTTGTAAGAAGCAAAACAAACAAAAAATCACCATATATTTGATTACACATTAAATAAACAAACATCGTACGAAACAAAAGTGTATTCAATAAAATGTAAGATAAACAAAAACAAATAAAATACGACAACAATGAATGCAAAATTAAACAATACAAGAAAATGTAAACGAAAAATAAAGTGAATACAAACTTATTATCGACCGAAACAAGGAACAAAAATTCTTTATTATTGAGTGTATTCTATCATATATCGTTTTCCCGCACATTCTTCTCACTGATCTAATTTCTACGGCATTTATCCAACTTTCATCCATCTTTTGCCAGTTCCAATACATCAGGGTTGGCCTCTATTATATACTACACAATAACTCCATTATATGGTATATTGCCATCTTTGCTTCAGTGGATATATTTATTGTACATTTTCGTGATGACTTCGAGAGCAGAATTTATTTTATATCCAGCACCAACCCATATTTCGATGTCTTTCTCCATTTTTCCATCTCTTGTAAATATGCTTCCTAGATAAATAAATTAGTTAACTTGCTCCAATTTATCATCGTTCGTAGAGCAGAGTTGTACATTTTATTTTATATTTTAGTGTGGTGCCTTTTTGGTGGATTAAATACGAGTATGTAGTTGTATGATATGAATGTAAGACAAAGGCTTTCTATTGATTCATACAAAATTATACGATACAAATTAATAAATTATTAAAAATTACGAAATAAATACATGTTAATCTTAAAAAAAGTTATTAGAGGTGATAATAATCAATATAATGATTGCTCAACCCATCGGCATTACAAGTGGTAGGATGGTTCTGCAAGTTAAAGAATAAAACAATATTGACTGATACTGTAAAGCCTCAATATGATAAGACTCGTATAATAGAATAAGTCATGAAACAGCCTAAAATGAATCCCTTTGAAGCTTCAAACTATTAGACACCACCAAAATGTCCAAGAATGCTTAAATGTAGTTAGACAGGAAGGTCAAGGTAATCAGTCTTCTTTTTCTAGTTGTTTTAGAACATTGGTCTATTCCTGTAGTCAGGTTGGCCATTCTTGAGAGGTTGACTAGAGGGAGACTAGAGGAGGGAGCTATCCCTCCATCTCTTTGGCGGTTTTCCGGGAGGACGGTAGCCAACGCGAATCTGATGCGCCACAACGTGTGGGATTCTGGAGGAACCATCATCTGCAAGTGCCCATTCTTGTATCTTCTGCGTTGTCTGCCCTATCTTATGATATCTTCCACCTCGCAGATTTCGCGAAAAAGGCATGTTCCTCACCCTATCAGTTCGTAAGAGGAAAATCTTTGTATGAATTTTCTATATATTGTACTTGGATTTTTATTATATTTATAATCCGAGATTCAATGTTTTTTTTTGCAATATTCTCCGTAACAATGACATTTAAATTAAAATATTTTTACTGACGTCAATAAAGGACAAAAAGCGACGAAGAAAAAATATAATTTCATCAAAATATGATCATTAAAATATTGTTTTGATCAACTTAATGCGTCATGTCGGACGTATATAAATATATATTTTTAAATAATTCATTACACATAAAAACTCATCCTTATACTATTGTATATGCATTAAAAAAAATCCTGATTTGAAAACACATTTTTGTTTAATTTTTGATTAATGTATTTTGGGTATACCCGTGATGCATATACATTTTTGTGGTGGATATTTAGGAGATAACTGCAGTCTCCGTAAATATGGTAGATATATGTGGGTTAAGTATGTGATCGCTGTATCCGGACCGTACCGTGCCGTCAGCAAGACATTGCTATGCATACAAATAACAGAAATTCATTATTGTGGAGGAAACATCAACGATTTCCGATACCATGGTGCATGTATATGGGTGCAACAAAAATCTGAGAAATAATCCGGACAACTGATAATGTTGTTCTACGTTTGGTATATCTTAAACTTCATGTCCCAAGGAATAAGAACCTAACTAACTAACTAACTAACCATCACGCCGTCTCCCCGAAAGGGTAGGCAGAAAGAATGGACTGTCACACTTTTTCTGATGCGGCACTCCATCCTTCTCTTTTCGCCCCGCGGGAGACGCGGTGTGATGGGTTGCGAACCTCATCGCCACTTAAGAACCTTCTTTATTAAAATTTTCAAAATTGTGTCAACAACATAGCTGAATCAGATTGATGTAATATATGAAGATATCGCATTGTAGACAATATAATTAAACAACAACAACAAACCATTACGTCGTTTCCCCAAAAATGTAGGCAGAGAGAATGGACCGCCACACAATTCTATCTTGACATATATTATATAATTAAGCTAATAGACAAATAGAAAATATAATTAAAGCTATATATTATGTAAGCTATAGTTCTTATATTAAAAAATATCCCGTTTAAGAAGAAATTCTCTGATGCTGGGAATCAATGGTGAGAGATAAATATTATTATCTTCATATCGTTCGTAAAGATTAAGTGATTGATATCTATGTAAGCAAAGGAAAATCCGGTAGGCAGTGAGTATCAAGTAATCGAGCGAATCACTTTATAATGATGAAAGCAATCACGACCGCTACCTATGGCAATGCCATTGTTGGCCGATTGTCTTCGAATTTCCTGTAGCATGTTTACAGAGCTGTATTGGCTTCCAATCTTTCTTGGGTAAACAAGAAAGTTTGCTCCAATATAATAGCCATAAGTTAGGCAGGCGTGCAAAGAATACTCGACCGCAATCCGATACACACACTATAGCCGTGTAGGTTCCCTAGGTTGTATATTCAGTTCATTATACATTTCACAATACACATATCCATGCGGGAACTACTAGATATAACTGTACACCGTCAAAAATACGATTCAATCAATAAGGAAATATAGATAAAAATCAATATTCTTGACAGAGTGGTAAGAGCTCTGATTGCCAATCCGAAAGTTTCAGGTTCGATTCCCGGCGATGGCAGTGTAATTGTCACAATTTTACTCATTTGGCAAAATAATATTAAGAAGGTATATAGATTCTTATATGGAAATGAAGAATGGAAATGGCAAAGAAAAGATGAAACAAGACAACTTATAAATATGTAAATCGTCAACTTAAGTTTTGACATACAAAACTCTTCAAAATTATTATCGTAAAATTAACTCATTATCGGCGGATAGTTTCGCGTACTAATTACAAGGAGTACTTTGTAGCTGAGTTGTCCATAAAAGCCCACAGCATTTCCACAAAATCAAGAGGAAGAGACCGCCCAACGACAACATGGTGGGCCGATATGGAAAAGGAGTAGCAAACAAGAGAACCCGACGAGAAGTGGAGATGCGCCAGGATAGAAATGTTTTACGTCTTCGTACAAGAAGGGCCGACCCCAGATGATGGGTAATGGCGAAGGGAAAGAAGAAGAGTTTGTAGGTGAAATACACTGAGAACATTTAACTGTGTGTATAAATTCAGGTGAGAAAGGAATAAGGTAGTAAAATTACGCTTCTAAGAGATTACGCGGAGTTCGAAAAATATAATATATTTATATCATTCCTGTTGGTCACCACAAGTCCAGTAAACGGAAATAAATACCCCTTACCCAGACAATGTGTTAAATACATACATTTTCAGTATCCATTATAAAGTAGAGATCCAATTCAATTTCTGGTAGTCATTTCAGATATAAAAAGCTTACGCGAGAACTGTAAAGAAGGTAGTGACGTACTGAACATTTTCCCTGCATGATGTAACACGTTTCAATGCGTTTCTGAAAAGCGTCAGAATTATATTTGTTAAAGAAAACATTAACGTAGCGCCATTAACCGAGATATACTGGGAATAATAAAGTGGACTATGTGTGCATGGTTTGGGTTTTCTGAGAACACACAAACCAGGACCTCACTGAAATGTACCCACGTGGGAGTGGGTTGTATTTTCATATTATAGGACTAATTATAGAAATCGCCAATCGAAATTGAGACGGCTCGTGGGATAAAAGCGTTCGGTAATAAAGATGCGATAAAATAAAGCATTCTCCCAACCATATCGAGTATTCTTCGAAGTGAATGAATTTGTACAGATTTATGAACTGAAGTATTTTATCACAATTGAATGGTGTCATGTTTCCAAATATATATAATACAATAAATTTAGCAAAATGTGTTTTTAAAGAAAATTGGCATCAGATTATACAAGCAAATATAGTATAATACATCTTCACAAAAAAAAAACTAATTTGAAAAAAATAATAATGGGAAAATAAAATGATATTCGATAAACTAACATACTATCCCTGAGAATTCATATTTCTAAACTTTTAAAAATAAAATAACTTTTTTATACTTAAAACGTTTCGAATGTAGAAAATCTTCATATTTGGGGACGACATAATAATATAAATAACAAACGCTCTCCCGATGATAATAATAAGTTGGAAAAAATATAAGCTCCGATTTTATGAATTATACTTGATCGAACGAAGTATTTTTATCGAACAGAAAAACAATGCTACCGATATTTTTAAATAAGGTGTAACAAAATTAAGACTATACCTGAAAATAATTATTTTACACCGGTCATAGAAATACGTATTTTTTTAAATAAATTGTTTTAGTATATTCTCGTTTACTTAAATTAAAATGGGCTTTACATATTTAATTGTATTATATATTGTATTATAATTAAACCATTACAGTGACGCAATCGAAGAATCTTAAATAGCTTACTACAGCCATTGACGTCCACTGCTGGACATGCTCTCCCCCCACACTTCTCCAGTTATTCCTGTCTTGTGTCTTTCGCATCCAATCACCAGCAACATTTTGACTATCATCGGACCATAGTGTGGGGGGTCTCCCTATGTTTCTATTGTCTTCGCGTGATCCAAGAATTTAACCTGGTAATATCCAACATGAACACCCTGAATCGTGCAGGAGTAAATAGAGAGCTGCTGACATTAATCAAAGTCCGCAAGATTTCATATCTGGGTCACGTTCTGCGAGGAGAGAAGTATCGCCTGATGCATCTAATATTGAAGGGAAAAATAGAGGGCCGCAGGGGGGCAGGGAGAAGGCAGATCTCTTGGCTGCGCAATGTGAGGGAATGGACGGGAATCAGAACTGTGGAGGAACTATTCCGGACAGCGCAGGATAGGAAAGAGTTTACCAGAGTGATCGCCAACGTCGGGGGGACCTGACAGGGCACTTTAAGAAGAAGAAGAATATCCAACAAAGACGTCGCGGCGCTAGCTGTAAACAATGGCAAGTATACATGAACTGGCCGAGATTGATATTTAATTAAAGCCAGCAACTGATTTAAAATATGGCTGTCATAAAAATACACAATTTACGAGTACAAAGCGCTGCACTTACCGCATAAATGAAAAGAAAAACGGGGGAAAGAATATTGTAAATGATGATAATTTAAAGCAATACCGAATCTGAGGGGTTAATCAGCGGCCGCCAGGGGCGGATCGTGACTCACGCCTCCCACCGCCGCCCGCCCACTCTAAGTGGCGAACAAACAAGGAGACATATCGCAAACACCGGTATTAAATTACAATCAAGGGTACTAGTCTCGCGCCCGCGTCCCTTCCGGGAAGAAAGTCGAGATTCATTGACATCGGCTGAGGCTGATTGGCGAGCGCCAAAATTCGATTTGCATACATAAACATGGTAAAATTATGAAATCAGAATAAGATAATAGTAAATCAACAAATACCAAGCGCAGAGATTAGGAAGAAATGTTTCCTAAATGTTTTATGTTTTTTAATAGATCTCATACCTTTGCCAAGAATTTTATGTTTTATCCTTCGGGTGAAGATTTTTGGAATGGAATAACTTCCAACACGATAAAAATTTTAAGAAGAGAACTTTATTCAAGACGATGTTACAAGTAAGAAATTATAATGGTATAAAGATGTGTTACAAGTAAGGAGTTGCAATTGTATTTAGACGTGTTACTATTAAGGAGTTGCAATTGTATCTGATTTAATCAGCTTAAATACTGTGCATTTCTTTGTTCGATGACACGCGTAACTGTGGGAACAGATCAATAAATCATTCTCGCGTTTGAGTCCTTTTGTTTACAAAAATATTAATATTATAAAAAAACCTTCAATGAGTCAGACGAAGACGTGGGAACAGATCAATTAATGCATCTCGTAAATCCCCAAATGTTTACTTAATATAATATGAACAAATCTTGATTCAAATAGATAAAAATATAAATGAAAGCTGTACAAATGTTACGAAAAGTCAATTAAGATATGGCCAAATAAAATAATAAACATATTGTAAAAATTGTCGGGCGTATTGAACTCGATGTATCGGTATATCAGGATAGTCAAGGAATAATCTCGTTTTTTTAGTTTACCCCGCCAAGGATACGCAGTGATGGTAATTTAGCGTAACTATAAGCATAGAGACATACTCGTATGTTAACTTAAGGAGGACATATTTATGAGTGGGCAGATAAATGCAAAGTTTTAATGTCCTCTTGTGTGGTCGAATTTTCGTTGTCAAATTATTATAATTCGACGATCGTCTCATATAATAATTTTCCGGGCAAAACGTTTGCATCACGCTGATCACACTTAATTCAAGAGATGAAATCTCCACCGTTTCCTGTCGCTGTCATTAGTATGCGGCGGCCGCTTAACGCACACCCGACACATGTTGGGCATTGTTTTTAGGCGAGGATTTTCAATGTGTAGTGTTGTTCCACCCGAACAGGAAATGACAGTTAGTGACAAGTCGAAGTGAAGGATCCGCCCGCGTCAGCGCAGCTTCCCGCCAAAACATCTGCCCGCCCCCTGCGGGCCCCGCGCGCCGAGCCGAGCCGAACGGTTCCGAGTTCAGTCGAGCGGGCGAGAGAGCCGTCCTCGGGCAGTCCGTTGCTCCTGCGAGCGGTCCTTGCCCGCGTCTGCCTTAACATTCTCGCGGATACGTTCGTCCTTGTCCCACCCGAGGCCGCCCTCGCAGGCCGCCTCCTCCCGCTAGCGCCGTCCCTGTCCGAGGCTCTATTGTCCTTGCCTTTAGCGTCAAGTTGCGTATCCTTTGCGCGGTAAATGTTTTTGTTTTTTGCCTCACCGGCTCGGGACAGCGGCCGGCGGCTGGCGCTGTTACGCTCCGCGCACAAGTTCACAGAAGTCGTATGTTATTGGAATATGACCATTGAACTTGGTAAACTCATTTCGGTTATCTTTGATCAAGCCTGGCATTTGAATACGGCGTAACCGAAAACTATGATGTCTCACGAGAACTGAGAATGGCCTTCAATCTGGAAATGTTTATAAATAAACATTGCGTCAGAAATGTTATACATTACGAAATCATTATAAAAATACAACATTACACACAAAACGTAGGTGGATGAACGGAAATATTATCATTTTCTATATTAAAAAGAACTAGCACTTTCTAAAATATATTTTGTATAATAAATTAAAAGCTTATAATGTATACCTACTAACGGTAGAAAGTTTGACAGGAAAAAGTTTATTTAGTTACGGTTAACGGTAAAAGTTTTGCGAGTGGGTAACAATGAAATTTCACCTAATTCTTTAGTAGAGTCGAGCAATAATAAAAACAACTTGTAAACACAGGTGAGCGCAAGTTCGCGAGAATGCATTTAAATTATTAGAATAAGAGGTAGAGACCGTTCATTTCGGGGAGATTGTTTGAAATAGTGTGAGTAACATATACTGTGATGGTTACATAAAGCTATCTAATTGGTTCCTGCGTCTAAGTAGGCGGAGCGTAAGGCATTTGCTCCTAAAATAATCGACAATTAGAAAATTACTACGAATTTAGGAAAATGAGTTAATTTTAATAATTAATAGACATGTTTAAGTTTTAAATTTACCAGTAAATTGGGAACTTCCAGAGCATTCCTTTGAATTTAACCATTTTATAATATCATTAAGAATGTTGGCTACAACCTTAATTGTTTTTCCAAGAAAAAACATAATGGAGTTTATTTTTGTAAATGTTACAATTGAAGCTGATATAATTTTAATTGAAAAAAAGTTTACTTATTACAATGTTCGAATAAAAATAATATTAATATAAATTTTCTTATGAAGCATTTACTTTGTGGTTAGACATTAATTTTTTTAATTATTTGTATTTGAAATAAAATAAAATAAAAACACCGAACATTGTTTTTCACAGTGGTGCATAGTGGTGAAAAACAAATTACAGTGTTTTTATTTTATTTTATTTTAAATATAAATAATAAAAAAAAACTATAAATGATTTATTTTTTAGCTGTTCATAAAAAATAAAAATAAAAACACTGTAATTTGTTTTTCACCACTACGGATAGTGGGGAAAAACAAAGTACAGTGTTTTTATTATATTTTATTTTAAATACAAATAAAAAATAACAATATTGATAATTTTTTTTAGCTGTTCATAAAAAATGAAATAAAAAGAGCTTCCATTTTTTTAATATTAAAAAATTAAAAAAGGATCCCTGAGATGGTTTGGACATATGGAATGAATGGATGAGAGCAGAATGGTTAAAAAGTTGTACACAAGCAGCGTGAGTGGGAAAAGAAGCCGAGGACGACCGAGGAAAACATGGCATGACCAAATTAATCAATTACTAAAAGGCGGCCACATTCGAAGTCGGAATAATCGACGTGCGTGCATGGTACGATGTATGAATGTAGAGGAAGCCCGAGAGGTATGCCAGGACAGGGCATTGTGGATATCCATCCTCTCTGCCTACCCCTTCGGGGAAATGGCGTGATGGTTAGTTAGTTAGTTAGTTAGTCCATTTTTTTTATAACGCACTGTCACTTACACTATTGCAAAAATTCTCCCCGAAATGATGGACTTGTATGAAGGTGTCGCGAAATCGAAATGCAAAATCAATAGCGGCCGCTCGTATCATTCAAATGAGTTTCCGGAGATGGATGTGCGGCGCCAGGCGAGGGCGAGGGCGCCGGGGCACGGCGATGGTGGGTTGGATAATGGTGTTTACAGGCGCGGGCGGGCCGGCGGTGCAAAGTGGCCATCGGCCTTGCATGCACGTCTCACCTCAACCCTCGCATAGGATCAATTACCGGCTAAACAAGGCGATGCGCGGAATATGTACTCGCCCGGCGTTAGGTACCCGCCGCCCGGTGAGTATTATCATTATTCTAGTCCATCGGCCAAGTACCTCCCGGTTCGCATTCCTTTAAGCCAGAATTTAAGAACGTCTCTGAATAGACCTAAACTGTATGCGAATCGGTAAACACCATGACGCAACTTAAATTATAATTTAAACACGATTGTATCATTGGCTTTACGGAGTTTTTATCGTTGTTTTTTTTTCTACAAAATATGAATATTAGTAACGAATTTTCATAAACCTTAAACCCCTCTCGCCCTCTTTCGGAGGGACACTCCAGGCCACACATTTAGCCCCATCATAAAACAACTACCGAATCACATTCCAACAATGTTTCCTATAGACGCAAGAGGAATAGCCATAAGAGCTGAACCTCTGTAAGCCAGAAGATCCAAGTCCAAGTCCAAGTAACGAATATTTTTTGTCTTACGAGAGCAATCTCAAATGGGGTTGGAAGGCGAAACAAATTTGTCACTAATATTTATATTTTTATATAAATCTTCTTCTTCTTCTTCCTCAGCCTATTCCCGTCCACTCCTGGACAAAGGCTTTCTCCATTCGGTTCCATGTCACTCTGTCTTGTGCAGACTGCATCCAGGTTATTCCGACATGTCTGTTCAGATCATCCTTCCACCGTAGTTGCGGTCGCCCTGCATTTCTCTTCCCTCCGAACAAAGATGAAGTTGTCGAATTTTATATAAATATTACTGACAAATTTCTGAATTTCTGGATGATTCTGGGACCCAAACCTGGTCTTGCAGCGGGAACTTGGAGGCATAGGATCTTTCAATAGATTCGTACGATGACCCAGCAGCCCCTTATAATAAGCACCGTGAGAGCCGGTCGCCTAGCATGGATTGGGCATGTATGGCGAGTCGGAGAGACCAGAGCAATTAAGACCCGCGTCTAGACCAACCGGAGTAAGGCATCTTGGAAGGCCTAGACAGCGCCTAATGAATTATGTTTTGGTTGATCTGGCTAGGTTGGGCGAATCGGACTGCTGGGAGCAAAATACGCAGGATCGGGGAGGAGGCTTACGGAGGCTTAAACTCGTCAAGAGTTGTATGACCATAGGAAGTAAGAATAAATATAAATTTCCGTAAGACCAATTAAACAATCGTATTTATATTATGTCCTAAAAAAAGAAGGACATCCTTGAGGACACGATGGTCCGATGATGTTAAAAAATTTGCTTGTGATTAGATGCGAAAACCATAAGACAGGAATACGTGGAGAAGTATAGGGGAGGTCTATGTCCAACAGTGGACGGCAACGGCTGTTTAAGTAAGTAAGTAAGTTTATATTATAATTTATTAATGAGTTTAACAAAATAAAAACCACAACCCTCAAAACACAATTTAACCCCCAGTGCGACTAGCTATATTTGCAGTCGAAAAAATTGTTTTGAACTGCGGCAGACTCCATTTGCAGCTAATATTTTAATGATGGTGGTGATGTATCTCAAAAACCTTTGTAATTTAGTTCGCTAGTACTAATTTGTAAGTAATATTATGATGGTGACTGGGACATTCTATCTAGAACTGTAAATAGTGACTATTCAGCAGCTCGAGAACAATTTTTTTAAACTGCCAATGAAGCCAACCGCACAATGGGGTTTAATGAAATTTGGATACCGTTATTGTAATTTCAATTTGAATTCATGATAATCTATTAGCGTATGCGAGTAAGGGATGAATTCGCAATGTTGAATTATAAAGCTTCTTGTTCCACTCAAATGAATAAATTTATCTCGATGTGTATCGAAGAGATCATAACTTAATTATCTGGAGAACGAAATAAACTCGCGAAAGAAGAATTCGTCGGCATACATAAAATACATAATTCATATCAAAACATAAAAAAAGGAATCGAAGTTAATGGAGAACTGGAGGTGAATGAATCCCAGAAAAATGTTCTGCATACAATATTTTTCCATGCAACAACAAAAAAAATAATTGATGTTGATATTTTTAAAAACTATTTAACAAACTAGCTGGTCTGTCGATGCCAGCCTGCTTGGCGAAATCGGACGCTGTCGTAATAAAGACAAAAATGACAATGAATATAAACTTTCAATAAAAAAACTTAAAAACTTGAAATTTTAGTGAACGGTGACTCTTTTGGTGACATACATTTTACTAACTAACTAACTAACTTACCATCACGCCGTCTCCCCGGAGGGGTAGGCAGAAAGAATGGAACGCCACACTGTTCTGTCCTGACATACGTCTCTCGCTTCCTCTACATTCATACATCTTGTCATGCACGCACGTCGATTTTTCCGACTCCTCACGTGACCGACATTCAATATTTGATTGATTTGATCGTGCCACGTTTTCCTCGGCCTTCCTCTATTTCTAGCTCCGTTCACGCCGTTTACATATACCTTCTTTACCATTCTGTCTTCACTCATTCTTTCCATGTGTCCAAACCATCTTAATGACCCTTTCCTTATTTTGTTCATAACACTTTCATTCGCACCACATTCACTTCTTATACTTTTACCGCACCACATTCACTTCTTATACTCTTAGACATACATTTTAGTGATAATTAAGACATGACTTTGGTCCCATTTAGGAAAAATTCCTCCGGATACTCCTCTCCTCAGCACAAGGAACTTCCTTCAAAAGGAGAGAAAGAGAAACGAAATAAAAAAAATTAGATACTTACTTATTTGTAATATCATATCAAACCATTTTTGTTCCATTTATAAACAATAAAAACTCATTTAAAAAAATGACGTTTTTTATTTATTATTATTTATAATGAACATCCATCAAGAGATTTCAGTAAAATCATAAGATTATATTGAAAAAAATATTTTATGGGTGTGAATAATGGGGTGATTTTTTTTCCCCGAAAGATTAAGTTTTTTTTTTGTAAATTTAATCACAAATAGGATGGTGGACAACCTTTGTAATATTTCAAACCAAACCTAAAAAAATCAAGAACATTTCAAAATTAGTTGTCAAGACACTGAAATGGTTTAACATAGGCCATGGGCTTTTCAAAGGTTTCACAATAAGATGAGCGCTTTGGAATTTCTTTTAACAGTTTTTTTTCTCACACCACAGTACAAGAGAGGGAATCTACTATCTTTATCACACCAACCAAGTCCCTAACAGATCAAAGGTAACCCGTATAGTTATTTAATTCTTTTGTTTACATAAACATTTACTAGAGTGTGTCTGTAGAGAGGTACTTGTTTACGAATACATTTCATGATGAATAAAAGGGTTAAAGTGAAAGGCATACATACCAGATCAAAAGTTTTATCTTGACTTTGGTTCAAAGGCAAACCTCAAAACAATTACTACACAATTTGTAACAAATATCTATCGAAAAAAAGGAAACTGCACTTAAAGTTATCATCGCAAACAAAAACCTATCCAAAAAAGCTAGAATGGCAGTGCACAATGGTGTTCTTCTACCGACCCTAATGTATGGAAGCGAAGTATGGAACTGGCAAAAGAAGGATGAAAGTAGAATAAATACAGTAGAAATGAGATCTCTCAGACGTATGTGTGTAAACTCTGTGTATGATAGTGTCGAATGAAAATATAAGAAGTGAATGCGATGCGAATGATGGTGTTATAAACAAAATAATGAAAGGATCATTAAGATGGTTTGGACATATGGAAAGAATGAATGAAGAAAGAATGGTAAAAAAATTATATGTTAATGATGTAAATGGTACCAGAAATAGAGGAAGACGAGGAAAACGTGGCACGATCAAATAAATCAAATATTGAATGTCGGCCATGTGAGGAGTCAGAGAAATCGACGCGCGTGCATGACACGATGTATGAATGTTGAGGAAGTGAGAGAAATATGTCAGGAAAGAAAAGTGTGGCAGTCCATTCTTTCTGCCTACCCCGGGGGGACGGCATGACGGTTAGTTAGTTAGTTAAAAAAAAAGAAAGCTGCTGGTGCACATTAGTGTTCTTGTACCGCTTCTTTTGTATGGATGTAAAACATAGAACTGTATGGTAAAACTTTATGATAGAATGTGTAACGTAGACGTAAGTGAGGAAATACGGTATTTATGAAAATGCAATGAACAAAAAAAACATTAACAATCAATTAGATGGTTTGGACATATGGAATGAATCAATGATCAATGAATTGTAAAAAAAATTCATAATATCAAGCTAGCACGATATGATAAAACAATATTGTTTGGAATAAATGCTAAGGGTATAAAGAAGTAATGAAAAAAAAAACATTATTTAATTCCGTGTATTTAATTTTCCTATTTTATTTTTACTTTTGACCGGTTTCGGGTAGTCCCGTGAACGAAGATAGCACCAAGTTGCAGAAATTGGTCGAGACTAAGAACATTTCGAGTATATAAATAAATTATTACTGTTTCCGGATCGTACATGTCAACATGTGCAACGTCGAATAAAAACATTATGTGCTAAATTAAAAAACGGTGGATTCGTGGAACATAAATTAAATAGACAATATGTGCACCATTTAAAAAGAACATTTTGTGTTAAATTATTTTTATTTTGTTATTTTATTTTATATCATTGTATTTTATACTATTTGTTTTAGATTTATTTTGTGGGTGTTGGAAGATCAAAATGTGCGCGGGAGATGCCTATTGGTGGCGATGAGGTTCGCAACCCATCACACCGCGTCTCCCGCGGAGCGAAAAGAGAAGGATGGAGTGCCGCATCAGTAAAAGTGTGACAGTCCATTCTTTCTGCCTACCCTTTCGGGGAGACGGCGTGATGGTTAGTTAGTTAGTTAAAATTATAACACTGTTATAATATTATTACAATTTATTTTTATTCGCTCAGAGTGTCGCGACAGATGTTTCGCCAACCGATGTTGGCATCATCAGGTGTTAAAATAAACCCACAAGCCTGATGATGCCAAAATTGGTTGGCGAAATAGCTGTCGCGACACTCTCAGTGAATAAAAATAAAGTGTGATATTATAACAGTGTTATAAATTTTAACAGTAATAATGTTGAAGTATGTGTTTCGGCCAAAACAATGGACTATTTAAATAAATAAACAGAAATATTCTTTCAGAAGATAAATAATAGTCCGTATCGTCCGGATCGTCCAGAAAAGTCCGGATCGTCCATGTCAACAAGTGCACCATCTAAAATGAACATTATGTGTTAATATATTTTTATTTTGTTATTTTATTTTATTTTATATCATTGTATTTTATATGATTTGTTTTAGATTTATTTTGTGGATGTTGGACGATCGAAGTGTGCGTGGGAGATGCCTATTGGTGGCGATGAGGTTCGCAACCCATCACACCGCGTCTCCCGCAGGGCGAAAGGGAGAAGGATGGAGTGCCGCATCGGTTAAAATGTGACAGTCCATTCTTTCTGCCTACCCTTTCGGGGAGACGGCGTGATGGTTAGTTAGTTAGTTTTTATGTATTTTAAAAATATATGAAAAACAATGTTTTAAAAAAATTCTAAATTCAGCATTTATTATGACGTGTTAATATATTTCACGTCCTTGTTCTGGAGTGCATTACTTTCTCTGGCGTTAGGTACCTTCATGGCTAATTGTAATGGCGCGATGGTGTGCCCACGAGTATCGTCTTGAAATCCGACCTCCGTAGTTCATTCGCCAGCTGCGTTAGCGCGGGCTAATGCCCTCCGAGTACATCCTTCCTCCTCCCACCCGAAGGCTGGGCATAGCGTCATCCTCCTCGGCTAGATGCCAACCTGCCATAGAAGCGGAGTGAATCATCACGCTCCATAGGAGATGGTGCTCGCGTGTTTTTGTTTTGAAGAAGCCTGCGCGGTTTTGGCGGGAATTCCTGACTCTAGTACGGGTACCTACTCACACACACACACATGGACGTGCGCGCGTGTTGAAAAGGGAAAGATATAAATAAACTCGGGTAGGTGTGTTGTGTGAGCAAAGGTACTCTTCATAACACAAAGGCAAAAACGAGATTCCAATGAAGTGATATTGTACGAAATTATTTGAATTATTAAAATATAATCTTGGACTTGGATTTTCTGGCTTACAGAGATTGAGATCAAATGGTTGGAAATGTGATTTGGTAGTGGTTTTATATGGGGGCTAAATATGTGGCCCGGAGGGCTCCGCCGAAAGAGGGCGAGGGAGATTTAGGGTTTATACTAAAGTTCTACATTATTATCGATTAGTGAATGGAAGACCATAGAAGGTTCCCACCGCCACCCGAGACTGTTATAGGACGCAGCGACGCCCTTTCGTCAGTCTCGCTGCACTGCCTAGGCCTGTTCCTGTCCATCCGGGACTTTTCATTTTTGCCATTTGTCATCAAACAGGGGTTGGCATTGTAGAGTATGATAGAATCAGTCTTATTAAAAACAGTGAAGCTTCACATTAGCGAAGCTTGCGAAAGGGCGCCGTTACGTCCTATAACAGCTTCGGGTAAGCTGTGGGTAACCTTCTATGTATTTATTATATTTAACTTTATGTTTGTTCATTTGGATATGTTTTAACAATTCCTGTATGTTACCCTTCAATAAACAGTGAAAATACGTTGAGAAGATAAACACTCTTGTAAACACTGTGAAATTCCATAATTATGATTTTATATGAATTAGAATAATAGTTTTCTACTTTTTGGTGTTTTTTTTTTTTTTTTCAAAAATGTAAAATGTATTAATGTTATAGTTTTGGTAAGATATGGGCGTGCTCATGCGATAAAGTGATAAATCGAAGTTCAATTACATGAAAACTTTCCGCCTTTTCACGAAAACGGCGTTAAACAAATTAGCTTAATTCGATAAATTGAAAAGCTACTTAAATAACTCAATTGCAAGTATGTTATACATAATAATATATATTTATTTTGCCCTTTAACTTGTATTAATTTCGTGCTGATTCACAACATCACTAAAATCGTTGAGATATCATTTTCAAGAATAAGGATGACGCGATGTTATGTCTACCAACTTAACAAGTCAAATTCTTCGGAATCTATTCTAGAGCGTGCACTGAGATGATGTGAAGTATGAGGTCACCGCTGATCTCCCGCTCCTAGGTTTCAGGGCGGCAATAGTCACAAGGGACATTACACTTATAAAAGCAGGCTACACGATAATAAAAATGATTTTTTGCATAAATTACGCTAGAACTCAATTACAGTACATGGCATGAACACGATAAGCAATGGCTCTAATGTGATGTAATATCATAAAACTCAAAGGAAAACTGCCACAAGTGCGTAAAACCCTATGAAAAAAAATGGACATCTTTGATAAATGTAATGCATTTGAACGACCGTAACGTTGAAAGGGTGGAAACATTTAAATACCTCGGCAGCATACTAACGCAATCTCTTGACCCAGATGTAGAGATAAAATGCAGAATTGAGGCAGCAAGAGCTACGTTTAATAAAATGAAATCACTCTTCTGCAATGATAACGTTAACTTGAAACTCCGACAGAGAATGATCAAATGCTATGTGTAGTCTGTTTTATTGTACGGGTGATAAAAAATGGACCTTGAAAGTTAACTCAATGAACAGACTGGAAGCATTTGAAATGTGGCTCCATCGCCGAATGCTCAGAGTTTCCTGGACAGACATGGTTACCAATACCGGAGTCCATTATTATTAACTGTCATAAATAAAAACGTACGTATTTTTATTGAATCACTTTTTTTGTTTTGTTTTTTGAACAATGATGTAAAACTTTGTATTAAATAATTGATATAAATGAAAACGCATGCTTTCATTAAGATATATTATATTTTATGGGTGTGACTTGTCCCGTTTCGCAAAGGTATTATCAAATGTCAAAATTTGATAATAACTTATCAATGCATAATATGTCCAATGCGCAATAATACTAAAAAGATGAGTGGTTATTACTAGCAAGGCGAAACATGTCATTCCTATAAAATAAATTTCTAGAAAACTTACATTACGTATATCATCCATATATTAATATATTATAATTCGACGAATCTAAAATGGCAATGGGCAGGTCACGTAGTCAGAAGCTCGGATGAAAAGTGGACAAGAAGACTGCTGACTTGGAGACCTTGGACGACGAAGAGAAGTGCAGGGCGACCGCAACTACGGTGGAAGGATGATCTAAACAGACACGTCGGAATAACCTGGATGCAGTCTGCACAGCACAGAGTGACATGGAAGCGAATGGAGGAGGCCTTTGTCCAGGAGTGGACGGGAATAAGCTGAGGAAGAAGAAGAAGAAGAAAAAGAAGAATATATATTATCAATAATATATTATTTAATAGGGTGTTTTAGCGCACTGTTCAAGAAACAATAAATATATTTTTGTGTTTGTCACCCATTATATCATTTAAAAAAATATGACGCGAGTGCATGACACGATGTATGAATGTTGAGGAAGCGAGAGAAATATGCCAGGAAAGAAAAGTGTGGCAGTCTATTCTTTCTGCCTACCCCTTCGGGGGATGGTTAGTTAGTTAGTTAGTAAAAAATATGAAAAGATATACACCAGTTTACAGCCGAATTGGGGAGAGTATATTTTACACTTACGATAGTTTGCCTACGAATATACCATATTATCTCATAGGACAAACATTTTAGTTAGGTATGTCCGTTTATTGAAACGAGAATCTCACACATCCGAAGGATCACTGTTTACATGGGATACTATTTGAACTCCGAAGTCATGTGATATCAACGGGTGGGAACCCGACATAATTCCGCGGTCTGTGTACACAATATTATAATGCTGAATTTCTGTACTGTGGTGAATTTTAATTAAGCGGATTTCGTACACGTAACATAAAAAGCTAAATTAAAAATTCTACTAGACGAATTTTTACTCTGTATAATGAAAAAAAAAATGGAAACTCAAAGAGCATAAAAAGTACACAATCATAAAAAGTAATGGGGTTATGGGACATAAATAAAATTGCTGAATTCATAAATGTTATAAATATTACGTGCGTATGAACGAATATAATACGTGGGGTAAAATTTTGTAAAACTTGTTCCGTAAAAAAATCTGCACTTAGTTAAAGAAAAAATATGTTTGATACACGTTAACAATGTGGAACAGGTGAAAAATGCCTGAAATAATAATTAGGTTTGAAAGGGTTAAGCTTTATTATATATTGATACAATTTAAAACCCTTACAGCATTATAAGTATGTGAATACCAAATTTTAAAGATAATGAAAAATTCGTATTTACCGAAAAGATTTTTTAAACAATAATAATAATAACAAAATTCAAAATTTTAAAGCTCAGTTTTTGTGATGTAATCACCTCAAGGGTGATTACATTAAGACGTGTTTTATATCTGAAAATCCAAATACAAACGCTCCATCTAATATTCGCGATCGATTATCGAATCTTATCGAATTAATTTTTTTTTTTAAATACACAAGTTGGGCATTAATTTGGGTACGAAATATGAAAAATATGGGTTTTCAATTTAGATCAGAAGTTTGTCGGATCATTTATGCACCTAAGGTATGAAGGGAGGTTGTTCTAAGCTGATGGGCCGGCCAATGCAAAGGTTAAATAATCATAAAATATTAACGCCCAATCATGCCGTTCTACCAGAGGGATAGGCAGATATGATGGACCGCCGAACTGCTAATAATATCCTGATATATCTCTCGATATTACATACATCGCAAAATGAACGCTCGTCGATCTTTCCGACTCCTCACGTGACCGACATATAATATAGGGTGTTATTTTAGAGGTTTGGTTTTTAAACTGGCAACATTTATTTTACCGACTGTCAATTTGACTATTGACAGTTGATTTGTGGTCAGTACGTTTTGCCATTTCACCGTGAACAGACTGACGTCAGAACAGCGCTTGCAAATTGTGCAAATTTATTTTGAAAATCATAGTTCGGTTCGCCAAACTTATCGTGCACTACGTCCATTTTACGGTCGACATAATCGTCCATCCGAACAAGTTATTCGGAATACCATGGATCATTTTCGCACCACGTACACTCTAGTGGATAATACGCATCCCCAAAGACGACAATTGTCAAAAAATTGGACTTCACGATTGAGCTTCATTCGAGCTAACCATGGCGCTTATATGCCCGAAATCATATTTAAACAATAGCATAGCATAAAATTATCTATCAAATAAAGCCAATATCATAGACATTACATTTATTTTAATGTGTTTTCTTTTTCATTTTGAATATGTATTGTATACCTTATAAAAAACACCCTATATTTGATTGATTTGATCGTGCCACGTTTTCCTCGGCTATTCTCTATTTCAAGCTCCTTTCACTTCGTTTACATTTATTTTATTAACCTTTCTGTATTCATTCATTCTTTTCTTTGCCCGAACCATCTTAATGACCCTTTCTTTATTTCGTCTAATACTTTCATTCGCACCGCATTAAATTGTCAATAGTCAATGTTTATGTGAGGTCAAAAATTTGTGATTTTTAAAAGACCCATTAACCTTAAGCCACAGTAAAAAAGATTCCTGATTGTAAAAGTGTGACATGAATGCGACATGAGTGCGACGAATTCAATTGAGTATTGATAGATACGTAAGTCAGCGAATTTACATTGCCAATATGCCCATTTGCATTCTCCACAATGCGCTCTTTCTGCTAAACTATCGATCGGTTAATGGATTAACGGTTAGACCCGGTTCCCCGGAACCTTGCTTTTGCTGTGGTGTTGGTGATTTGAATATCAATTAAACATGTGTGTGTAGCAATCCAAAGAGAGTGGCGAAACATATCCTGGAAGAGGATTGCAAAAATATATTTGTAAAGTTCGATGTATCTCTTCTATTGAGAGCCACGGGATCATTGGACTAATGAAAAAAAAAACGTAATAAACGGCCTTTTTTATAGTAGTTGTCTAACTTGACTTAGCGCATGCGCCGGGCTAAAATATTTCGTATATAATTTTCAGTTTGTCTACAAAAAAAACAAAACAATTGATTTTTTTTCGTTGCTTCTTTAGGTATGCAACGGATTTGATGACTTTGAAGTATTTTGTACACTTATCCCATACACAAAGCAAATAATTATTAAGAAAAAAAAATACATATAGGCAAATCTAAATTTATTTATTTACGACTAACGAAAACGTCAGTTTTATGACTTTTAATTAAAAATTGATAAACTTTTTAAAGTTCAATAAAAGTTCAATAAAAATTTCAATAAAAAGTTCAATAATAAGGTTTTTAAATTTCAATAAAAATTTTTAAAGTCCGGTTTTTAAAGTTCAACTTTTTAAAGTTCAATAAGTATCATTTGGATGGACTGGACACGTAAAAAGGATGAAAATTTTACGCGGGAAAGACGTGAATGAAGCACAAAATCTAGGACCGAGGAAAACATGGCTTGATTAGATCTTCATTGGGGGCAAGGAAGGAATTTCCACGCATGGTGTATCTAAAAATATATGGTCCGGGATCCCTAGAAACGTTAGAAAGTCAGCTAAACCTTCCAATACAATGAAAAGAGAAAGAGGAGCGAACACGAATTAACACGAAGAAAAAGAGAGGAGGATGACACTAATAAAAATCTCTGGGTCTGGACCAGTCTGTCGATGCCAGCGAGCCTGGTGAAACCGGACGCTGTCGAAATAAAGCCAAAAGTGGAAGTAGTTAAAAAAAACATCGTTTGATTTAATTATTATTTAAAATGAACTTCCATCAAGATATTTCAGTAAAATCATTTGATTATCTTAAAAATATTGTGGATGAGTCTAAAAAAGTGTGAAACAAGATTTCAAAAATGATATTTTTTTATAAATTAAAAAGACTCTTCATTCATTAAATAGAAATAGAATTCATAAACACCGCAAGCCAAGTTTTCCGTCTCCCTGTTTATCGCACTAGCTATGCTCAAAGCGCGGCAATGTACAGGATTTGTGACAACTACAACAAGTATTTTGGAGACATCGACGTTTTCCACTTGAACTAACGAAACTTCAAAAAAGCGATAGGAGCAACCTTTCGGCGTGGATGAGACCATAATGTTACATGATATTATAATATGTTACTTTTATTTTTACTTCTATTTATACTTTTAATTTTGTTCTTATTTCTACTACTATTATTATGTTTAACTCTCAATCATTTTGTTTGACCATATTTTGCCTTAGCTTAAATTCAATTAACTGTTTATTGTATTTGTGGTAGCATGTAATTGGCTTTATTTATTATTTTTCTTAATGTTTCTTAATTAATATATTGATATCGCTGTATGCTGCCCTTACTGAATAAATAAATAAATAAAATGTACCATAGGACCGGTCCATCCTCCGCGCTAACAGCGTGATGCTTCATATCACATGGTCATGTGGTCATACCTATGCCTTAAACAATGAATCTAAATATTTACATTGATGATAACATCTCTGAAGAATTTTCATTATGTTTTTAACAATTCGAAACACGTAAAAGCAAATGAACCGTGCAAGTGAGGTTAGTAAGTTTAAGGTTCAGGAACAGGGTCGTTGAAATGTCGAGTGCGAATACGTTATTTTTGAATGCGTGGCAAACAGTGCGGAAAACACAAAAGCGACCGATAACCAAACACTAGCGGCCGAAAAGGTACACACACATACGGTGCAGGTTTGGATGTTACGTGCCATTATCAAACGTACGCGTCAAGGGTCGGACGCCGAACACCGGAGTTTGGGGCCGAGCGCTGGCAGCGAAAGTAAGGTAAACACTAAAGAATACATACAAACATCCATCGTTTCGTTACTGCGACGTAAATGTTCAAGTGCGTGAACCCCGGAGGAATGACACCGTATAGGGGGCATTTTTAGTCATTGAATTTACTACACCTTATTAAGAGTTTTTTCAATTTAATTTTTCATTTCATTTCAATCTAAAGCATTACAGAATTTTTTTCCAATACACTAAAGATACAATTAGAGATACACAATAATAAGTAATACAAAATAGATTAATAAAAAGAGCGAGAAACATAAGATGCATGACAAATTAATAAAATAAATATACCATACAATTATAATAAAGATAGTACTTCCCTCAGATGAGCCAAACTATCACAAAATATGTCAAACTCCGAGGTGATACGATTAAGCAAAGATATTGCTTTACCTACCGGCATAACCATTGATATATTATAATATAACCATTGATATATACATAACAAGAGATATAGGTAATATGAAATTAGCATTATTGAATATGTTATAATAAATATCACGAAGACAGTATCGTGGCTTTTAAGAAGAAGAACATTTATTTAATTTTTCTTTTTTTATACACTTTATATACAAGACACAAATTTATTAAAAAAATTAAAATTAAAAATCAAACGTGTTTCGGACTAACCACTTTATCAATGATATTATATAAATATTTAAAATATTATAAAATTGTTTACAAATTTGGTCAGTTTTGACAGATGTTATAAGATGTCAAAACTGACCATATTTGTAAACAATTTAATATTTTAAATATTTATATAATATCACTGATAAAGGGATGGTTAGTTAGGTAGTTAGTTAATTTATAGTAAAAAAAAAAAATTATATTTCATAGTGAGTTTCATTAAATAAACGTTTTTCTAAAACGGGATATCCAAGTGGAGAGAATTTTTTTCTTCTTCTTCCTCTTTCTGTTTGTGACGGTTCTGTGATGATGAATCGTCCCGACATCCCTCTCTATGTTAATTTTGTACATGATAAATTATTAAATTATAAATATTATTGGAATCCCAATTTTACAATATCGTAACTTCACTTTTCCTAATAATTTGAATCCTTGTAATATAATACCTCCTTTCAGTAAAATTTATCTGCATTAAATCGTGTGATGTACCCAAGTTTAATACAAACACAGTTTCATAGTCCAGATAATGATTACTCATTTATTTATTTAGGAAAACGCATTAACATCGCTGGGTGGTATTTTCTAGTGGGAACTTTAACAACACCTCTGCGCCATCTGATAACAACAGATTATTTTGTACATACAAAATAATTTGTCACTATCAAGGTTAGCTATAATTATTATTGACAAAATAACGTGTGGCCATTGTGTTGTTACATCTATCCATTATTGTTTGAAAAATATGCACGAGCATGGAACGTAAGTACAAAACAAAATATTTGGATGATTATGAAATATTTAACTAACTAACTAACTAACGATCACGCCGTCTCCCCGGAGGGGTAGGCAGAATGAATGGACCGCCACACTGTTCTGTCTTGACATACTTTTCTCGATCGCTCTAGTATTGATCTAGTATTGAGGACTTCCTAACGAATACTGTCGAATACTGTCGCACGATTAATTTTTGGTGCATCAAAATTGACACATGTAACCTCAATGCTCCATCGACTCCACTGGTTAAGGTTACCTGAGCGAATCGAATATAAACTACGTCTACTTGTTCACAAAGCCTTACATGGACAAGCACCCCATTACCTCACAGAAATTTGCAAGGTAATCTATCTGAACCCTCGGCAGTCAACTTTAAGATCTTCAAAGGAAGAAGCAATACAAAAACTTCTTGTCCCGCGGCGCCAAGGAGCTTCAAACTTCGCGGATCGCGCTTTTGGCATCGCGGGACCGGCGGCATGGAACAGGCTGTCCTACAATATCCGCAATCAAGACAACGGAGGAGTTTTCAGAAGCTCTCCTAAAACTTTCCTTTTTAAGATAAGCTTTCCGGACGAAGAGCGCCCTTGAAGTGAATCTCTCAAAAAAATGGCGCAATACAAATCATTATCACCATCATATGTTGCATGGGATTATGACGGGACATGTATTCGTTATTAAAGCAATATTAAACAGAAAAAAAAAATGCAAAATACCATTGAAAAAAACCCTTCTGAGCTATATTTTTATAAGGCTGTTTACAGTAGCATAGCTAATAGATGAAACTTAATTTGATTTTTTCACCAAGTAATAAAACTTAGTACATTAATTTAATTATGTTCACGTGTTTGCACATTTTTTGTAAATTAAAGTGGACAGATAATCCATTGTTTTGGCTGAAACACTATGATACGAAACAGCTGTTGCGACAATCTAATAAAATTACATTATTATATGTATTTTAACAGTGTTTCAAAATAATAAAATTTAAAATGGACAGCAAAAAAAAGTCATCAAGCAAGAAAAATTGTTCATACTCCGTAACAACATAAAATATATTTAATAATAAAATCAATCCTGAGAATAAAAGAAAACCAAATATGGTCTTCTTCTTCTTTCTGTAGATCTTGCGATATGATTCTCTCCATATCTTTGGTGGTCGACAGCCCTCGTCTCGAGGCTCTTGTCCCTTCAGATTCTCCTTCTCGCCGTACTCCATCTCACTTTATCATCAATGTTCTGAAAAAACCTTTGTTACGTATCCTATCTTTAAGGGTTCTACCAATGATTAGTTGCAATATTTTAATTACTGCTATCTGGACAGTGTGTGCTTTCGGTTGTAGTAAAAAATTGTATGGATATATAATATTGACGACCTTCGTGGCAGAGTGGTTACGAGCTCTGACTTCCACGTTGAAGGTCCTGGGTTCGATTCCCGGCGATGGCAGTGTGATTGTTACACTGTCTGGTCTGGTGTAGAATTCACGTGACAATAAAATGGCGATAGATTGGCTACCTATCACATGTCACGAGAATCAATATAATAGCTAAAAAATAAAAATTGTACACAGTAATTGGGTCCAAACGACCTGTTGTGTACATAAAAAAAAAAATATATATATATATTAAATTGACAAAGTAATTCTGGTATATAAAAACAGTATTAACAGGTAGACATTGCATTTTTTGTATGCACTAAAAAAATCGCGAGCATGCACTGACGTAACTACCTCAGCCACTGTTTGCTTAGGGGCGGAGCTGGCGGGTGAAGAAGGAGCAAGCAAAGTAAACGTCATTAAACTTTGATGGTTTTTGCGTATTTTTTCGTGGAACTATGTACCTACGCGATGGATTTGCGTGAAAGATGAATTTGCAGGTTTACTCTCCGAATATTTGAATGCTGATGTAAGGCGCCCCAGCGAAAAGAGAAAAAAAGATCTGAACGGCAGAGCGAAACCGTCTAAAGTTCGCGATAACCCAAAATGGAATAAAACGTCAACGTCTTAACTAAAGAGCGATAATCAAGATTTTCGTATGATGGCACATTGCCGCTTTCGTAAATCGCAAAACTTTGCGTAATTTCGTTACAACGAGGAAACATTATTTCCAATAACACGGCTGTTTTTTGTTCAAGTATTGTTTACCTAGCATAATGATCTGATATTGACTCGACGTGGCTGTGTGGGTGGGGAGAGCACGTATAATACAATACTACTTGTAAAACACAATCCACGCAATTACGTAGATACTCGACGTAATATAAATTAAACCACTTGCTATGTTATATAGACGAAATTTGATATTGCAAGTTATGAGGGTAATTTGTGTTTGATATTAATGCGTGCTAACCTTTTGTGATTCGCATTTAATAATCATATATGCAAAACCATTGGTTCTAGATATTTTCATTAACCTACTCAAGCAGGTGTGTTGATAAGTAAGATGGACTGAATAATTAAATAATGTAAATATACGATAAATATTTTGTACAACAGTACTGATGATAATAACAAAATAAAGACCAGGTAAATAAATTAACAAATCAACTTAATGTCAAAAATTTCATGCCAACGTTCACTCTACTAAGTTTCTAGTGACTGAGAAAAGGTTAAAAATAAATCTTGATAAAATTAAGGCGTTAAATACTGTAGAATTAAAACATAGTTCTTATGATTGGATGATGTTCTAGGGAACAAAACGCTTGGCACCTGATCCAGGGGACTTGGGTACTGACAATATCTATAATACTCCTACATTGGATTTTGTCCCTGTTCACACCTATCCATTTTCCAGGTCTCACAATTTTTCCTTGGTCAATCAGCACTCCCTTGTTCATTCATAAAAGATTTTTCTCGCAGTTTAAACAATAATTTTAGAGTTTCTCTAGAAATGTTGAGTATTTATTTATGATGTATGAATGAAATAAAAAAAATGTGATTGTTATTTACAAGATATATGTAAATTCCTGCTGTAAGTCTATGTATAAGGAGATTTTAGTAACATTTCTCTTTTTATCATTGGGACGACCAACAAAATGTTTATATAAGTTTGACGATTGCCGTAGAAATAAATTGAATCACTAGATTAAAAATCGAACCATTCGGGTATCATAGACGCATTATGGAATGAAATGGTATTAATCGCATTTCTTTGCCATAAAGACACGTCGTTGAATTTGTAATAACCGTATTAATACCGAAAATATTCCCGGAATGCTTATGCTAATCCAGTGTGTTGGCAAAATATTTGCATATTTCACAGTAAACATCACAGATTATAATAATACATACATAAAAGTTCGCTAAAAATGACGGGACTAATAAAAACTTGGAAGAATAAATAAAGACTCGTTCACGAACATTTCACGAGAAACTCTAAAACGCGTGTTTGAACTGGCGGGAAGAATTTAGCGAGAAAAGCTTTTTATGAATGGTTAGGAAATATGAACGCGCGCGCGCGTGTGTGGTGTTTTGGGTGCGCGTGTGTGAGCGGGGTGTACGTACACGCAATTTACGACATGATGTTTGTGCAATGAGGTCAGTACGTCAGGTATTCGATAACAAACGCAAATTTTAAACATAAATATCGGTATAAACGTATCCATACTAAAACAAAGCATGCACGAAACTCGTGTGTAAGTGCAACGCTACAAATGAGGGTACCCGTTTGAGTTAATTAATGTGGTGAAGATAACTGTCCAAGGTACACTCAATGGCAAAAAGCAGTTTAATTTAGAAATAAATCTTCCTGGTATTCCTAATGTTTGTTCTGAGACCAACACTCTTTCCCGAAGTCAGCGATATATGGAAGCTGGCCAAAGATACCCTTAAGAGGGCGGTACCCCTCGTCATTCCGGCTATCATCAGAAATCAAAACTTATGACTGACATTCCAGGAGATGGCTACCAACATTAACAATAAATTAAGGACATTAAACTAATAACATATTCCTGTGTATTGTGAATTGTTCCGGCTGAGGTTTTCTATGATTTCCTCAGTTGTTAGGCAAACGTCGGAACATACTCGTATATAATAATAATTTGCTAACTTTAAAAGCGCCGTTTTTGTGATGTATTCACCTCAAGGGCGCAGTAAGACGTGTTTTAAATCTAAATATCTAAATACGAACGTTGCATCTGAAATTCGCGTTCGGTTAGAAAGTTTAACTCGTAGAAAGCCCATGGACCACAAAGCTTGACCGAGTCAGCTCAGTAGACTTTAATTTAAACGTTAATTTGCAATTAAAAATAAATTTTATAATAACTAGTGATATCCTTGAGATAGCCACCAGCACGGATACAATTATAGAAAATAATAAAATACAGTATTGTATGTTTATAAAATATTATTACTATGAATGAAAACGCCTGTTTTCTAGCACAAAAAGCATTGTTTCCTCACATCACTGTTACATATTATACATTACATTCATTTAAAAAAGACACGTTTTGGATGGTTGTAACTCTTCCTCAAGTTAAATAATAAATCGATATATTTTAATACTCATATTCATTTACAACACAACGTGACGGCGAATATCTTCTTCTTTTTTCAGGGTTATGTCAGGTACCCATAAAAATGACTATCACTTGAGAGTAGGAGTCGCTGTTCCTGGCAGTTCGAAACAGCTCCTCAAGCGCTTACGCTTTTTAACCAGTATAGTCCCTTAATTAATTAAATAATTTAATAAAGTTATAAAAAATTGCAGGAACATTTTACAACTTATAAAACAATATTTTATAAACAATTTATTAATAATATGAAAATTGCAAATGAGAACAATTCGTTATATAATTTAAATCCTCTATAAAAAAAACCTTTCTCTATACTTTCAAGTCTGGGTCTCCGGAGTCGGAATCTATCATGAGCTCTGGTCAAGTAGTTATGGATTTCATATGTTGCGGAACCAGGAGATTCGCCTTCTACCAACACCTCGTCGACCTTCAATTTTGCCCTTAATGATATTATGCAGTAAATCATATTTTTCTCCTTTAAGCTCATGACGTAAATATGACACCTTAAGGACTTAAAAGTTGATCAACACTGTAATTGAAGGCGAATATAAAACGTTATGTTACGCTCACGATAGGGTAAACCATTTACGGGGTGTATCTGACACAAGAAAATACAATCTATAAATAAGCAAAACATACTACAAATCGTGTTTGTCGTCTGTACCTAGGTACTGTAAAAAAGTTGTGAAGAATACGGGAACTAATTAACTAGACATGTTTATGTCTCGGAAGAATGAAAGCTGACAGCGGAAGTCTGAATAATCGAAGAGTGGCAGAGTGATAAATGACGGGTGAGAGGGGATAAAACCTCGTTCAATTATTTGACACTCTATTTAAAGTTTACATCTAAGAATTATATAATACAAAAATGATGAGAAATGTATGATTTATGCTATTATTTGACGGGGCGCTAATAATACAGAATAATCCTAGATTTGATTTCATATTTTACTTGAATAACCTCTGTACTAATATTTAAAAATATATAAATATACAATTTTTTATTGCCACATAGATGAAACCTGCACAACGACAATTATTGTAATAAATCGAAAATAATATTATGGTGGCTAAAAATAAAAAATAAAATAAACCTATAAATTATAAATATAATATAAAAATTTTCCTGAATCCTTTGCAACACCGAACTTTTACAGTACAAACATAAAGTAATACGTACAACGAACAATACAACGAATGGGAAATCATATATTCATTTAAAAGTATTTTCGGAAAAATATTATTTTCATTTATAAACAACAACAAAAATTTACGGAAAAAGTTTATTTTCATTTATAAAAAAAAAGTTGCTGAGGAGTTTGCTGATACAGAGAAGCGTAGATTGCTCGGAATGAGGGCTATCAGTAATGCAATGATCAGAAATATAAGTTGATGCCATTCGTGAAGTGTTTTGAAAACCTTGGAATTGGATCTTTCTGAGCTTTCAGATGTTCAGCTCTTGTTGCTATTCCTCTTACGTCTGATAGGAACATTGTTGGAAAGGTGATTTGGTGGATTGTTGGTTTATGCGGGGATTTGATTTGTGTGGCCGGAGTGTTCCTCTGACGGAGGATCGATTTTGAGCGCTTGTGGCGGTTGGAGGTGTTTGCGTCGTAGTTTCAGAGGTCATTTATTGTGGGGTTAGGATCTGAAGGGTGTCCTTTGTAAAACGTTTGGCAAGTTACAGAATGAATTCATCTATAATATAATCGGCATTCAGATTCTAGATGCATAAAACATCCAGCATAGTACATACAGGATTATTTAATGAAATATAAATTAAATAAACACCAAAGTCCAGATCGTCCAACTGACGACAAGTGCACCATCTAAAAAAACATTATGCGTTAAATTATTTTTATTTTGTTATTTTATTTTATATCATTGTATTTTATATATTATAATTTGTTTTAGATTTATTTTGTAGACATTGGCAATCGAAGTGTGCGCGGGAGATGATTATTGGTGGCTTTGAGGTTCGCAACCGATTACACTGCGTCTCTCGCGGGGACGAAAAGAGAATGATGGATGCCGCATCGGTTAAAGTGTGGCAGTCCATTCTTTCTGTCTACCCTTTCGAAGAAACGGCGTGATAGTTAGTTAGTGAGTTTAGAACGTTTGATAGAAGATTCAACTGTTTATTTAAATGAAAGAGAAGAATACGCCATTTAGTGTTTTCACATCAGCGATATTAATTTGCAGCCTTGTTACTCGCTGCGGAATTCAACAACAGGCAATGTTACTAAGAGAATGCGTATGCAAATGGTGTAAAATCAGAGAAACATTTCCTTCGTCGGATGCGGGCATCCAGTGTGTACAAACAAATCGCGTTCTGCAATAACAGGCAGTAGGAAGAGAGCAATAACGCGACTGTTATCCGCGGCCGTGTTTGTTGGTGCGGCGATACAGCCAGTGCATAAAAACTCTGTAAACACCGGCGCATGTACCGGCGTGTTATTGTGTGCGTTCTCTCGGTGCACGCCGGCTGTCGAGTGCGGCGGAAATGGGAGGAAAAATAAAACGTTCAAATGAAAAGATTCGCCATGGATTCGCGCAGAACGCAGTGCTGTTGCAAATGTGACATTATTCTTTTTTATTTACTACTATTAAGTCCTTCCAGCTTATTTAATCCTGATATAAAGTATAAAGACCAAACAAGTTTTGAGGACTTCCGAGATCAAATCAAATCAGTTTATTTAATCAAAAGACATTACAAACAGCATAAATGTTTAAGGCATCTATTGAGTACAGGTAAGATATTATACACATACAACCAGGAACGCATTAGTGATGGTTCGACATTAGGAAGACAAGATACTTTCCAAAGTCAAGAGTTGTCCCCTGAACGTACTTTCACTAACATGAAAGACGTCGATCTCCGAGGAGACCTCGTTCAGCAGACTAATTGCTCTTCCCACCGGTTTCACCAGAGGCAGACTGGTTCTGGCGGCCGGTAGGTAAAACAATCTGTGCTGTCGCTGTCGGAGATATCTATCGGGGACAAAAATACCAACATCCTCCAGTACGGCCGAGTTCTCGAAGTATCCCCTAATTAATCTAAAGAAATGGGTTATTAGATGCCCATCTCTTCGAAGCTGTAGAGAATTGGTTCCAAGCATTCCCAAAAGAAATGAAGACACTGAGAACGATAGCAGGCAAGACGCTGAGAGATCGCGTGAGGAACACCAGAATAAGATAGATATGTGAGGTTGAGGATATTATAAGATGGAGCAGACAGCGAAAAAGGGATTGGTATGGTCATGTTCAAAGAATGGACACCACCAGACGCCCCTATATTGCACTACATAATTAACCTCATGGGAATCGTCCTCGTGGAAGACTTCCTAAAATATGGAAGGACAGCTGGGAGTCTACCTCACAGGAGGAGCAACACTCTGGAGAACAAACCACACATGTCTACAACAAGTAAGAAGAAGAAGATAAAGTATAAGGTTGTCGACGTAAGATTAAAAAAAAACTACGGAGGTCTGCGCTGTTCGGTCACTCTTTTCCTAGTAATAAACTAACTAACTAACCATCACGCCGTCTTCCCGAAGTAAGGTAGAAATAATTAACCACAAAATTGTTTTTTCTTGACACAATTCTCTTGATTCCCCAAAATTCACAATCGAGATCTTCGACTCTTTACGTGGCCGATATTAAATATTTTATTGATTCGATTGTATCACGTTTTCATCCCCTAGGTATTTACGTCGTAGAGGATGAAAACGTAGTTTTTCTTTGGTTGTTTACGTCGCGCCGTTTACGTATACTATCTTTATCATAGTTTCTTCATTCATTCTTTTCATGTGTTCAAAGCTTCTAAAATACCCTTTCATTAGTTTGTTCGTAACATTTTCATTTGCACTTCATTCATTTTTATATTTGCATTTGACACTTTATCATATTCAGATTTACATATATTCTTCTAGAAATCTCGTTTCTACTGCATTTATTCTACTTTCATATTTTTGCATGTAGAGAATTCATGTGATCGTATTTTATTATAGAAGAGTGCGGTGGTCAATCCGGAGATGACGTGATTGTTGGTAAGTTAAAAAAAATGTTCAATCAAATTTGGTATTATAGTAATATTAATCATTATTCCTTGAAGAATTATGTAAAAGTCGATTTCAAATACGTAATATTGATTAAAATTATGTTTTCTAGAAGTTTATAAAAATATATGGGAGTGACCTATTTCGCCTTGCTAAGACAATATTATTAGATTAGTCGACAGTTTCATCTACTTATATCAAAAGGTATTTATTGTTTTTTGAACAATGATGTAAAACTCTATATTAAATAATTGATACAAATAAAAAAGTACGTATTCCAAGAGTTTTATCATATTTTATAGGCGTGCCATGTTTCGCCTTGATTATCATAGCATTTGAAAATGCCTTTACAAGGCGAAACATGTCTTTCTTTTTAAATAATGAAACTTTTGGAAAACATATGTTTTCATTGGTATTAGTTATTAAATGGTAATAAAGTAGTAAATATTTATCTTTGTTAATCACAATTCTCTGAGAATTCGTGATCTCGTTGTGAATGTCTCCGGTGATCATACTTCATCTCTCGGCTCACGTGAGAATGAAACTTGTGGTTACGACGTTGAAGCAATGTGTTTACCAGCGCGAGGGACTTCCCATCGTGCTATTGTGCCATGTCATGTGACACAAGATGCGAACAGTGCGCGATGCGCTCAAGTATTATGTGATATACACACATAATAACATGTAATATTATATTATTGTATGCACTATACGTTGGGTGTACTATAAAATACAAGGTATTTCAAAAATAGCAGTACACAAATAATAATACTCTATACGTCTTGAATAAATTTTTTTTATACATAAACTGCACAATAACTGTCTAACTGCTTTTGAAGTGTGGTGCTACAGACGCATGATAGGGATTCATGGGTAGTAACACATCCAAAACAGCTAGGTATTGAGCCGGACCGGAGAAAAGAGTAAAAAACTACAAAGGATTTCTCAGCAACGAGCGAATTGCTTATTGTTATCGCAAAAAAAATGGCTGAGGGCAGAAATTGCAGAGGCCGCTCTAGAGACACTTGTATGGACCAAGAAATTATTCCTAGAAATTAATAATCCTGACGACTGTCTCCGCCTCCAGTCGATATTGTTAACTGGAGTTAACTGGCGTTATGCTATCTTTTACTAGAACATTGAGAACTGTGTATCATAGATACACAATGAACAATCAGCAACTAGCACAGATATCTACGATGAAAGATCTCGGAATCATCTATGAGAGTAGGCATGTTGGGCTTCATCATTCGGACCGGAAGAGTTTTCTGAGATCCCAATGTGCTCAGAGTCCTATACAACGCGTTGGTTCAGTTTCGAAAGTGATTCTGTGATATGGAGTCCTCACGAGGCGAGATATTCCGTTATGCTGGAGAAGGTTCAGAAAAAAATTGAGGTATCTCTACATGAGGGAGTATGGTAGTTATCCGTGGCTCTATCCCACGGCATTCCTTTTGGGAATGCTCGGAACTGATTCTTTACAGCTTCGAAGAGATGGGCATCTCATTACCCATTTCTTTAGATTAATCAGGGGATATTTCGAAAACTCGGCCATGCAAGAGGGTGTTGGTCTTTTTGTCCCTGATGGATATCTCCGACAGCGACAGCACAGATTGTTTTACCTACCGGCCGCCAGAACCAGTCTGCCTCTGGTGAAACCGGTGGGAAGAGCAATTAGTCTGCTGAACGAGGTCTCCTCGGAGATCGACGTCTTTCATGTTAGTGAAAGTACGTTCAGGGGACAACTCTTGACTTTGGAAAGTATCTTGTCTTCCTAATGTCGAACCATCACTAATGCGTTCCTGGTATTATGTTGTATTTTTTATAATATTTTACCTGTACTAAATAGATGTCTTAAACATTTTGCTGTTTGTAATGTCTTTTGAGTTAATAAACTGATTTACTTTGAGACATGGGCTTTGACAACTACACAGAGATGCAAAGACTGATTGGAGACAGAGTGAGGCTGAGGATCACAACGGCAAGTGAATTATGACAGTTGTGACCCTTTTTAGGGGAATTTCTAGAATATATAAGACAAGCATGCCATTGGCACCAATAAGAAGTATGAGTATTTGCAAAATAATCTTTAACATAAGGACTGAGAAAAATCAATAATCAAAACAATATAAAGACAAGATAAAATGTTGGTTTACTCACTTCTGGTTATTATCAAAAATTTCGTAACATCTAGTATAGTATTATTTGTGTATGGAAATGAAAAAAGATATATATTGTATTATATATGATACCATGTAACTATTATATTATCAAGTTGCCTTGGGTCATGTGTGTGTATCGGTGTGATTATGTTCACATGACTTGTATATAATAAATAATAGTTCCCGGGCGACTATGTACGTAAGTAGGTGATCAAAACAATTGAGTTGTTGTCGTAGCATTGAACTTGAATCATCGATAAACACCTCATTACTCCGTATCGCTGTGGGTGTAGGCAGATATTTATCTTCAAAAAAACGCCTACACATTCGATATCCAATAATACGTATTAAAAAAAGATTATCTTAAGATCTTTTACGATCTGTATCGCGAACAGATAAATGATATTTAAAATACAAATTATTAGAAGTGAATATTTATTTTTAAAGGAAAAAAAAACGATAACGTAAATATGGTACTAAAGGAAACAAACCAGTATTATATTTTTATATTTCATTTTTTTATGTATGGAAGCGTAGCAAGAAACTTGCAGAAAAAGGATGAGAGCAGAATAAATGCGGTAAAGAAGAAATCCATAAGACGAATGTGTGGTAGAACGATATACGACAGAATCTCAAATGCTGATTGATATAAGAAAGGAATGTAGAGCGGAATGAGGTATTATGAACAAAATTATGAAAGGATCGCTGCGTTGGTTCGAATGGATGGAGAAAAAATGATTAAGAAAGCATACGTTAACGGTGAAAATGGAGTACGGAGTCGAAGCAGACCGAGAAAAACATGACATGACCAAATTAATAAAATTTTTAAGTCGGAAGAATCGACGTGCTATGACTCGCTGTATGAATTTGGAGGAATCTAAAGAGGTGTGTCAGGAAAGAGTAGTGTAGCGGTCCATTTTCTCTACCTACCCCTGCGGAGAAACGGCGTGATGGTTTAGAAGAAGAAGATATTTCAATTTATGGAACCAAATAAGAATTCGGAAAATGATTTCGGTTGCTGTGGTGCCATCGTATGGTCTCAAATATAAAACTCAACAACTAACAAATTAACCATCACGCTGTTTCTCCAAAGGAACAGACAGTAAAAATTGACCACCATACTGTTCTTTCCTGACATATTTCTCCCACTTATAAAAATGGGTCCTTTATCGTGATATTAAAAAAGAAACAATGGATAAATCGGGGTTAAATCCCAATTCCAATACCAAAAACCAGGACTACATCCTCGGAAAGCGATATTGTGTGTGGCGGGAATCGAAAGGTGTAATTTATTATTATGTTTAAAAACAAAGCCAAACTGTTTCTCTAGCCCTTTATTGCGAACTGACGGATAAGTTAAATGCGATGATACAATAAATAAGACCTGCTCTTGTGAACAGAAGGAATGTCATTCTTCAACATGATAACGCCGGCCGTACGTTGCCGGTGTTACCCCAAAAAACACCCAATACCTTGGCTGGGATGTTTTATTGCATCCACCTTATTCTCAGGACTTGGCACCGAGCGACTTTAACTTTTTCGCTCTTAAGAAGTGCAATTAAGAATTAATATTTTTGATAACATCAGAAACTGAAATCGGGCCTCTCGGAGTTCTTCGAATCTAAATCAAAAGTTTTTTTTATGAAAGAGGAATTTTAGATTTAGTAAATAGATGTCAAGAAGCCATAGATAAATTGATAAAATCAAGTTTGGGTTTTACTATAAAAACGACATTATTTCCGGGAATACCAAGTCCTCTGCGATCGGTATACCAAATCTCATAATTATTAAATGATCTGTATATTATCTAGATTGCCAGAGATATTTATTTTCAATGTGGTATATTCTTTATAAGAAAACAAAAAATAGCTGGTTCAAAAGCTATAATACAATATTTACTAAGGTAAAATTACATTGTAAATGTGAAGTGTACTTAAATATGGATATATTTCAGAAGAAATGTCATAAATTTAATAAGTACAAGCCACACAAATAAGGAAAAACTTGGATTTTTTTTGGTGCGGGCAAAGTGTTTTTATTAATAGTAACTGTCATTTTCGTACCCACATAAATAATATCAAACAAAAATATTTACGAGTTTTCCAAGAAGGACCGATATCCAGATACATACTTACAGGCCGATCGGTACATTGTAAAGTTTCTAGAAAACCAATAAATTTGCAGAATTTAAAAATAGCGTCATAAAACTAAAACCAGGAATATAAATAGACGCCATGTACAGTGCATTACAGATAAGATAAGTATGTAAAAAAAAATACTTGTCGATTGTAAAATGAATGATATGTATTTAATAATGTGCGGTTGTAATGATCAACCAGTATCATAATGGAAGGTAAGTCCCCTCAAGGAAAAATGCACAGTAAAAATATAGTGTTTTATTGTTATTTACAATGTACATTGTGTCGTGATAAAAACAACTGGCAAGGTCCCTAAGATTTTGCGTTTTTAATTTTTTTTTATCTGCATCTACTTTTCATGACGCAGTCTCCGCATGAAGAACCTAGGTCTTATTATTCTTCTAATATCATGTATCAGATGACCTGTTATTGGTTGCATCTCCGTCCTCCTGGGAAATGGACCGCCAACTATCTCGCCATCTTTTCGGTGATCGGCCACGTTAATAATAATAATAATATTCTAACATTTAAAGCGCCGTTTTTGTGATGTAATCACCTCAAGGGCGCATTAAGACATGTTTTGAATCTAAATGTGAACGCTGCATCTGATCGATATTCGCGATCGATTAGAAAGTATAATAGAACAAAATATATGCAGGTTTTAAATTGGGTATGAAATATGAAAAATATAGTATTTCAGCTTAGATCTGAAATCTGTCGGATTATTTACGCATCTGAGGTGTGAAGGAAGATTGTTCCAAGCTGATGGGCCGGGTACCGCAAACGCTCGATCCCCGAAATTTGTACTAGGGCAACGCTTTGGCTCAACAAATCTTCCTATTGCCGAGGAGTTCGCCGAGCGAAGTGTGGATTTCCTTGTATTTAGGCTGTCCTTCCTATTATAAATGCAAATAAATTACATATAATAATAAACAAGTTCATTGTTTTGGCCGAAACACTTTATTTTATGTATCACAATTGCATTTTTTATTCGCGACAGCTGATTCGTCAACGTATGTTGACATCATCAGGTGTTAGAATAATATATCAAATGTAAAATTTTCGTGATTTGTCGAACCTTTATGTGTATTTAAAATAATGGTAAAGTGTATTTAAAATAATGGAAATAATGGTAAAGAAAATGAATGTACGACGCAAACGGAACTAAAGATATAGGAAGACCGAGGAAAACGTGGCACCATCAAATCAATCAAATATTAAATATCGGCCACGTGTCAGAATCACGAATGTAGAGGAATTGAAAGAAGATTGTCAGGATGGAACTATGTGGCGGTTCATTCGTTCTTTCAACCCCATCGGAGAGTCGGCGTAATGGTTAGTTAGTTAGTTTTTTTTATTCAAAGAGTTGCGTGTTAATAAGTATGTCTACATCGGCTTTACGCTTTGAAAAAATGAACACATTTCTCAGAGTAGAGAAAGTGAGTGAGCCGCCGTTAGAGCGCTCAGAGCGTCTCAGTTTTTGAATCATATTTAGTGGAAGTGGACCTAATGAAAGCACAAAAAGCCGTTACATTCATTCATGTTCATTAGTGACGCAATGGACACGGGCCATCAAAGCTGTTAAATGAAATTCCTCGACAAGTCAAGTGTTTATTTTTTATTACGTACTTACGATACGTACCGACACACATTCTTGCTATATACCCAAGAATTTTCATCTATGTATCAGAGGAACAAAATGTCTAAATTTAAGATATTATAGATATTATTATTATATAACGTTATGGCAAAAGAAGGATGAAAGTAGAATAAATGCAGTAGAAATGAGATCTCTTAGACGAATGTGTGGATACTCTGTGTATGATAGAGTGTCGAATGAAAATATAAGAAGTGAATGCGGTGCGAATGATAGTGTCATGAACAAAATAATGAAAGGATAATTAAGATGGTTTGGACATATGGAAAGAATGAATGAAGAAAGAATGGTAAAAAAATTATATGTTAATGATGTAAATGGAACCAGAAATAGAGGAAGACCGAGGAAAACGTGGCACGATCAAATAAATCAAATATTGAATGTCGGCCATGTGAGGAGTCAGAGAAATCGACGCGCGTGCATGACACGATGTATGAATGTTGAGGAAGCGAGAGAAACATGTCAGGAAAGAAAAGTGTGGCAGTCCATTCTTTCTGCCTACCCCTTCGATGGTTAGTTAGTTAGTTAGTTTAGATATTATTTACATTATAAATCTTTTAAAAACATTTTCCATATTTTTTCTAAACTCGGTGCCCCTGGAATCGACACAAAGTCGGCCAAACCTTCCGCCACAATAGCAAAAGTAAGAGAAAGTAGAGAGATGATAAGCCCTTATTATAACACAAGGAAGAATAAGATGAGTGAAATGTTTCGCCTAGCTTTGATATTATCAAATATTTGGATTAGCATTAGCTTAAGCAAGTTGGACTTGGACTTGGATCTTCTGGCTTACAGAGGCTCAGCTCATGTGGCTATTCCTCTTACGTCTGATGGAAACATTGTTGAAAGGTGATTTGGTAGGTTGTTAGTTTATGCGGGGGCATGATTTGTGTGGCCCAGAGTGTTGCTCTGAAGGAGAATCGATTTTGGGCGCTTGTGGCGGCTGGAGGTGTTTGGGTCGTAATTTGAGAGGTCTTTTATTGTGGGGTTAGGATGTGAAGGGAGTCCTTTGTAAAAACGTTCGGTAAGTTCAGAATGAATTCATCTATCATCGGGATTCCCGATTCTAGGTGCAGCTGTGTGATCCTGGTCCATGAAGGCGCACCAAGCGATAAACGGATAGCCTTATTTTGCAGGATTGAAACCTGTTATTCGTATTGAAATATTTTTTTTTACAAAACTGACGTTCTAATGTACTTTTCATATTTTAAATGGAATTTAATATTCAATTGTTTAACTCAAGATTTTGAAACAAAGTTTTTTTGTTTTATATTTTAAGGGATAGAAAAGTTTCTTATTATTAGAGAATCATTATATTATAAATATAATGTCTAAAATAGATGTGTGACGTAAATAACAAAGTTGAAACTGCAACTTAAAAGTTGTTAAAACATAAACCATAAAATAAAACAAATTACTTGATTATTATTATTATTTTGTTGAATCACTCTTTACATCATTATAGGGCGAACCAAATCGAAGGCAGCTGATCTATAGCGCTTTATTCGTCTAAAACACATAATATCAATGGTGACGTCACTATTGGCGCCGAATTAGTGGAATCTGAAGATAATTTATATGTTTTGAAAATTGTACCGCTAAAGCTTTTTAATGTTTTCTTGTGAATAGTATGCAGAAAGCTAAATAATATATAGAATGCCAAAGGTGGGAAACTAAAGGACACTAAGATGGTTTTGACATATTGAAAGAATGGTTAAAAATATATATTTAAGTGGCACAAACTAAAAAATAGAAGTCCACGAAGGTCGAATAAAATATGGCAAAACTATTCATTCAGATAATCAAATGATTTTACTGAAATCTCTTAATGGAAGTTCATTTTAAATAATAATTAAATAAAACGATGTTTTTGAACTACTTCCACTTTTGTCTTTATTTAGACAGCGACCGGTTTCGCCAGGTTCGCTGGCATCGACAGACTGGTGAAACAAACAGACTGGACCAGTCTATCGATGCCAGCGAGCCTGGTGAAACCGGTCGCTGTCTAAATAAAGACAAAAGTGGAAGTAGATAAAAAACATCGTTTTGTTTAATTATTATTCATTTAGATGTCGGAACAATCGACGAACGTGTGTGTCACAATATATGGATGTAATAGATCTCAATTTATATGTAAGATGAAGTGGTGATCCATGTTATATATCTTTGAAGGTAAGGGCATGATGGTTAGACCGTTAATAAAAATAACATTTCGTATATAGAAATAATTTCAATAGAGGAAATTCTGTTATTTACTCATGTTCGTGTATACACTTGTAGCCCATAAATATAAACATTATTTTATTCCGCCCGTAAGACAAGTCGAAAAGCTCTTCGTTGATAGTAAATTTAGATTGGTTCGTAATAATATTTACTTCTGATAAAAACGTCAGTGTCATGTTTATTTGTAACTATCGGGGGATCGGCTATGCTCCGGAATTGTATATTTTGTAAGCCCTACCAGAACGAAATATGTTCGGGCGCCGCCACGCAGGAACCACTGCTCTAGGACAAATAATACATAATAACATCTGCCGTTCATCTCATATCGAGAGCAGATTGCCTTTAGGATAGGATGGAGGGCAGACTCGCTCATGGGAACGAAATCACAACAACACATTTGGCGGGAAAACAATAAATTGAGGCAAAATCGAAATTTTCGAATAAAAAAAGCTTTACAACGATTCATTTGTTTCACACACCCATTTGCAATTCGTTTCGTGGAATAAACGATAAAATAGCAGGAAATATTATGGTGACATTAAAAAAAGGTTTCTTCCTTTCGCATTAAATGTCCCCGAAGCAGTAAATTCGAATAGATTTTATTTTGGTGATAGCTTTCGTCAAAGGGCTCACCACGTGGGCCCTAAAATACATTCGGTGACAAACGAATCATAACAAACTCTCGAATACCTCGTGGCCCAGCACGTGCTCCGTAGCAAGCGTACTACTCTTACAAACACAGTCGTGCTTCGGTGCACGCACCGCCCCAACACCACTGCGTCCACTTACACACGCAAGGCGCACGCACACCATAACTCAAAGCTCAAAGAACGCACCGAACAGAGAAGCAATAGAAAAACTGCATTCTCCGGTTGTTTCCCAACACAAATACTAGAAGATGCGCCACGCACACAGGCACGGTTGTGTAACGTCACCAACACACGTGCGCCGTGGAGTACGCAAGGCGGGGAGCGGGAACGAGGGGAAGCATCACAAACAACAAAGATGGCGGCCACCGCGTGTTTCCCTCCAAAACGGAGCCGGGGTCGTCGACCCGCGGCGCATCGCTCACTGCGCCGACGCATCCCGCGCATTCTATAACCGCCCGACCGCCCCGCCCCGCCATAAAACACCATAGAAGAAGAAGAACTTCATTCCTGAGAATCCCATGCGGCCGTGCCGCTGCTATGTAGCGCGCTCCATTCCCACAGTCCGCGGGATACCCCCCTCGCCCGCCGCCCGCCGCCTGCCTGGTCGCTCTCCGGCAGGCACCTCCGCTATAATAGGCACCTGCATTCTTTCGACCGGACATTTCCATTTTCAAAACAATCAAAAACGCTTCTCCTACAACTAACAATGCACAGACAACAAAACAAACCAATAAAAATACAGAAGCTACTTTACAAACATATTGATAACACCGTTCGAGGCAAATAGATCACGGTGAAATGCAATACTTGTTTACTCAATTAAGACTTTATACAATAATAATGTTTTGAAAACGACACACATAAGAGAAGAGTAAGCACAAAATAAAACACAACAGTATAATATAACTAACTAACAAACTAACCATCGCGCCGTCTCCCCGAAAGGGTAGGCAGAAAGAATGTACTGTCACACTTTAACCGATGCGGCACTCCATCCTTCTCTTTTCGCCCCGTGGGAGACGTGGTGTGATGGGTTGCGAACATCATCGCCACCAATAGGCTTCGATCGTAAAACATCCACAAACTAAATCTAAAACAAATAATATAAAATACAATGATATAAAATAAAATGCGAAAATAAAAATAATTTAACACGTAATGCTCTAATAATTAGAATAACATAAAACAAAAATATATATTAACATATTGTTTCTTGACCATTAAATGTGAAACTCCATATTAAATACTGACAAAAATGTGTAAATCTAAAAAATAGTTAGTTTTGCTATCAAACTTGAAAACTGATATTTTTCAATATAAAATAAAAGTACCCGTCTACTGCGTTGTTTCCCCGGATGTGTAGGCGAGAAGATGGAGTACCACACTTTCGTGTCCTGACACACTTCTCTAATCTCGTATGTTCAAACAATATCATGCAAACACTACAATTTACGCGTAGTCGATGTATGAAAGTTAATTAATTTGTTTCATGCATTCTCTTCCATTCATAAGGGCGCCTTGTACTTTGTATTGTCAGTAGTCGTCCTTCTTACTATAACATATTTATTTTAATCCTGTGTAGTTTTTCAAAAGCTTACTTCATTATCCTAGTCGGAACGGTATATATATGTGATTATATATTTTGTACTTGGAAAAATCTAAGTGCGTGCACGACACGCTTTATGAACGCGAAGTAATCAGAAGTAGGTATGTCAAGATAAGTGTGTGGCGATGCAAACTCTTTGGTAACCCCTCTGGAAATTGTTATGGCGCTGTTCCTGGATTTTCTGCCAAGCAGAGACTCAGCTATAATGACTATTCCTCTTATGTCATCCGAAAGATGGCAAAGAAGGATTTAGGGTCTATGCTAGTGTCCACGTTTTCTCGGTCAGGGCTGCAATAATGAAAGGCCAGTTGTCATTGGCGGCTGTTTTCGAGGAAAAGAGAAGAGAGGCAGTGTCTGGATGGGAATGTGGTAGGAGATAGAATCCTAAGCGTTAATATAAACAAATGATTGGATTGTCAAATAATCAGTTAAGCTGAATACAAAGCGTATTCAATGGTGCTGCCCGATTGATTATGGGGCAACAAAAATACTGTAATATCATGCCGCTCCTGAAAGAACATCACTGGATTTAAATCCGAGAGCGAGTAAAAGACAAATTGTGTTTGACAGTGTTAAGGCTCGACACCACAGAGCGCCAATGTATATTTCGGACCTCTGCCTGACACCCATGCCAACGGAAAGGCAACGTTCACTCCGATCAGTAGAAACAAGTGCAAACAACATAACAATTCCAGTCAGAGCCAGTAAAGCAAGTTTCTATGATCGTGCTTTCAGCGTTGCGGGTCCGTTGGCTTGGAATAGCCTCCATGTTAGTATTAAGTATGAGGATAGTGATGTTAAATTTAAGAAACTTCTAAAGACTGAACTGTTCGGTCATGGATTTCCTAGTGCGCCGTTGGAGTAATTGATTTTACAAAACGGCGCACTTGAAATATAAGTCATCAAAATAAGAAATAAATAAATAAGAAATAATGAGGTAGTAATTCTGTACATGCAAAGGATACCAGTCTTTCGTAACTTTAAAATAACGTTGGGGACAATTAGAATGTATCAAAAAACATACAATATATTTTACATGTAAAAAACAAATTTTAATGAAATTAAGACATTGTTTTGATTACGTGGGATTTTATTGTTGAATAGCTAAATTAAAAAAAAAAAACATTAAATATTTACTCTCACTAGCAGTCAATTAGGATTGAGTAAATCCAATAGGAATAATATTGTATTGTCAAAGATATGGCGGGAAAGATTTTTATTTAAAAAAATCTGAATAAATTTAGATGAAATATATAAAGATTAGAAAACAATGCAAGCGTATGCACCGGTAAAAACATGTATAATCACGCACACACGCATTTGAATAATTTATAATGTTATTATTGAGGGAAAGATTTTTCTGATCAGATAGAGCGAAGAGCGAGAACGCGGTTTGTTATGTGTTTTGTCCCACTCTACACTGCGGTAGGGATCGGGCACTAGACAAACCGGCACACTTCGACGAGATTGAGTAAGTAGTGTGTGTATTTATTATCCACGGCGCACACGAGTAAATCTCGGCGGTTGGTGTGATTAGAAAAAATAGAAATAAAGGAAACAACAATAAAAGATTCTTTTTTTATCTTACTTATATCATGCTGTACCCTCGGAAGGATGAGTAGGTAAAAAGGATGTACCATCACAGTTTCTAATCCTGACACATCTATATCCATCAGGCACCCACTTCAATGTTTAGGTATATAAAAATTTAACTAACTAACTAACTAACCATCACGCCGTCTCCCCGAAAGGGTAGGCAGAAAGAATAGACTGTCACACTTTTACTGATGCGGCACTCCATCCTTCTCTTTTCGCCCCGCGGGAGACGCGGTGTGATGGGTTGCGAACCTCATCGCCACCAATAGGCATCTCCCGCGCACACTTCGATCGTCCAACATCCACAAAATAAATCTAAAACAAATAATATAAAATACAATGATATATAATAAAATAACAAAATAAAAATAATTTAACACAAAATGTTCTTTTTAGATGGTGCACATATTGTCTATTTAATTTATGTTCCACGAATCCACCGTTTTTTTAATTTAGCACATAATGTAATAACACATAATGTTTTTTTTCGATGTTGCACATGTTGACATGGACGATCCGGACTTTTGTGTTTATTTAATTTATGTTTCACTTATTGTATCCACCGTTTTTTAAATTAGCTGTAAGTAGGCACTCAACCAGCAAGAACTTTGAAATAATATTGAAGAAATTATTCAAATTGTCATTGGAACAAATGAAAATTTTATTTTTACACCTGTCAAAATTCTGTATAAAACCTTTAAAACTAATATAATTTTAACAGCAAAACAGCACAAACGTATTACGTGTCACAATTAACTATTATAAAGTGCGGCAACATTTATCGGTATATAAAAATTTAAATACCGATATATACTTGAATGATCAAATGCTATGTGTGGTCTGTTTTATTGTAGGGATGTGAAACGTGGACCTTGAAAGTCAACTCAATGAACAGACTGGAAGCATTTGAAATGTGGCTCCATCGCCGAATGCTCAGAATTTCCTGGACAGACATGGTTACCAATACCGAAGTCCTGAGGCGAGCTAGAGTTGACAGGGAACTGTTATCAACCATTAAGGTTCGGAAAAATTCACATTTGGGTCATATACTACGTGGGGAAAAGTACCACCTTCTCCAACTGATATTGGAGGGGAAAGTTGACGGACGCCGAGGGCCTGGTAGGAGACAAATGTCCTGGTTGCGAAATGTGAGGGAGTGGACCGGCATCCGAAGTGTGGAGGAGCTGTTCCGAGCGGCGCAGGGCAGGAACAGGTTCGCCGAGGTGATCGCCAACGTTGGGGGGACCCGCAAGGCACTTGAAGAAGAATATATACTTAATGAGCCTTATTTGGACATTATTTAAGATTATTTTTCTCTAAATATAGTTAAATTAAAAAAGTTTAATTGTTATATTTTTTGAAAACATTAAGTATGTAAGTGCCTCGATTACATACGAGTATTTTTTAACTTGTATTATGGATACCTCACTTCTCACAGACCTTTGAAAGCTAGTCGATCTGAACCCTCGACAGTCAGCGCTACCATCTTCAAGAGAAGAAGCAACACACAAACGCCAAGGAGCTTCCAATTCCACGGATCATGCTTATGGCATCGCGGAACCGGCGGCGTGGAACAGGCTGCCCTTCTTCTTATTTTTGTGCCATGTCAGGTCCCCCCAACGTTGGCGATTACTGCAGCAAAGGCATCTCTGTGCTGCGCCACTTGGAACAGGTTCTGGTCATTCCTGTCGAATCTTTTATATTCCGCAGCCAGGACAACTGCCTTCTACGGACTCCCCGATGTCCTTCTACATTACCTAATATCAGTCGAAGGAGGTGGTATTTTTCTTCCCTTAGCACATGACTTAAATATGAGACCTTTCTAACTTTCACACTTGACATCAGTTCTCTATTGGCTCTGGCTTTCTGTAGTACGTCTGCATTACTGACCCTATCGGTTCACGGTATACGGAGCATTCTGCGGTATATCCACATCTCAAACGCCTCCAACAGGTTCATTACATTCACTTTTAGAGTAGTAGAACAGACCATATATAACATTTAACAATATGCGAAATCTGCTCCGGCTGCCCTACAATATCCGAAATCAGGACAACGAAGGGGTATTAAGAAGCTCTCTTAAAACTTTACTTTTAAAAAGAAGCTCGGACGAGGAACGCCTTTGAAGTGAATCTCTCGCAAAAATGGCGCTTTAAAAATCATCATTATTATTTTGTGCTATTATATAACCTGAGAGCTATAATATTTATTTACACAGATGGTTGGTGCAGAACAATTGTACTGCCAGTATTATGATGCCACCAATAAAATGATTGGCATCATAATGACGGAAAAGGAGGTCGATGAAAGGCAAAGGAAGAAAAAAGGAATTAACGATGTGTGAGAGACATGGTTAATTGCTTTAACAACAAGAAAACGGAGTGCCGAAAGGTGGTACCGTTGCAGAAAGGAAGCACCAGAGTTTTTTTTACTGGTAGGCCTGCCTATAGATAGAAGTCCTGCATTCGTCCATGAGGAGTATACCTCTCTCAGCACAAAAAGTATTATGAACATGGATTACACATCTTATTCAATTGTCTTATTTAATCCCTTCTTATAAAATCTTGTTTTTGTATAAAAAAAACAATAACTTTAACTTACATGACAACGACACCAATCAAATCAAAATATAATCAAATCAATTTATTTTTCAAAGATATTATACCTACAAACAAAAATTAATGCTTAAGGCATCTATTGAGGACAGATAAAATATAATATATAATCCCAGGAACGCACGAGAGATTGTTTGACTTTAGGAATACAAGATACTCTCTAAAGTCAAGAGTATTTGTCTTCTTAACGTACTTCCACTAATATAAAATAAGTCGATCTCCGAAGTGATCATGGTCAGCAGTTTGATTGCGCTCCCCACCAGCTTCCAAGATGACCTAATTCTCAAAGAATCCACTGATAAGTCTTTCATAACTCGTCAATGGGAAGGAGTAACAGACTTCCGAGTCTCACTCCAAAAATCAGAGATCCAAGTTAAGGCTGATAAGTCTTGATTCAAAAAATGATTGCATACTTCAGTTTTGTTCACTTATTGTTTTACGACCATATTTACGTATCAAAATGCAATCATAATGTGTGATTACGAATAACATCAAATATTTATTCTAAATCTAGAAAACACTTAAATAATAAATTGATGTGCGTATAGAAACCGAGAGAGAAATTGAGAAGATTTAACCAGCTTTGTGAATGAAATATGTGTATTCCAGAGGTAGCAAGTACCGGGGGGAGTGTGAGATGGTCAACGGAAGGCATTAACGTCGTTTATGAATCAAAATAATGATATTTTTATAGTCTTGATAGGTGAAATCGGTGGGTGATGAAATTAAAAAGCCGTTAAAATGACGTTTTACGATCCTCAGAGATCGTTTAAATACGTTATTCTGAAAATTAAATTCATAAATAAATAAATAAATGTATTTTTGATGCATTCGAAATTTAGTTACACAATGAAAATTGTTGAAATAAAAGTATTTTATTATGCATTTAATGAATATAAAAATGTGCGGCGTGCGTGATAATAAAATATATACAATTTTAATACGTTTCGGTAGATGCCGGATGGTAAAAAAAAAAACAGACACATAAAAGTATTCATATGATAAAAATAATTATGTAAAATAGCGTCATCAGATAATTAACTACAAAGTTATTAATTTGTGGAAAAGCTTTAAAACTGTGAAATTCCATAATTTGATTTTTTACGATTTTAGATTCGATTGTCGGCATTTTTCAGTTATATCAGTATAACTGAAAAATGTAATACGTAATTTATAAACATGTTTTCCACTTATAAACAATTTATTTATATTTATTTATCAAAACATACATAACTTATTGTATTCCATGAGTTCACATAAACTCATTATGGGTTTACATCCCATTATGTGTTTATATCATTCTTCAGGTGATGAATATTACAATTTAAACATGTCGAGATTAATAATTTTATACAATTGGAAAGGGCATTGTTTTGTTTTTATCGAAAATCGGTACAAAATTACTGTAAAATGAAACGCAAATGAACAATTAAACAGCAATACTTTTTAAAATAATAATTTTCTAATATAACATTATGAAATAAAGAAACCTATGATACATTATATTATTACGTATTATTATATTATTAAGGAATAAATAGTCCATTGTTTTGGCCGAAACACTATGATATTTTAACATTTTTTAATTGTTAATGTAAAAACTTTGTTTTATATCACAATTGCATTTATAATTTTGTAACACCTGATGATGTCAACATTGGTTGATGAAACAGCTGTCGTAAAATAAATACAATTACGATATAAAACAAAGTTTTTACATTAACAGTTATAAAATATTAAGGAATAAGTTAAAACACTTAAAACGAATAGTAAATAATGTTTTAATAAAAGGGCCAATTTTGGGTAAAATTAAATTATTAAATAATATGCATGAACTTAAATAATAAACTAAATATAATATATTTAAAAATTCAGAAAGCTTTCAAAGCTAATTTCGTGATATGACATCATTTAAACGTGTCTGGCGACGAAGTGTAATTGAAATTATTTTTCAAAATTGTGTGTGAAAATTAATTCCTATTTTTAATATGGTAAAATGTCATCTTATGATAGATTTTACGGGCGTTTTATTATTAAAAACAAAAACATCCAAAACGCTAAAAAATAAAATATATTTGAAATGCAAAATGTTGGAGTTTTTAAAATTAGAATATGTGTATTTCTAAACGTTTTGTCAAATTACATACGTTGATAATAACAACTTTTGACAAACCTAACCAAGAAGGGCTGTGTGTAACGTGTCCACGTGTTTTAGGCACACGGACGCACGTGGAACCACGCCGAAGGAGCACTTGAATGCCGTATGCAGCCTTTAGCAGCTGCCGCGTGTTGGCTCAAAATGGATTCCAGGCCTCTTGTAATTGCTCGTAAACTCCGGAATCCGATGGAAATCACTCCAGTTTCCATGGCAGTGCTTATTAAAACGTTTCGTTATCGACAAGGGAAACATTAAACGATTATCAAAAGCCGAGACTAAGATTTTTATTATTTTCGTATGTCGAAAAACACTTTGTTAAAAGGTTTGTAAAGACAGGCGTTGCACTCAAAATGTCGTAAAATTTAGGACGCTGAAATATCCAAGAGCCCGCAGGCCTTCTCGACAACGCTTTGATATGAATAAAACAAAATCATCAAATTGAAATAAACTATTTATTTCTTCTATATACGTCATACTTTGTGTTGTTATGATTGATTATTTCTATTTTTCTTTTTTATACACTTCGTATAAACAACAATTTTATTAAAAAAATAAAATTATCTACACATGCTTCAGACAAACAGTCATTTTTCAGTAAAGATAGATATTTATAAAAATATTATAAAATTGTTGTTGTTTACACGATCTGCCAGATGTCATCTGACATCTGTCAGATCATGTAAACAACAACAATTTAAAAAAAAATTATAATGTATCTTTACTGAAGAATGACTGTTTGTCCGAAACATTTCTAGATAATTTTATTTTTTTAATAAAAGTGTTGTATATACAAAGGGTATAAAAAAGAAAAAGAGAAATAAACTATTTATTGTTTCTAGAACAATACGTAAAATTCAATAATTAACGTGAATGAAATCATGTGTTTCCTGGAAGTTTTATTACAGTTTCTGTAAAATTTGATAAACTCTCTTAGTATACGAAACATGTCATTCCCATAAAATATAATAAAAGTTCGAAATGTTGTCTTTCAAAATTAATTATGAAATAAACTACTTTAGTTTAATTTTTACACTCTTTTGCCTTATGAACACACATCACCTATAAAGAAATTTAAACAAGAACGATATCGAAATAATTCAAATATATTAATTATTTCCCTTTATCTTTTATATATACTTTGTATATACAACACTTACATTAATTTTTTTTTAATTACATACTCGTAGACATGTTTCGGACAAACAGTCCTTCTTCAGTGATACATATTATAAAGATACATATTTAAAATATTATAAAAATGTTTACATGATCTGAGAGATGTTATAAAGATTTATAATGTTTTAAATATGTATCTTTATAATATGTATCACTGAAGAAGGACTGGTTGTCCGAAACATGTCTATGTAATATTTTTTTTTAAATGTAAGTATTGTATATACAAAGTATATAAAAATAAAAGAGAAATAAAGCACCTACAACAAAAAGTATGGCGAATAAAGAAGAAATGGAAAAATAAACTTTTTATTGATAAATCATAATACCGAAGTTCTGCATTTAGGTCACACAGATCTAGCGGAGGAATAGTCCCAAGAGCTAAACATCTATACGCCAAAAGTCAAGTTATTTTATTATTTTTTCTTATTTAAAAAAAAGACTAACACCAAAGATTTAAATCAATGATATTAGAATTTATTTTACAATCTTCAATGTGAGCAGAAAATAGCTCATTATTATGAAGAAGGAATCTGGTCGTGTCCAGGCTCGAACCCAAGTCCCCTTGATTAGAAGCCAAGCGTTCTATCCCCTAGACCACCACCCGATTAATTTGTTTATTTACGTAAATAATTAATCTTTGATTAACCGGAAACAAAATCAGCAACAAACACACGTATTAAGTAATTAAGAAATACACTCGTATTAATTATACGCGTTGAAACGTTTTTCAAACGGTAGTTACAAGTTAAGCGCACGATTGACAATCTGTGCGGTATTTGAAGAATGTTGATATGTATAACGGAATTTGAAATGAGGTTACCAAGAAGTATCTGCTGTGGATAAAGATGTTTATGAAGAACCATTCACAACAAATCCTAAAATAACATAACGTAGTACCTAATAATCAAATAGTTTTTTTTCAAATCGAAGCACGTTCCTTCGGAAAATAACACGAAAATGTGCTAAGCCCAATTGAACAAACAAACATATTACTTATGAAACTATATCTATAAATATGCAAAGAAAACTAAAATATTACCACATATTACGTACAAAACGACAGTTTAATTTTGAAGAAGCTATTTATGCACTCATTTGCAAAACATATATAAATTTATTTAAAATAGCAAACACGTGCTACAAAATATTTGTACAAGTATAGAGATAATAATGATAACCAATACAAAATATTTTGTACGGAATACGTATAAATAACCAAATGTTATTGTATAATATTTGTTCTACATACGTTTAGTGAATCTAAATAAAATATTGACGGAACAATACAACAGCAGTAACGTGCATTAATATCTCATTATGATTTGAAACGATCATCAAAACATTTGCATAGATAGTAACCGTCGTTAGACAACATCGAACACAAACATAATTAAAATATTTCAACGTAATAATCACAAATCACGCCTCTATGGTGTGCTGTGTCCACAAGATAGGTACGACTGTTATCGCCTCACGTTCGGGCGGTGATTCAAGTCCAACTGCGCCGTGCTGATGCATCCAATATTCGGCGACACGCTCCCAAACTAATTAACTTACTAACCATCACGCCGTTTCTTCGGAGGGGTAGGCAGAAAGGATGGATCGCCACACTGTTCTATCCTGACATAACTCTCGAGCCTCATCTACATTCGCACACGTGAATTTAATATTGAATTAATTTGGTAATAGTAGAAATGAGATCTCTTAGACGAATGTGTGATACTCTGTGTATGATAGAGGGTCGAATGAAAATATAAGAAGTGAATGCGGTGCGAATGATGGTGTCATGAACAAAATAATGAAAGGATCATTAAGATGGTTTGGACATATGTAAAGAATTAATGAAGAAAGAATGGTAAAAAAATTATATGTCAATGATGTAAATGGATCCAGAAATAGAGGAAGACCGAGGAAAACGTGGCACAATCAAATAAATCAAATATTGAATGTCGGCCATGTGAGGAGTCAGAGAAATCGACGCGCGTGCATGACACGATGTATGAATGTTGAGGAAGCGAGAGAAATACGTCAGGAAAGAAAAGTGTGACAGTCCATTCTTTCTGCCTACCCCTTCGGGGAGACGGCGTGATGGTTAGTTAGTTGGTAATCCGTTTACAATGTAGTGGACGGCCATTCACCATGGAGTTCTGGTCCCAAGCATGGAACTGGCAGAAGAAAGATGAAAGCTCAATAAATGCAGTAGAGATGAGGTCCCTAAGATGTATGTGTGGTAGAACGATATACGACAGAATCTCAAATGCTGATATAAGAAAGGAACGTAGAGCGGAAGAAGGTATTATGCACAAAATTATGAAAGGAACGCTTCGTTGGTTCGGACATATGGAGCGTATGGATGGAAAAATAATGGTTAACAAAGTATACGTTAATGATGAAAATGGAGTACGGAGTCGAGGCAGACCGAGGAAAACATAGCATGACCAAATTAATCAAATTTTAAAGGCTGGTCATGTTAGAAGTCGGAAGAATCGACGTGCGTGTATGATTCGCTGTATGAATATGGAAGTTAGAGAGGTGTGTCAGGATAGAGTATTGTGGCGGTGATGGTTAGTTGATCATCCCATGCTTGTATACAACATTTTCACCATTCTTCTCTCGTCCATTCGTTCCATATGACAAAACCTTCTCAGGGATCCTATTTTAATTTTTACTTACGATTAAATCATCTGCCTTACATTTCTCTCTCGCGTATCGTTTTCCCGCATATTATTCTCAGTGATATCATTTCTATGGCATTTATCCTACTTTTATCCTTCTTTTGCCAGCTTCCATAAACCCTATACTTAAACAGTATTAACAGTTAAAATATAAAACGCAGTTTATAGTATCATATTTTTTTTCGCGACAGCTCTTTCGTCAACCTATGTTGACATTATCAGGTGTTACAATAATTTTAATTTTAATTAGCGAAAACTTATTTTAACAGTTGAAAAATATATTGTAACACCTGATGATTTCAACATAGGTTGACGAAACAGCTGCCGCGAAAAAAAAAACAATTAAAAAAAGTGATACCATAAACCGCGTTTTATATTTTAACAGTTAATAAATTTTCATTACACAATTGTGAACGACCTGGAATGGAATAATGTTTCGAATTTTTATTTAAACAAATAATAATAATAATAATAATAATAATATGCTAACTTTTAAAGCGCCGTTTTTGTGATGTAATCACCTCAAGGGCGCATTAAGACGTGTTTTAAATCTAAAAATCTAAATGTGACCGCTTAAAAAACGATCGGTTTAAAAGTATAGTAGAACAAAGTATAAATGTTTAAATTGGGTATGAAATATGAAAAAGATGGGTTTTCAGTTTAGATCTGAAATCTGTCGGATCATTTATGCATCTGAGGTGTGAAGGGAGATTGTTCCAAGCTGATGGACCGGCTACCGCGAACGCCCGATCCCAGAAATTTGTACTGGATGAAATGAAATAAAGAAATAAGCAAGAGCAGACACTGTTAGAACCAAACATCTCAAGAGTAGCAGAAATGAGAACATTGCGACCTATTGTGGGGAGAACCCTTAGAGATAGGATACCCAATGAAGAAGTTCGCAAATCGTGAAAAAATTTAAGACTTAGTGAGATGGAGTAGGCAGATCAGATGGAGGGACCACATCGAGAAAATTGATCCAGCAAGAATTCATAATATCGTGATGCACGAGACTCCAGAGGGCCGTCGACCACCAGGACGACCACCAAAGAGATGGAGTGAAGGCTGATCGTCTTCATCACAGGAGGAATATTGATATCCTGCATAAACAGATCGCAAGATCAAAAGAAGAAGACATAAAATAAAATAAAAATCACACTCTCATCGATCGCCGAGAGTCGATCGTGTAGCAGTCATACTCTACCACGAAGGTCGTAATTGAAAAGTTAACTAACTAACTAACCATCACGCCGTCTCCCCGAAGGGGTAGGCAGAAAGAATGGACTTCCACCCTTTTCTTTCCTGAATTATTTCTCTCGCTTCCTCAACATTCATACATCGTGTCATGCACGCACGTCGATTTCTCGGACTCCTCACGTGACCGACATTCAATATTTGATTGATTTGGTCGTGCCGCGTTTTCCTCGGCCTTCCTCTATTTCTAGCTCCGTTCACGTCGTTTGCATATACCTTCTTTACCATTCTGTCTTCACTCATTCTTTCCATGTGTCCAAACCATCTTAATGACCCTTTCCTTAGTTTGTTCATAAAACTTTCATTCGCACCACATTCTAGATTTGCTACACATTCGTCTTAGAGATCTCATTTCTACTGCATTTATTCTACTTTCATCCTTCTTTTGCCAGTTCCATACTTCGCATCCATACACAAGGGTCGGTAGAAGAACACCATTGTGCACTGCCATTCTAGCTTTTTTGGATAGGTTTTTGTTTGCGATGACAACTTAAAATGCATCCTAAGAAAGAAATAATAAACGATTATTTTTTAACAAAAAGCGTTAACACCATACGATTGAAAAAAAATTAACTTGGTTTTCCACTTACCAGTATATTTGCCTAGATATGTTTAAGGTTTTATACCTTCATAATCAGTAGAACGATATAAACTAAAAAGAAATCATACATCGAGTAAGTAATGCATTAAGGTATTTATAAAAAAATGCGTTTTCAGTATGCGTATCCGTGATTGAAAACGCATTTTTGTGACTCATTGCCTGTGGCGAGGTCCCCCCAGTGAGGTCAGCCGCCCGCCGGTCAACTGACCCCGCAGCAAACGCGGGCAAATGGCAGAATTCGCTTTTGAAGCCGATAGCGGACGACCAAAACAAATCATTATTGTACTCCGGAATGCAGTCAAGCGATGGAAACGCATTAGTGGGTACTTTACGCATTTCGTAACATGACCGTGTCACGAACCAGGAATGTGAGCAAGATATTAGGTTGTACGAGACAATCATTAATAGAAGCATATTATAATGTATTGGTCAATAGCTTGTGAATAAAATTAAGAGACGATTTTTATGAATTCACACACTGTTTTTTAGTTTGAATTTATTTTTCTCGACGTGTTTCGAAGGTTTTACACCTTCACACCATCCGGATAAACGATATAAACTAACCTTCTTCTTCTTCTCCTTATAGACCTTTGGTCTGTTCCTGAAATCAGGCTGGCCTCTCTTGGGAGGTTGACTCCCAGCTATCTCTCCATCTCTTCGGCGGTCTTCCGGGGGTACGGCAGCCGGCAGGAATCTGATGCGCCACAGCGTGTGGGATTCTGGTGGGCCATCCATCCCCTGCACGTGCGCATTCCAGTATCTTCTGCGATGCACGAGATTATTACCAAAATACAAGAAACTAAGCACATATCACTAAGTAATTCGAATGACAACGTCTATTTTCTAGAATTGTTATTATGTTTTATGGGAATGACACGTTTCGCCTCGCTAAGGTATTATCAAATGCAAAGATATTTGATAATGTCTTAATATGGCGAAACATGTCATTCCCATATAATATAATAAAAATGGAATAGTCCATTGTTTTGGCCGAAACACTATGATACTTTAACATTATAAACTGTTAAATTAAAAAACCTTGTTTTATGAATCAAAATTGTATTTTTATTTTTCGCGACAGCTGTTTCGTCAATTGTAACACCTGATGATGTCAACATAGGTTGACGAAACAGCTGTCCCGAAAAATACAAATACAATTGTGATACATAAAACAAAGTTTTTAATTTAATATAATAGTTTATAATAAACATTGTATAGAACAGACTTTTTCATTCGTATAAATTATTTAATATGGAGTTTTACATCACTGTTTAAGAAACATTAAAAAATATGCTAGTTAACTTTACCAGGGACAGATTGTTACCAGCAAGAGCTAAAGGGTTAAAATTTTATGTTTGAATTTTTTAAATGAAAGTTTTGAGATGAGGGTACAGCTACTGATTTAGCAAAGGAACTGTTGATATTTTAAAACACGAAGAAAATGGCCAATTCACCCATCAAGTTAACAATAACAACTTGTAGACAATGCAAAGGCTATTCAATATATCTGGTTATGAATAATAGTAAAATATCATAGTAGTGTGAATGGAAAAAGATGCCGATGAAGGCTACAGAAGACATGACCAAATTAATTAATTACTAAAATGTTCGAAGTCGAGACAATAGACGAGCGTGTGTGTCACGGTGTATGTCAGGATAGTAAAGTGTGGCGGTCCAATATCTTGGCTAACCCCTCTGGGGAAACGGCGTGATGGTTAGTTAGTTTTAAATAATTCATAATAAAACGTCATTGTGGAATTCCACAGTGATAACAAATTATTTATGGCGAATGAAAACGTATGTCTCCAACTGGACTTCCAAGTCCTAAATCTTCCCTCGCCACATTTCGGATGAGCACTTCGGGTCACACATTTAGCCCGCATAAAACAACTACGAAATCACATTTCCAACTGTTTCCTACAGACGTAAGAGGAATAGCCATTAGAGCTGAACCTCTGTAAGCCAGAAGATCCAAGTCCAAGAAAACATATGTTTTCAAGAAGTTTAATTATAATTTATATGAATGACATGTTTCGCCTGTCTATGAAGCATAATCAAATGTGTTTTTAGTTTATCAATTTAACTTAATAAAATAACGCCTCACTTTATCAAAAATTCTACTTAAGATAATAGTAATACAAATACACGAGGAAAATCTGAGCGAATAATATTGAAATGAGGCAATTTAATGTGATATAAAATGTAAATTAATACGCGTAATCAGATAAGTTGTAACATTACAAGGGAAACACGGCAGGCGCGTGTACTTTATAGTTTACGAGTATATGGGTTCAGTCAACTGCATACATAAATACCCAATCGGTAGGTGATAAACAATGTGCACTGAATGCTGCTCTCTGTACACATACAGCTTTGATATACAAGAAGTCCTCGACGTAAAAAGCACGGGAAAAAATGTTAATGTATAAAGTTGCAACCCGTGAAATATTCACGGAAGTAAATATTTTCTACCCTTTAAAAACTTTATTCACTGTACAATCGTAATCAGTAATGCGTTTTAACTTTTAATATGTATATTTTTTTTCACACACATTAAAATTTCCCAATTAACAATACAACATTGTTGTCCTTTTGTTTTCTAGTCTAGTTATGATCTTGTCATTCGGAAGTATATGTCAGACGGATATTGCTATGTTCACTGGGCATGGTGCCACACTCTCATATCTACACAGATTCAATATTAAAGACTCACCTCACTGTCCATGTGATTCACAAACAGAACTAAAGGTGGAACACATCATCACAGACTGTCCAATCGTCACGCGTGAGAGATGGAAACTGGAGAAGGAATGTCAAAGAAGAGACAACCACATCACAGATCTCCCAGCCATCCTCCGCAATAAGGATACACTCTGCAGATTCGTTGACTTCGCAACCACGGTGGTGGATCGGTTGCGAGAGGCAAACAAATAATTAACATGTGTTTTTTACAGGTACGTCGCGTCCCGACTGAGGTTTTCCATGGTTCCCTCAGTTGTAAGGCAGTCGGGATGCTTATTAGCTAGTCAATGGAATTACACAGATAGGAACACCACTTCACATTTATTTTTCACCTCACCCTTCTCACCTTTCTAACTTTCGACTTCTTTGACCTTCTCTGGCCATCCCCCCCTGATAATAAAACTAGATCGTAGAATCACAATCAAACATGTCCACACCGCCCTGAAAATTAAAACGCAGGGCATCAATAATAAAAGACAACACAAGTTAAAAAAAAATAAGGCTATTGTTTCCCCATCTGTTGGAAGTGACATTGTTGGGAATGAGGATTTTTGTATTCTACACTTCTGTCATACAACAATAATTAGAAAAAAAATCAAAATTAGAATCAGAATGAATTTCAAAGAAGTATTCTTCTTTTGCTCTCTTGTATTAAAAATATTCTCGTACTCTTTCTTGATTGGACTTGGATCTTCTGGCTTACAGAGGTTCAACTCATGTGGCTATTTCTCTTACGTTTGATGGGAGCATTGTTGGAAGGTGTTTTGGTGGGTTGTTGGTTTATGCGGGGGCATGATTTGTGTGGTTCGGAGTATTCCTCTGAAAGAGGATCGATTGGGCGCTTGTGGCGGCTGGAGGTGTTTGGGTCGTAATTTGAGAGGTCTTTTATTGTGGGGTTAAGATGTAAAGGGAGTCCTTTGTAAAATCGTTCGTCAAGTTTCAGAATGAATTCATCTATCATCGTGATTTCCGATTCTAGGTGCAGTTGTGTGATCTTGGTCCATGAAGATGTAGCAAGCGATAAACGGATAGCCTTATTGTGCAGGATTTGGAGTTTTCGTATGCGACTCGAAGCTGCATAGCCCCAGATTGGGGCTGCGTAAGTGAAGATCGGCCTTGTGACCGTTTTGTATAGACAACAGGGTTTTTGGCTATTTATATTAAGATGCTAACGCTGTAAATAAAACTCGATGAATCATACTCGTAGGTCATAAAATTTAATTGAATGTAATATTTAAGAATATTGTAAGTTGGCAGTGCACAATGGTGTTCTTGTTGTTATGAACTCACCCAAAACATATTATTTCTAGATTTATATATCCGGCAATTAAGATAATGTGGAGTGCATCGGAGTAACACAAATATCATGGTCTATCTCTTAAATTTATGTTACTCAATAAAATTTTATATTATTAGTTTAAAGTACACTTTTGTAAACAGTTCAAAGATCGATCTGGATTTGGTTTATATAGAGTTCCCCCTCCACCCTTTAAGAAGAGCCAATAAGTCAGACGACCGGACTCTCCACGAGACACATATTTTGTACTTACTTGCCCTATAACCATTTATTATATTAACTTATCCTAGTTATTGTTTTTATATGTTAATGGTCCCAACCACAACCTGTTCGTAATATTGTGCTGACCCTTATGTTTGGAATTGAAGCATGGAACTCGCAAATTAAGGATGAAAGTAGAATAAATGCAGTAGAAATTATATCTCTAAGATGAATGTGTGGTAAATCTGTACATGAAAGATTGTCAAATGCAAATATGGTATAAGAAGTGAATGCGGTGCAAATGAAAGTTATGTGTTACCCTAAATAAAAATAAAATTATGCATTGTAGAAAAAAAAATCACTAAAGACTTTGTGGCTCTCAGGTACAGATATGTATCTAGATATGCCTATGTTCTGCCAGTTGGTACTTATGGTCTTGAAACTGTAACATTTTCCAAAGTGCCGAGAAATTACGAGTGACCCAAAGATCCATGGAAAGAGCCATTTTAGGAATAAACCTAAGAGACAGAGTCAGAAACGATACGGTGAGAGAAAAAACAAAGGTCACTGACATCATCCACCGGGTGGCGACTCTAAAATGGGAATGGGCAGGTCACATAGCCAGAAGCTCAGATGAAAAATGGACAAGAAGACTGCTGACTTGGAGACCGTGGACGGCAAAGAGAGGTGCAGGGCGACCGCAACTACGGTAGAAGGATGATCTGAACAGACACGTCGGAATAACCTGGATGCAGTCTGCACATGACAGGGTGACATGGAAGCGAATGGAGGAGGTCTTTGTCCGGGAGTGGACGGGAATAGGCTGAGGAAGAAGAAGAAGAAGATCGCAGTACGTAAATTATTATATGTAAATATTGAATCGATTAAGAAGGTTTGATACGCGAATAAAACACAAACAAATGACTCGAGCAATACAAATCTTACGAGGCTCGAAGGAAAACAAATATAGCTATCATCGAGACTCGTTTTAGGTTATGGTGCAGATATATCTGGTGGTGTGGGTAGGCGCGCGCGGAATGCGATCCATCGGGAACATCGGGAACATCGTACACTGGTGACCCGCACGGCTCCGAGGCGCGCCAGGCCGAAGCGGGGAATTGCGTCAAGTGCGAAATTCAAGATCGCATTAATGCAGCAATAAGAAATCTTAATGCAGCGATGACTGCATTGCGTTGGGTTACTCTGAAAAGGTTCGAACTATTTTTAAGCGGAATTTCTTTGAATCGTCAAGCTGAGAAAACGAGAATTCATACACATATAATAAACACCCATAAACTCGGCGAACGATATTTTAAATCATGTATTTGACTGTGTTAAGATTCGCGCTCTGTACAAATGTAACAGTTTTTGCGTAGATTTTCACGGTTGGCAGCAATATGTTTGATGTGTTTTTGGGTAACACCGTGTGATAACTCCTTCTCGACCGACGTTTCGGAGATCGTTGCAGTCTCCATCTTCAGGGTAATGAAAGATTTCTTTCAAGAGCTCAAATTCTTTAAAATAACCCATTTTTAAGAAGTTGGTTAAAAAAGGTTCCTTGATATATTTTTATTATTAAAATTAAATCAGGCTTATTCAATTTTGAGTTGAAATACTATTAAATAACAATAATTACGTCTTTAGTGAAAGAGCCGCAACTGGTTCGCGAGCCGCAGTTTGCGACAACAGTACTATACCATTTTTGTTTTTGTCTTATTTGTACCTACATCTCTAGACTCTATATCGTCTTCGAAACATTAGTTACATAATCGTAGGTGTGTCTTGACCATCGTCCGGACTAAGAGATGGTCCATGACTGTTCGTATATGTACATCTAGAATTCAATTAGTTTAACTAAATAAAATAAAAATGTACACAACGACTTTCAAATTAGGAATCTCAGGTACCGCGGCGCCCGAGCTTTTGATAAGCTTCGCACCTAATAGAAGTTCCATGTAACGCTGTCTAATATCTTAATGCTTTCAACAACATTTACATAAGACTCTCGAACATACGTTTACGCTTAATCTCTACAGGCTAGCCGGAAGAAAATGCATTACGTATTGTGTTTCTTTGTGAACTCACTTGATAGAATCCAGAAGGTTCAGAGAAGAGGTACAAAGAACAAACGTAGATTATTTGAAATGATTTTAGTACATGGCTCCGAAATGGAACCAATTAGAGTAAAACTTTAGTGTTTTGTTATTGTAAAATACATTAAATTAATATGGAGTTTAAAATATATAATATACAAAACATACTGTTAAATATTATTATAAGTTATTGATTTATAGGAAACTGCGCATATGCTGACCGATTTTTCCCAGCGAAACTGAATACGTTTATAGAAAATAAAGTTGACTATTTTTTAACAGACTTTAGAAAGATGTGGTGTTATGGATAGCTCAAAAATGTATAATGAGAAGGAAAAAACTATCACTTTGTAACTTACAATGTTTAAAAAACATGCACAAAGAGGGAGATTTTGTTTCATATATTGGTTAAATAATATTTAAACAAAAACTTAATAATAAGGCAGAAAAAAACATTTGCATCGATGTTTCCAACAGAGGTAAGAGGAATAGCCATTAGAGCTCAAACCTCTGTAAGCTTGAATATCCAAGTCCAAGTAACGTTAAATCAAATTACTAAGATAATATGGCAGTGCACTAGGCGTTCTTGTACCAACCCTTATGTCTGAAAGTGAAATATGGAACTGCCAACAGAAGGATGAAAGTAGAATAAATATGGTGGACATGAGATATCATAATATGGAAAATATTTATATGTTAGAGTGACCATTTTCAGATATGAGAAGTGAATGCAGTGCGAATGAAAATAATGAAATTTTTCATTTTTTTTTATACGATTTAATATGGGAGTATCGTGAGAGGACTCTCATTATTGATACCCCACTATTTATGGCATGAGTTTTTTTAACACTATTTATGACATGGGTTAAACACTATTTATGATATGAGTTCCTTTAAACACTATTTTTGACATGAGTTATTTTAAAAATTATTATAACTAGTACAAATACTTATTGTAGATTGTGAAAAATTATACATAAACTTACTTAAAACTAACTAAACTAAAACAATCGAGCAAATAACAAATTACGGCAAGAAACAATTACATTCAAATTAAATAAAAGTTAAATATAAATTACTAAGATAATACCTCTATAATATTTACTACAAAGATAGTAAATGGAGAGAGAAATGAACAAATATATAAATTCTCGGTTTGAAACAGAAAAGCAGGGAGAGTTTTGAAAAATATCACGAAATAATTTGTACAGAAAAAAAATATATAGAAAATGAGTTAGAAATTAAATATCGTATAATAAAAAAAATGTTCATTAAGATAGTTTTGTTTTGTTAAATGTAGTTAATTAATGGATACTAAATGTATAAATGGATCACATTTAAGTGAAATTAAAAGCAAATAAAAAAGTACATAAAGTTACAGTTCAAAGCACGAGTTCAGAATAAATTTGAGTTGACCCATTTTCCTCAATAGGTACTTGGTTATGTATTTGATACAAATATAGAAAGTATATAAATATTCTAAAACTGGCCGATGAATACTAATTCAAAACAAAATAAGGAAAATATAAACGTTTTATTATAAACTATTGGAAATTTATTATATATCGTTACTGATGTGCAACGATGCAAAACTTTATATGAAATAAAATGTTCGGATGCTTTAAGTTTTATTATATTAAAACTTCAGACTAGAATTTCTAAAGTGACACAAATCCAATACACATTTTTATACTGTCATTTTTTAAATACTATATATTTATAGTGTCATTTTGTAAAAACTGAAATTAGTAAATTTTCTATAAAACGAACGTTTTCTTCAATTCAAATAAAATATTGTGAAATTATTTAGAATCGAATGAATCACAAGTGTTCAAAATTTGATTTAAAGAAAACAAATGAAATCAAACTACTTAACTAACTAACTAACTAACCATCACGCCGAAGGGGTAGGCAGAAAGAATGGACTGTCACATTTTAACCGATGTGGCACTCCATCTTTCTCTTTTCGCCCCGCGGGAGACGCGGTGTGATGGGCTGTGAACCTCATTGTTCTTAAATAACTTTAAACAATTTCCTCTGCTAGGGCAGTTTCAAAATGTGAGACTAAAATGTAGGGTACAAATCCGTAATCAAAAAAGTTTTTCGTATATGGAAAATGATATCATTTTTCTCAAGCAACAGTAAAATTGAAAATATAAAACATAATAACATATTGTTTAATTGTTTAACTGAATAATTCGAAAAAATATGTAAACAATAAAATAAAAATTAATATAAGAATAGCCACAAACTCTTAAAGAATATTTTTTATACAAAACAACTTAACAAAACAAATTACGACGTTCACACATTGGAAATCAATAATGACAATTTATAATGGATTGAAACACCGCTTTAAAAAAAAAGATTTTAATTTACAAGAAATCTTATTAAATAATACGAGAGACATTTTTAAAAGTAAACAAGGAAGTAGGTACACACCAATGACACAGTACCTGCTTATTTGATCACACGCAAATAAACATGAATTTGAATAGACATGCAAATATAAGTCTAAAAATAACACAATGTTTCAAAGAACTTCGTAAAACAAAAATATATCGAGTCAATAAAGCTTTTCGGGTCAATGGAAATACGAGAGTTCGAGAAGGCGAAGGTGTTATATGCGCAGATCATTAGGAAAACATCGTTTGATGTTTATTATACAAATTTCTGTCGTTTCATTGTAAGACTCAATTTGAAATATAATACAATAACGATTTGAGAGTAATCAAAACAACAACAAAAACAAGACTCCTGAAAAATAATTCGGGTTATTATTTAGAGGAATTCGAATTGATACCTACTCGTATATGTGACGTACATATACAAACATTATACAGTGTATTTATTTTTAATCATAAAAGAAGTATTTTAATCATAAAAGCGAAGCTTCTTAAATTACCCGAAATTGTTACTTTAATTGCATGTTTAGAATTGAACCCAATATTTAGATCCAAAGCAAAGAGTTGAAACAAGGGTTATGAGTGAATGTGGAAAAAAAATACAATAAAACAAATGAAGTGTTGAATCTAAGTAAAGGAATCAGAGTTTATTCAACAATGATTCGATGCAAAAGCTTCGAATCTAACTAATTTATTGTTTTTGTCTTTTTCTTTTTTATGTACTTTGTATATACATTTGTATGTACAAAACTAACTTTAAAAATAAATGAAATTAAATATCAGACATGTTTCGGACAACCCGGTCCTTCCTCAGTGATATTATAAAGATATCTTATAACATCTGTCAAAACTAATCGTATTTGAAAACAATTTTAGAATATTTTATATATCTTTATAATTTCACTGAGGAATTTCACTGTCCGAAACATGTCTGATATTTTTTTTTTTCTAAAGTTAGTGTTGTATATATAAAGTATATAAAAAAGAAAAAGACAAATAAAACATATATAACACAAAGTATGGCGAACATAGAAGAAATGGTGCGATACTCCATATTTAATAATTATTATGAAAGAAAGCATATGTTTTCTAGAAGTTATATTAAATTTTACGGGAATAACTTGCTTCGCTTTGTTGAGGCATGATCAAATATTCCTTAATAAGATTTAAGCAATCTATGATAATGCCTTAAATATGAAACATGGCATTCCAATAAAATATAATAAAACTTCTATAAAATAGACGTTTTCATTCATATTAACTATTCATATCAAACATTGAGCGGAAACATATCCTAATATAAATATATGTTTCCCATTTGGACACCAGTGAGAGTCACATGCGATTTTTTCTTCTTCAGAAAACGTCGGAACTTTTAAGAAGCGACTTGAAAACTCACCCAATCAAAGTAATTTACTGACAAAGAAAAAAGTTTCACCTCCGTCCAAGAAATTCCAAAGTTTTCGGGGAAGTTTATTGGCACAAGTCAAAGGCACATCGGGGCAACGTACCGACACAAAACTTCAAGTTTTTGGAAAAGCATAGAGAATAACAGGAGTCCATTTCAGGGGAAATAAATAATACTCCACACAAAAGCTTTGAGCGCTCTGGAAATATAATAAATCTAAACACAAAATAACATTACATGACCACAAACCACATACCTGAAACTAAAACCATTAACGAACAATTTCATGTAGGCTCCCATTAAATTGTGGAAGTATCGAGTTTTAGCTAATAAATGCGGGGATCTTTACTTTGAAATTTTTTCAATACGGAATCACGAAAATCGCTTGTTAAGTAATTTGATATAAACTATTGAAGTACCCCAGACCTCATAAACTTTGATTATGAACATTTTGAATGTATACAAATACTTGTAGACGAATATTTGTAGACGAATACAACAAACCAAGGTGACTGAGGTGGCTCTACGGACAGGCGGGCTGAAGTGGCGGTGAGCTGGCCATATCTGTCGGAGAACCGACAGCCGATGGGGAAGACGAGTTCTGGAGTGGAGACCGCGCACAGGATTCCGTAGAGTTAGACGTCCCCCTGCCCGCTGGACAGGCGATCTGAAGAGGATTGCTGGACATGGATGGATGGGAGCGGCAATGGATAGGGGGCGGTGGCGGGCTTTGGGAGAGGCCTACATTCAGCAGTGGATGACAGACGGCTGATGATGATGATGATGATGAATACTGGATTTTATCCAATGCGGGTTATCAATTCAAGAATTAATTGCATATCAAAAGAGACGAAGATGCAAATTGGAAACAGAATATGGTTGATTGAGGTGTTTACAGGACTTATGACCTGTCATTGGTTGGGTTAAGCGTATGCTTTATGTATAATAATACAACATTCCCCATTCCAGTCTGACAAATTTTTGGAAGTTTCCAATTTGCATCTTCGTCTCTATTGAGATACAATTAATTATTTGATTATGAAAGTAAATAAAATATATTAAATAGATTAACAACAGTTTAAAAGGTCATTATTGTTGAAGAAAACACGGCATGAACAAATTATGACCTGTCATTGGTTGGGTTAAGCGTATGCTTTATGTATAATAATACAACATTCCCCATTCCAGTCTGACAAATTTTTGGAAGTTTCCAATTTGCATCTTCGTCTCTATTGAGATACAATTAATTATTTGATTATGAAAGTAAATAAAATATATTAAATAGATTAACAACAGTTTAAAAGGTCATTATTGTTGAAGAAAACACGGCATGAACAAATTATTAAAATTCTTAATTTAGGCCAGGTAAGAAGATGGAAAAGTAGAAGAAGTGTGCCAGTCCATCATGCCTCGAAACTGCATCTTGGTTGTTAGTTAATTGGTGTTGTAAAAACTCCGAATTATTTATGGTTGTAATTCTTAATAATAAATAATATTATAATTAAAAATGTAAGCTAATTGGAGGTTTAAGAAATTATAAGGAAGACGAAAAAGATACATACATAAATGTACATAAAGCCACCGAGCATCGGCACTGTACCATGTCGCTGTCTTTTAATATAATAAAACTACAAAAATCATACGTTTTTATTTCTTGTGGCAGAAACAAATTGTCTTTTTACAATATAAAAAAAATAATTGTTATTGTATCAAATGCAGAATTGGAGTTGCACGTGCTGCATTTAATAGCATGAGAGAACCTTATTTTGAAATGATAATCTTAATCTAAAACTCCGACAAAGAATGGTTAAATGGTATAATGTGAAACATGCGCTTTTTAAAAATGTGAATGTAAAGAACCGGTTAGAGGCGATTGAGATGTGGATATACCGCAGAATGCTCCGTATACCGTGGACCGATAAGGTCAGTAATGCAGTCATACTAGAGATAGACGGAGACAGTAGAGATTTGTAATCGAGTGTGAAGGTTAGAAAGGTCTCATATTTGGGTCATGTGTCATCAAGAAAAATAACACGTCCTTCGATAATCATGGGAGAGATAAAGGGACGGCGAGGAGTTGGTAAAAGGCAGTTGTCCTGACTGCGGAATATACTGGATTGAACAGGAATCAGGAGAATTGAGAACCTGTTTCAAGTAGCACAGGACAGAGATGCTTTCGCTGCAGTGATCCCCAACGTTGTGAGACCTGACACGGGACCAGAAGAAGATTGCTTCAATAAATTTAAAAAAAAAACATGAAAAGGAAATTGAATTAACTGGATTGAACAGGAATCATTAGAATTGAGAACCTGTTTTAAGTAGCACAGTAGAGGGATGCTTTCGCTGGAGTGATCGCCAACGTTGTGAGATCTGACACGGGACTAGAAGAAGATTGCTTCAATAAATCTAAAAAAATATTACCATGAAAAGGAAATTGAATTAATACACGCATGTCATAGATTTCTAGGTTTGCGATACAAAGGTTTTACGTTAAAATAGGGTTTAAATCGCAAGAATCTCTTTGTATTTAGAAAAGAATTCGTAATATTGAAGACGCAGACGCAGGCACGCACTAGCTCGGTGCATGTAGGCATGCGCAGAGTGTTAGGTGCATTTTATAAGAGGCACCATTTCGCGAAAATCACCATCACAATCGGAGCCGAAGAAAATCGGCCCACGATGCGGCGGAATCCGCTCGCTTGCAACGGAATGCCCATTCCAAGCGGCAGCGGGCCGCGGCCGCCCGTACGGCCGTGCGGCGGGAATGGGCCCGCGGGAATGCGAGCTCTCGCGGCCGCATTCCGCGGCGGGCAGACGGCCGAGGAATGTTCCCAGCAGAACCGGACCTCCGACGGCTACGCGACAGTTCCATTCATTCATGTTGCCTCTGCTCGAGCGGCCCTTGCTGCCTTACCTCGAGTCGGGGGTGGTCCCGTTTTGAGGGTTTCATCAAAACAAACTAAAAAGGCCTTTCTGCTCTAATTCACTATCGAAAAAAAAAATGTAACCAAATTGGTAAACGATGTTTTGTTTATATATTCAAAAACCATATTTTAATTTTGGCGGATTATTGGTATTTTACTAATTTTACTAATGAAGAGAGTAGGCATGTGTTGAACACCATAGCGGAGAGGCGCGCAAGATGGATTGGTCATGTGTTGCGAAACAAATGTTTCCTGCATAATGTGTTAGAGGTAATGGTCGAGGGATCGATTAGCAGAGGACGACGTCGCCAAGAGTACCTAGACCAGATTTGCCGAGATATGGGCTGCACCTCTTATGCGGAGTTGAAGAGAGTTGCCGAGGACCGAGCGGAGTGGAAGAGGAGTTGCGTCGCCTTCATTAGATTGAGACCGGAGAAGAAGACTAATAAAGTTATCATCACGCCGTTTCCCCGAAGTGTAGGCCGAAAATGCTTTTCTAGATTCTTCAATATTCAGTACATCGTTTCAATTTCTAATACCCTTCGCGTGATCGACATTTATTATATGCTTGATTTGATTGTGCCACGTTTTCTTTGTCTTTCGTCTATTTTTTGTTCCATTTACACTGATGTCTTATATTTCATATGAAATTATTTTGAATATTTATGTTTAAAGAATCATATTATGTAGTTATAAACGATTTAGAAGATTCTGAAATGTTGATGATTTTTAATAAAATAAATTGAATTGAAGTGTTTACTTCATTCCTTCCTTCCATGTGTCCAAACCATCTTAATGACCATTTCAATATTTAATATGGTAATATTATCATATATTGTTATAATAGTGATATTACTGTTGTTTATATTTTTTTTTCAAATATTGTCACCAAGATAGGAAGATTGTTATAAAAAGTAGTCGTAGCTTAACTAATATAAATGAATACGAATGAAAATGTCAGTTTTCTAGAAGTTTAATAATATTTTATGGGAAATATCAAATGTTACCTTAGCAAGACGCAACATGTCATTCCCATAAAATATAATAAATATACATAAAATATAACTTCTAGATCATTCTAGATCTAGTTCTCAGTCATATTAATAATTTAATATGGAGTTCGATATCATTGTTCAAGAAACAATAAATAAACTAATAGTAATTTTCTTTTATTTGTAATTTATATTTATATATCCAAAGTATTACAGTATTATTTTTCCAATACAAATATGAGATACAGATACAAAGAGAGCTAGAAATGTGATATACATGTCAAATTTATAAAATGAACACATAATTATAATAAAGACAGTACTTCTCTCAGGTGAGTTATACTATAAAAAAAATACGCTAAACTCCGAGGTGAAACGATTAAGCAGAGATATTGCTATATCTACCGGCATAACAATTGGCAGTTACAGTTACTACTAATGTGATATAAGATAAAGAAAATACATTTTGGCCACATAAATCAAAATTTGCACTTAAAGGAGTAACTTGCCTCGCAGTGTAACTTGATAAAAAATGTGTAGTCGATCTATCGATAAAAAAAAACAAATAATACATTTTTTAGACGTAACAGACTCCGAGTATCAAGATAAACGAAAATAGAACCGGAACAATAGAAAAGCAAGAATCCCGCGGAGGCGGTGCAGAAATGGCGCTTCGATTATTAGGACCGGTCATTTGTTGCGATCAGGGAGCGTTGACTCCGCGCGAAATATTTACAGTGCAGCTTAACATGACGCGGAAGCACCGAGACAGCACCAAGAATCCCGGCGTGCTACGGGAAGTGTCCAAACTCTCGACACGCAAACCCCACGGGCACTAGCTAAAGATTCGCCTCTTTGGCGAGCGCCCGTGTATGTCTTCGGGTAACAAAGAGTAGGAAGACCGGGCTTAGGAGGCCTGATTTAGCTCCGGCGTCCAGACATCATTACTGCATCATCCTTTGAACCGAATTTAGAAGATTTAGCATACAGACGCGTCGAGTCGTCTGTCAATAAGTGTGGATGCACCAAATGCGGCCTAACGGAATGCGACGTCAGTCTTAGCGCGCAATATCCGAGAATATTTCTTGGCTCAAGAGGCGTCACTGTTACCGCTTTCGAGCGGTGTAATCAAGGCAAAGAATACGAAAACCGTTATAAATAAATGCTAAGAAGAGCAAAAATAAGATGCAAACACAGAAATTCACAACAGCAATCATAAGATTAATAAAAACGTATCAAATGAGGTTTACCAACAGGCAAAATGAATTCAAATAATATCACTTCACCATATAATTAATACGAATGAAAACTACTTACTAGGGTGGCTAATTCTTGGAATGATTCTATATAATATGATTTTTAATATCAAACAATAATTTAATATCAATGTAAACAAATTAACCCAAAATTTACATTATATAGAATCATTTCAACTACAACATAATAAGAGAAATACATTATTTAGAATCAGGAAAAAAAAATGTTTAACCCCCATCACTGTCATTTATTATATAAACCAAATAAATTTTCATGTAGGTACCAGACGATGGCAGCAAGCTGTCGAAACCGGTCGAACATAAACACAAGTGGAAGCACACTAAATACATAATAATAAAGAAATATTGCATAATTTTTTTTTGTTTTCATTATTTAAGACTAACATACTAACCATCACGCCATTTCCCGGGAGGGGTAGGCAGAGAGGATGGATCGCCACAATGCTCTGTCCTGACACACCTCTCGGGATTCCTCTACATTCATACATCGTACCATGCACACCCGTCGATTATTCCGACTTCGAATGTGACCGCCTTTTAGTAATTGATTAATTTGGTCATGCCATGTTTTCCTCGGTTGTCCTCGGCTTCTTTTTTCACTCACGCTGCTTATGTACAATTTTTTAACCATTCTATCTCATCCATTCGTTCTATATGTCCAAACCATCTCAGGGATCCTTTTTTAATTTTATCCATGATGCAGTCATCTGCCTTACATTTCTTTCTTATTTCTTCGTTCGGTATTCTATCATACAACGTTTTCCCGCACATTCTTCTTAGTGATCTCATTTCTACGTCGTTTATCCTGCTTTCATCCTTCTTTTGGCAGCTCCAAGCTTCACTTTCATACATGAGGGTTGGCACTAGAACTCCATTGTGTACTGCCATCTTTTCTTCTGTGGATATATTTCTATTTGCAGTAATGACTTTGAGTGCGCCATTATTTAAACATTTTAGTATTTATTGTTAGATTGAAGTATCCCAAAATTAATCCGCAGAAAAACGGTTTGGTGGATCGATTAAAACGCGTGATATTTTATTTGGAATCCGACATTAAAATCAGTTGAGGAAAGCCAACTGCCACACTGAAAAACCTTTGTCTATTGACAATGCGAAATGCAATCTGTTCTCCGGCAAAATATAACGAAATCAACATAACCGTCTGGAAGTTGTGTGTCAAAAACAGTTACCGCATTCCAAGTTAGTCGCGCACGACTCGGGGGCCTGCCGACCAGCTCGCGCGCAGAACAAAACTCAGACGGCGGGCCACAAAACACAGACGTAGACGTGGAAAAACTCTAACAAAAAAGACACGTTTTCATTAATAAATGAAGGAAACTTTAGGAAAAACGTAACCCGGGATCATTGCCCGTTTACCATTTTTAAAACTTTGCTAAGAATTCTTATTGCATTTAAAATAAATACACCTTCATCATCGGAACAATATAACATTTCTGAAGTTGATTTTAATCGTTCTCCCACTGATGAAGGTTTAAAACCTTAAAAACATGAAAAATAAACTTTAAATTGGAAAAAAGAGTTTCGGCATCCCTAGTACGTGTTACCAGTGGCGGTACTCCCATAGAAGCCTAGAAGCCCGGCTTCCCCCAAACCCCCCAAATCTAAGTAATCATGCCCCCGCATAAACCAACAATCCACCAAATCATCTTACACCAATGTTCCCATCAGACGTAAGAGGTTTTATAGAAAAACATTTTCCAATAAATAATACATTTTAAAGTTCTTGCTGGTGTTCGATTGCTTTAAGTACCGAATTGCAGCTAATTGTAACATTAATCTAATAATCACAAAAGTCCGGATCGTCCATGTCAACAAGTGCACCATCTAAAATGAACATTATGTGTTAAAATATTTTTATTTTGTTATTTTATTTTATTTTATATCATTGTATTTTATATGATTTGTTTTAGATTTATTTTGTGGGTGTTGAACGATCGAAGTGTGTGTGGGAAATGCCTATTGGTGGCGATGAGGTTCGCAACCCATCACACCGCGTCTCCCGCGGGGCGAAAAGAGAAGGATGGAATGCCGCATCGGTTAAAATGTGACAGTCCATTCTTTCTGCCTATCCTTTCGGGGAGACGGCGTGATGGTTAGTTAGTTAGTTAGTTAATAATAAATAAATAAAACCATCTAATAATTAATATTTTTAATTGAAAATTCTTGGTAGAAGTTAATTTTGAATAATGAAACCAAAAAAAATATACACAAAATTTCTTTATTATTATGGTTCCACTGGTGTTTATCGTCGACCGGTTTCAGCAACTTGCTGCCATCTTCTGGTCTTGTCAACACCATAAGATGGAAGCATGCTGCCGAAACCGGTCGACGATAAACACAAGCGAAAGCAAACTAAATATACAATAATAAATAAATTTTGCATAATTTTTCTTTTATTTCATTATTTAAAATAAAACCATGTTTATATCACTTTGCCTTTATTTCATAGTTTCGCCAGGTTCACTGGCATTGACATACAGAGTCCAGTCGCTATCGAAATAAAGACAAAAGTGGAAGTTTTGAAGAAAAAAGAGGAGAAACGTTTTATTACATTTTTATTTAAAAAGATTATTTAAATAAAAAGATTACAGCAAAATCGTTAGATTATGTTTTAAATGTAAGCGTACTTTAATCCAAAAAACAGTTTGATGTGGAAATACACGTGTACTTTCACAAAAAATATATTTATACAAATGAAAAACCAAACTCTAGAATGTTTTGTGATAAGAGAACAAACATGGGTGTATACAAAACAAAGGTTACGTCATAAATAAACGTGGAATATTTTGGTTTACTAAATCAAAACAAATAAGAACACACGAAGTGACCAAGTGTCAAGAACGCTCGTTTTTATCAAGCAAGTCATCAACAAGTGTATGTATAATAATTAGCAGAGTGAATTCTTGCAAAGTATCTCTGATTATTGGTTCTGTCCAGCGCATGACGTCTACTTTGTGTCGTTCAGTTTGAAATTTACTTCCGCAATTAAAAAAAAATATATACATTTAAAAAAAAATATATACATTAAGAGTTACGGCAGAATGAATTATTCATGAAGGTACAGTACGTATTACGTACGCTTTCAGCCACGTGTCTGGCCCGGGACACGTATGAAGACGGAGCGGTGTACTCGACAAGTACTGATATACTGTTATGATTGGATTCCATACGTGACAAATGATAGTGAATTACGCATGCAAGAATTTAAAATATTTTACATGCGTCTTAGTTACGGATCGACAATAAAAGTAAACGATTATTACAGATAAGTTAAGATACAAAATCAATGCTGTTTTAAAATTATTATGTGTAAGATTATGAAAATACTAGTTGCAACCCGTGAAATATTCACGGAATTAAAGATTTTCAACCCTTAAAAAACTTGATTCACTGTACAATCGTACCTAATTAGTAAAAGTTTTAACTTTTAATAAAAATATTTTTTTACACACATTAAAAAAATCATAATAAACAATACCAAATTATTCTCATTTTGTTTTCCACACTACTGTCATAAAACAATAATCAGAACTAAATTTAAAATAATCCAGAAACGTTCACGAATTTTTCGAATTGCTTTCGGAGATAATCGAAGTATTTCTCTGTCGCTCTCTTGAATTGAAAATTGTCTCATACACTTTCTTGATGACATCCTGGTTTTTGCCTATTTATGTAATATGATTAAGTTCATACATTACAGGGATAAATACAATCTTCCTTTGCAGTATGGGATACTTGCGCCATTTTACATTGCGATTCTTAAAGGCAAAGGCAAGATATAGGTTATTTTGCGCCACCCTGTTGTTAATTGTTTACAATAATTAAAGGATAAACCATAGAATCCTGGAAGCCCTTTTAGGGTATTGGGTACAACGCGTTTGATTTTCACAACATTTGTAATGCCTTAGAAAGGCGAATGTCATTCCGATCGATTATAATTAAACTTCTAGAAAACAGACGTTTTCATTCGTATTAATTGTTAAATGTAAGCAATCAGAACAACGTATTTTATAGAACCGCTGTTAAATACATAATTGATCGGTTCAAATCGCGCAAAAAGAAAACGCCAGAAAGCCGTCTGGAAAACCCAGAGCGACAACCTCAATATCTGTGGGACCGAATTGTTGTGCAAAAAGCGCCCCAGAACAAACTGTTTACTCGGGACACTTTTACCTCGATCAGCCTCATTTGGTCGCCCGTTCTCCATAAAATCAATAACAATCATTCCGAAAACATTTCATTACGAAACAAGCGATTATAAGCCAATTACTTTCGTTTGTTGACATTTCGATGATTTCTCCCAGCTCAAAAATCACTGGAGGAAAGCGCTAATGGTACGGTTAACATTATTTCAATTCCCGAGATGAACGGTTTATTATATTTATTTAATACCGTATAATTGTAAATAACAAAGGAGAAATTTTTAATTGATAATCCATTGTTTTAGCCGTAATACTATTATACATTGACATTATTCAATTTTGGCATTAAAACATAAACGGATCTCTCAAAGTTTCTCTCCACTGAACCAAAGAGTTCTAGTGCCAGCACTTTTGTATGGAAGCGAAGTTTGGAGCTGGCAAAAGAAGGATGAAAGTAGAATAAATGCCATAGAAATGAAATTACTGAGAAGAATGAGAACAGTTTGGAAATTAATAACGAAACACAATGCACGGTGAAAATGTTATATTTAATGTATCAATTAAGTACAATTTTTTTTTGATCTGATCCCAAGTACCTATCCACACCTCCTCGACTTTGGTCTTCCCTGGAAACTATGCGAAATGTTAGAGATCGAGTAATTAACCTCGGTGGATAATATTGATGCATAGGCTAACGTGGAAGTACACCTCGCCAACCCGTCTGGCATGCGTGGCGTTGTAATGCCAACCACCCCCCGTATGACATGTCATACATGGAGAAGTATGGGGGAGGCCTATGTCCAGCAGTGGACGACAACGGATGTTAAAGAAGAAGAAGAATGAGAACGAGTGAAAGATATTAAGGTTAAAATATTGATGTTAATATACACATAATATTATATGTGTATGAGCCACAAGATATTAGATATAAGAATTAAGAGCATTTTCATGTCTATAACTGTATCAAAAAAATGAGTCCACCAATCGTGAACACGATTTGCCAAAGAGCCAAAGTATATCAACAAAATTTCGATCAGCCAAAAATTGCACCAATTATTGGCTACTCGTCTGTGACAGAAGATTTCTCCTCGCGGGAGATCATTGTTCCGTTTACATCAAGAAAGTTTAACGGAATGGCCAAATTCACGCCGAATATTTGTGTATTATGCGCTCTTTTAGGCTATCTCGCGGTATCGCCGCATAAAAACAAACGATACCATCAGTGGCTCAATGCTCAGAGGGGAGATGAGAATTTGAAACAGTTGACATTCTCTTCTAATGTTTCGCTGACAAGGGGAGATTGGGAGCAAATTACACGCGAACATGTCCATATTAAAATTAAACGAATTTGCCACAAAAAGATTTTGAAAGATAAATAGAAAAAATCCTAAGAAAGAAATAATAAATGATTATTTTATAATAAAAAGCGATAACGCTGTAGAATTCCACACCTAATAAAATTAAACATGTTTCGAATGCTTACACCTTCATCATCGGATTATATAGTTCTCCCTTAATTCATATAAAAAAACGAAGTTTATATAGTTTCTCCGATAATAAAGGAATAAAATCCTCGAAGAATGTCGAGAAAAATTAATTAAAATGAAGAAAACAAACTCATTAAACTAAAACACGACTGAATGGACCGGACTTTGCCGAGGTTTCATGTATTATGAGGGTGTGACAGGACAAGAAGAAGAGACGAAGTAATCGAGTAAACAATTTAGGTAATAAATATTAAGAATTAAATGTTTACGCCACTGATTGTGTACATTTACCGCTAGGCGAAATGTATCCGTACCATCACGAAATGTAACACAGACGAAATCAAAAGATTTAGTCTCATTGAGTAAATTCATCAACTTGCCAAATAGCTGTCAAATTCGGTAGTAACGGGAGCAGGGCAGGTGTGGCAACGGGCGGGCGGGCGGGGCAGGGGTGGCGGCTACCCCGCCGTAACAACCATTAACAAATCTTTAACTGGTTTCTGCCGTTATCAGGAACAATAACCGTCCTCTGAAATTATAAATGGGTCCCCCGCCCCTATCGGCGGGGGTACGACTCCGACATAAGCCTAATGTTATTTACCTACTTCCCTAAAACATTTACATACCCTATTTTCCCATTATCCACCCTTCAGAACGATCGGTAATTGCTGACTTGACGACACATTTCGGGAAGTAAACACAAATTTCAATTTACATAGGGCTCTTAAAATTAATTTGAATGAATACTGTTCAAATATCATTAAAAAAATTGGGCAAACATTGACGTATAAACGAATGTTTAAAATGCAGGTTCGCTAGACCTTTTTTGTTTGTTGAATACGACTGGCAACCGAAACAACAAAACAATACACATAGTAGATAAACAAAACTATTACCAATTGTGTTATTAACTTTTCAATTTTGAACACTGTTAATTAATTTCTATGAAATTGTCGCGATTTATTTATGTTGGCTTCAATATTTCAATATTATCAAAATTTGCCATATTTGATCAATAAATTTATTTTCGGGGCTGCATTCTCATCTAATATCGAAATTTGCGATTCTATCTTAAAATGTTTTGTGATACATTCGTCTGAGAGATTTCCCTTGAGAGAGAACTGCTTTGTATATAAATATATACGAAAGAAAAATCAAAACAATCAGTACCTGTGTCACGCTTATCGTTTTGTTATATAAATGTAATGTTATGTTGACGTGGTGGTTTATGGTGTTCAAATTCAAATTCAAATTCAAATCAGTTTATTTTCTCAAAAGACATTACAAACATTTTTTATATTATAGTTTAAGGCATCTATTGAGAACAGGTAAAACATAATAAATATATAATACCAGGAACGCATGAGAGATGGTTCGACATTAGGAATACAAGATACTCTGATTATTTCTAAGAGTATTTGTCTTCTGAACGTACTTTCACGAATATGAAAAACTTCGATCTCTTCGAACTTGTTCGATTGCTCTCCCCACCGGCATCACCAGAGGCAGGTTGGTTCTGCATGTTGGGAGATAAAACAGTCTGTGCTGACGCTGTCGAAGATAACCATCCAACATAAAGATGGATAGCCTCCAAGATGACGGAATTCTCAAAGAATCCCCTGATAAGTCTGAAGAAATGGGTAAGTATGCACCCATCCCTTCTTATCTGTAAACTATTGGTCCCCAGCATGCCCAAGAGTGCGAAATACGTGCGAAAATGTGATAGATATAACAGGAATTCAATAAGTACACAATGCCGATAAAGAAATGAACCAAAAAACAATGTACGGAGTTGTGAACACAACTGAGGAATTAGTTTAAATGCGGTCTGTTCACCACAGACTTGAAACATATGCGCGTATGTGCTAATAAGTCACGAAAAAGCAATTTTTGACTAAATTAAATTTGTCTAATTTTATATTGTCCAATAAGTGATTCATCATTTTGAATCCATCTTCCTACTTCAATTTCTCTTTTTGCGTTTTCACCACCGACTTCACTCTAGTAGCATACATTATACAGATCTTTCGCTATTTCATATTTATCTCTATCATTATTATTTATTGAGATCATACTCAGGCACGCATCATTCTTTTCTTTAACCGCATTCTTAACTTCATCATTCCACCATGCATCCCCTTTCTTCTCCCTTGTACACACACATCACAGGATTCATTAAGTTACATAATAATATTATACATAATGGATTTATGTGCGAATAAACAAATTTAACCAACTGCAGGTAAAACGAAAAAAAAAAGAATTAGAAAGATGTTCACCGTGATTCAATAAAAAAAAAATTAGTCCATTGTTTTGCCCGAAATACTATGATACTTCAACATTATTACTGTTAAAATTTAAAACACTGTTACAATATCACAATTTCTTTTTATTAACTAAGAGTGTTAATAAAACATGTTGGCATCATCAGGTGCAACAATAAATTTAAGTTTATTGTAACACGTGATGATGCCAACATCGGTTGGCGAAACAGCTGTCGCGACACTTTCAGTGAATAAAATTAAATTGTGATATTATAACAGTGTTTTAAATTTTACCATTAAAAAAATATTAATAATATTATCTAGAGTACCTAATACAAATACAAGAACAAGAGTATAATATATAAATCAGAAAAATAATATAATGAACTTAGTGAAGGGACGAATAAAGATTCCAAAAAGCTGATTTCGTGAACAGTAAAAAAAAACGGGGGACAGACAACGAATAGACGTGAAAAAAGTAAAAAAGTAAGACCACACAAAAAATGTTACGGGCGAAGAAGAGGCGGCAGCTGCAGACTTCACTCAGACACAATAATATCATACACACACAGCACCTCACCAATACCTGCTCCGCGCGGACGTAAGATGCAGATCACACACGCAAGATCAGACTCATACCACACCAGATGGCCGAGAGATTCGGTTAATAGCTTAGGAAAAATTGGAGTAAATCGCACTCCAATACACACAAGGAAACACAAGGTGCACGCCGAGAACACAATACACTATCGAATATCTAAGCTGCAAGCCGGTGTGCGCATCGGGGAGTTTATTCATCCTGGTTCAGGTAAAATATACGACGCACATCGTCGCGACCGACAGCCCTACGACGATATTATTTATAGCCATCAAATAAGACTACAGGGAGATGAAATTTTGATCGAAAATAATGAAGACTTTTTTACGTTTTATCTCCCTGTTGAATGACTGTTTTATCTGTCTGTCTATTTATTGTAATAATAAATAAATAATAAATTGGATAATTTATAGAGCGCCATTTTTATGAATTACTCATCTCAAGGGCGCTGTAGAAGATGCTCCGTTTTATCAACGAGATAATAATAATATTAATAATGATAACAAAAATAATAAACATATTTAGTATGAGGGCTGCATCTGACGAAGTCGATCAGCCCTTCCTGTCAGGAAATGATAATTTGAAAAGGTGCGTTTTGAGTCTCGATCTAAACTCTGATTCTCAATGCACTTAAGGTCTGCTGGAAGACTGTTCCAGGCTGAAGGGCCGGTTACCGCGAAGGCTCGGTCGCCAAATTTTGTGCTTGGACAGCGTTGTGGCACAGTCAATCTACCGATCGCAGAAGACTTAGCTGATCGCAGTGTAGACTGTCTAGCATTCAGGTTTTCGTTGATGCAGAGTTCAGATTTATAAGCTGGTGTCATTCCAAGCAACGCCTTATAGACCGTCCAGCAGAGCTTGTATTGTATCCTTTCTGGACATTTCAGCCAGTGGAGCTCCTTAAGATGCTGTGTTATGTGACAACTCTTTGGCACATCCCTTATCAGTCTTGCTGCTGCATTGAATGCAAACTGGAGTTTATTTGTTTGCTATTTGGGGATGTTGGCGTAGATGTTAATCTAGTCGGGACACGACGAAGGAATTGATTAATGTTTTAAAACTGTCAATGTATGTGTATTGTCTGAAAAATTAGTGTTTTATCTCCCGGTATGCAGAATCAACCTGCTTTTGGTGATGCTGGTGGGGAGAGCAATCAAACTGCTGAATATGATCGCTTCAAAGATCGATGTCTTTCATATTCGTGAAAGTACGTTCAGAAGACAAATACTCTTGACTTTGGAGAGTATCTTGTATTCCTAATGTTGAACCATCTTTCATGCGTTCCTGGTATTATATATTTATTATATTTTATCTGTACTCAATAGATGTCTTAAACCTTAATAATTGTTTTGAGAAAATAAACTGATTTGATTTGAAGATACATTATTGTAATTCATTCAGAGAAGACGCAAGTATGAAATTGGATAAAATACGAATAGGGCTCATGTTATTTTAAACGGGTAAGTAAGTAATCTGTGTTTTGGTTTTACGATTGTGGAATTATCATACTCGTGGGAATTTTAGGAAGAAACTGTACGACACTAAGATAAAGATTATGCTAATACACAAAATATCAAAGGAGCAGATCTATACGAAAATAAAAGTTGGGTCTGACGCGATCGCGCGACCCGTTGTCCTTGTATCATTGCAGGGTTTTGCTATAATTATTATCGACCGTGCGAATTTCGGAGAGCCCGAATTCGGGCGAATGTCCGCCTTTGATTAAAAGACAACAATAAACAATAAGAAATACGCGTCACGTGGCCGGGCCGGTGCGAGCGGGTGGACCCCTAACAAGATGGGGGGCAAAAAAAGGTTTCGGTGAACGAACCGGCCGCTAGACTGCGAACCGACTAGACTGCGAAAAAATTGGCGGCGGCTGCCAGGGGCAACCAACAGCGGTGCGGCGGAACTATCGGACCCGGACCGAACGCGTGCCTATGCTTAGATACTTACGTGGAGTACTACGACGTCGCTCGAGTAGTCCATCTCAGATTTCTCCTAGAAATTCCTGAAACAAAAAGATATACAAAAATTAGACACGCTTAATGAAAAACGCACGTGATAAATGTAAACGTTACACGCACATATAAAATACAAATAAATTAAATGATACTGATTCAACAATTCTTTATAGTAATGCTATCTTAATGTTTTATGTAAGTGTACACAACAATAAAGACAATGGCGTGCGTCCAATACACGATATATCTTAAGATTAATAATTTTTAAATTAACTAACATAAGACGAATAGTGTAAAATCTTAAGTAATATAATATGCTTAAAACGCCACCGTCACCACACTCCTTTGGTACATCAGAATACTGCGACTCCAGCTCTATTATTCCTTGCACTACTCCAACTTCATCTCTTTCATTTCCAGACCACGACTTATATTATTACCTCCTTATCAATAATGACCCTTTACCACCAAGTTATCCACCATCATTCAGTCCTTAACCCCTCCCGCAACAATGTGGATAAAAAAATCCTCCCTGATAGCCCACTACGTACTCTGCCAAATGGTCTCAAGCAGGATACTATTTCCTACCACAACTCCATCCAGGCACTGCTCCTCTTATCTTCCCCTCGGGAACAGACTTTTTTATTAATACAATCCCAACCCTAACTGGTCTTCCATTCCTCAACAATAATGTAAGACTTTATAATAAACCTTAAATCCCCCCTCGCCCTCTTTCGGAGGGACACTCTGCGCCATACATTTAGCCCCATCATAAAACAACTACCAAATCACATTCCAACAATGTTTCCTATAGACATAAGATGAATAGCCATTAGAGCTGAACCTCTGTAAGCCAGAAGATCCAAGTTCAAGTCCAAGGGTTAATTTAAAATATTTGATTTAATTTATTTATTGTAGTTTAAACAATAATTAAAAGCTGAAGGGAGTGTCGTTTTTGACCTTGTTACGTCAATATCAAATATCATATTTAATGATGACTTCTTATGGCGCAACATGTAATTTCATTAAAATAGAATAAACTTACGGAACACGTAATTTTTTAAATAAATTATTTTGTATCGGAATTACAGTTGATAAGTTGTCTGTTAGATATGTAAATTTCGTTTCTCAAGAATATATTGTATAAATAAGGTACGAAATGGATGCGTGTTGCCCAGGATCGACAGACATAGAAGCATATGGAGGAGGCCTACGTTCAGTGGACGGATATAGGCTAATGATGATATATTTATAAAAATAACTTGAGAATACAAAGAAAATATATTTATCAGATGATGGTGGAAAACTGCCGAAGCCTGTTAGAAATAGACAAACACGAAGAAAAGAACTATATTTTAAGATAAATATACGAATATTGAAGTAGATTTATTAAATTTCGGCTCTTTTCCGTTGGAAACTCATGCCCATTTAATTGATTCGAGAGTATTTTAAACGGTAAATCAATCGTAATTACAAATGGCTGCTTATTTCAATTACCGAGCGACCACTACTGAATGTCACCGTGACGAAAATCGGACAGTCCAAATAATTAAATAACTTCGTGAATTCGCGACAAATTTAAAGACGATCACAGAATTGAATACAATGGGACTAGTAGCTCGTACACGCGGTAGGTGACATCATTTACAAGGAAAAATGTATGATTTACATACAATAAGGGCGCGACCGAATAGTTAAAGACTAGAAGCATAAATCATTTATTCAAATTAAGAATGCAAATATTTAGTAACACTAACATATTTGAAGTATTCGTCCTTTGAATAACGATTCATCTTCAGACTATTCCCGTCCACTATTGGACAAAGGCATCCTCCACGTAACTCTGTTTTGTGCAGAATGCTTCCAGGTATGCCGACGTGTCAGTTCAGGTCATCTTTCCACCGTAGTTATGGTCCTCCTGCAGTTTTCTTTGCGGTCCATGGTCTCCAAGTCAGCAATCTTGTCGACCATTTTTCGTACAAGCTTCTAGTTACGTGGCCCGCCCATTGTCATTTTTGAGTCGTTACACGGTGGATGATGTCAGTAACCTTTGTTTTTTCTCTCACCGAATCGTTTCCGACTCTATATCTAAAGCTTCATAACATGGCTCTTTCCATGGCTCTTTTGGTCACTTGTAGTTTCTCGGCACTTTGTTTGGACAATGATACAGATTCGAGACCATAAGTGGAAACCGCCAGCATACACTCTTCATTTACTTTGCTCTTTAGGTTGATCGGTATTTTTCGGTTATTTAAAATGAAAGTGTTTTTTTCCGAAAACTGTCCAGCTTAGCTCAATTCTTTTCTTGATCTCAAAAATGATTCTTAATTTTAGATAAACTTGAGGAGTTAACCCTATGGAATTCCATAATGACGAATTTTGTATGAATTAAAATACTGTTTTTTCCACTTCTTAGTTTCTTTTTCTCGACATGTTTCTATAGCTTTACACCTTTATCATGAAGAGAACGATATAAACTCTATTTTATATAGTTTACGAGTACATCAACGATGATGAAGATGTAAAGCCTTTGAAACATATCGAGAAAAATAAACTCAAAAGTGAAACACCAGTGTTTTTATTCACAAAAAAATTCGTCAAACAATGAATATTAAGATGAAACATATGAAACAAATGGGTCTCCTATGTGATAATGTACAGCAGTTTAAAAGCTCTCTTTGCTGCCGTCGCCAAAGGAAGGATGATTCTGCATATTGAGAGATAAAACAATATACGTATGCTGCAATCCCTTGATAAGTCTGAATAAACAGGTAATGTGAACCTACCCCTACTTATCTGCAAACACACAAGATGGGTGTTCCACGGGCGAATAATAATGTCGGTAAATATTAATACGAAATTATTGTTAGTGTTACTCGTACTCGTGTTAACAAGAGCCATTATGGTCGCCGGTTATTATTTATAATTGAATTAAGTCTGAGTATAACAAGGCGGCTAATTATTAGCTAATTAAACGGGCAGATTAACAGCGTTGAATGAGACTCATTTCATACATGGAAGTAAGATTTTGATAGAACTAATTAAGAACCGCATTAAGGCTTTAATAATTAGATCAAATTGAATAAGAAATTTCCGAAACAAGAACACAGAAATTGATAGACGACCCGTTCACGCAGCATGACAATTTAATTAAAAAATGTTTAATTGTTCAAAAATCTTATTTAGTTACATAAAAGTTCATTTATCTAGCTTAAGACAGAAGAGTAATGGTCAGAATCTTAGGAAATTATATGAATTATAGAATTGAAATTCTATATTTTTACAGGACATCTTAACTTACAAACAAGATTCGATAGAATCCTTTGGCTATAAATTAGCATGCAATAGAGATAATCAAAATGTAAGTAGATAAAACGAAGAAAAATTATAAGGCAAAATAGACTAAAGGTCGATATCCTAAAAAGATTCTAAAATAGGCGATATAAGTCGAAGGACGTAATTCTAGCTATGATAAAATATCATGTATAATCATCCCTCCAATGACATAAAAATACGCGAACGTTAATACAATTTATTAAAAAAAAAAATATATATATAATTAATAATAATATAAGAAGTTTGGGGTAATAATATTAGAAGTATTGATATTAATGGGTAAAGTGGAGGGGCGTCTGGGAGTTGGTAGAAGGCAGCTGTCCTGGCTGCGGAACATCAAAGAGTGGACAGGAATAACAAGAGTTCAGAACCTGTTCCAAGTGGCGCAGGATAGAGATGCCTTTGCTGCAGTGATCGCCAACGTTGGGGGGACCTGACACGGCACCGAAAGAAGAAGAAGATTATAAGTAAATTGGTGTGTGAATGAAAGAGTTATGAACAATATAATGAAAGGGCCATTAAGATAGTTTGGACACATGGAACGAATGAACGAAAAAACATGATAAATAAAGTATATGTAAACGGACTAAAAAACAGAGGAAGACCGAGGAAAACACGGTACGATCAAATCAATAAAATCTTAAATGTTGGAGAAAGAGTTGGAAAAATCGACTAGCGTGCGTGACACGATGTATGCATGGAATCAAGAGAAATATGCCAGGAGAGAATAGCGTGGCGGTCGAATATTTCTGCCTACCCCTTCGGAGAGAAGGCGTGATGGTTAGTTAAATTTAAAAAAAAATAAAGAAAGAAAGGAAAGAAAGAAAACAAGAAAGGGTATTATGGTGGATATCAATTAATTCATGTTGTTAATTTAGGTTGAAAAAAGGCATTTCTCCACCAACACTCGCATCAAGGGCTGCGGGCAGTTCGTTTTTGCCTGAAATAGCCAATGCGGTAAGACGGCCGGCCGAGAAAGGAACAACCAATTAGGAAAAATGTTATTTATAAAAAGCGAATGAAGGAATTCGTATTCCGGGAAGACGAACCTTTTACCGGATTGAGAGTGTTACGGCTATCTGGGCCGAATCAAACATAAAACAGGTATCGCAACAAGAGAACGATTTGGTTTATTATTTATGGCGGGTCAGGTTCACGTCTACTATAATACACGAACTGAGCAAATACTATAGGCATCGCTTTTTATATAATTACATGAACCTCAACCTGCAAAAATTTATTGACGAATAATACAAACATATAGTGGGAGACCGAGTACAGGATTCCGTAGAGTTGGAAGTCCCCCTGCCCGCTGGACCGGCGATCTGAAGAGGATTGCTGGACATGGATGGATGGGAGCGGCAATGGATAGAGGGCGGTGGCGGGCTTTGGGAGAGGCCTACATTCAGCAGTAGATGACAGACGGCTGATGATGATGATGATGATTCGATTGGGCTGGGCAGCTTTCGAAAACACGAGTTACATCCTTAAAAACCAGAAAATACCGATCAACCTGAAACGAAAAGTCTATGAAGCCTGCGTTCTGCCAGTTGGTACTTATGGTCTTGAAACTGTTACATTGTCCAAACAATGTGCCGAGAAACTACGAGTGACCCAAAGAGCAATGGAAAGAGCCATGTTAGGAATAAGCCTAAGAGACAGAGTCAGAAACGATACGGTGAGAGAAAAAATAAAGATCACTGACATCATCCACCGGGTGGCGACTCTAAAATGGCAATGGGCAGGTCACGGAGCCAGAACTTCAGATGAAAAGTGGACAAAAAATCTGCTGATTTGGAGAAGAGCAGGGCGACTGCAACTATGGTGGAAGGATGATCTGAACAGACACGTCGGAATAACCTGGATGCAGTCTGCACAGGACAGAGTGACATGGAAGCGAATGGAGGAGGCCTTTGTCCAGGAGTGAACGGGAATAGGCTGAGGAGGAAGGAAGATGAATAAAAACATACTGTTATTACGCGCAAATGCGTAATCGGTACCCCGCGCACAAATGCGTGGTCGGCAGTCAACATGTTAAAAACAACTCATCTACAGAAAGGATGGGTTGGCACATTCTATCACCTTGAAATAATTGTTTCGTCTTCTCAATATTTAATTATAATTGTTTAGTTAATTACCACATCGTTTCTACAGGGGGACAGGCAAAGGGGATTGACCGCCAATCTTTATTATTCAAACATACCTTTTGAGATTACTCTATATACATAATACCTACTATACATCGTGATACGCACGCATTTCGATTTTTACGACGTCGAATATAACTGCCTTTTTAATTTATTGTTTCTTGAACAATGATGTAAAACGCCATATTAAATAATGAATACAAATAAAAACGTATATTATTTAAAAGTTTTATTGTATATAATGTGAATGACATATTCCGTCTTTTGATAATGCCTTAGTCAGGCGAAACATATCACCCACAAAAAATATAATAAGCCTTTTTAATTTATTATAATTTAGTTGTGATAGGTGTTCTAAATCTTCCTCGACTTTTTTTTCTGTTCATTCATTCAAAACTTTTTGTAAAAACTTTACTCTATTTTATTCTTTCCATATGTTCTAACATCTTGCATGCCATAATGGAGGGTATGACCGAGGGGACAAACTCTAGGGGACGCCCACGCCGAGAGTACCTGGAGGACCTGTTGGTGGACGTGCGCTGCTCATCATATGCAGATTTCAAAAGAGCCGCACAAGACAGGGAAGAATGTAAGAGAAGAATTTAGGAAATTGCTGCAAACCAATCCCGGGATTGAAACCAGAGAAGAAGATGTTCTAACCACGCATTTTTTCGAACGTGATAGTAAAAAAAAAATAAAAACAATATTCCTAAACTGCACATAGTAGTGTAAAAAATACGATTTTCAGATGGTTGGGCAGCCATATTCGAAGTCGAAAAAATCGACCAGCATGCATGTTACGATGTATAAATGTGGAGGAATCTCGGAGGTATGTCAGGACAGAGCAGTATGGCGGTCCATCATCACTGCCTACCCCTCTGAAGAAACGGCGTGATGGTTAGTTAGTTATGGTAAATAAAGAAAGTTTACTCAAATTATGTGAATAGGTAAAGTAACCGAAGAAAACGTGGAACGCCCAAAATAATCAAACATTTTTATAAGAGTTTTTCATAGATTAATATTCTTTTAGATTGATTATATTCGCGATATTGCAAAAGAATTGGCGGGGTTTTAGTAGTTAGTCCAACAATACAAAAAAAAAACTTTATTCTCAATTTTCATGGCGTGAAACGACAGCTGAAATTCATTGTTATACGAAGAATCAAAAGGCCATCCAACTTAAAAAAAAAGAGTGATTTGAGACTAGACGATTTCTACAGTTCACAGATTTTTGTAGTTGTCTTACTTCCTACCAATGCGTTTGTCAGCACCACCTTTGTTAACTTATCAAAGTACAATCGGAAGCTTTTTACATACATTAAGTACGAGTATATGCTAATGTTTACAAAAAATATTAATATCTTAGGAATACCTTGTGTTATCACCATTGTAAAATATTATATATCTAAAGTGATGGTTTTCGAGAAAGAATAATGTATGACGATATGTGATATAAGTGCGATGGGCGAGAAATTGGAGCAAGTTACTGAATTTACGTATCTGGGAAGCATGTTTACAAGAGACGGAAAAATGGAGAAAGACATCGAAAGGAGGGTTGGTGCTGGGAATAAAATAAATGGCGCACTCAAAGTCATTACTGCAAATAGAAATATATCCACAGAAGCAAAGATGGCAGTACACAATGGAGTTCTAGTGCCAACTTTCATGTATGGAAGTGAAGCTTGGAGCTGGCAAAAGAAGGATGAAAGCAGGATAAACGCCGTAGAAATGAGATCACTAAGAAGAATGTGCGGGAAAACGTTGTATGATAGAATACCGAACGATGAAATAAGAAAGAAATGTAAGACAGATGACTGCATCATGAATAAAATTAAGAAAGGATCCCTGAGATGGTTCGGACATATGGAACGAATGGATGAGAGTAGAATGGTTAAAAAGTTGTACACAAGCAGTGTGAGTGGGAAAAGAAGCCGAGGACGACCGAGGAAAACATGGCATGACTAAATTAACCAATTACTAAAAGGCGGTCACATTCGAAGTCGGAATAATCGACGTGCGTGCATGGTGCGATGTATGAATGTGGAGGAAGCCCGAAAGGTGTGCCAGGACAGGCCAGTGTGGTGATCCATCCTCTCTGCCTACCCCTCCGGGGAAATGGCGTGATGGTTAGTTAGTTAGTTAGTTTAGTAAAATATTATAGAAAATTCGTTCTACGCACTTTATGTAAACAAATACGATATATTCGATAGTCGTTCTTCTTCTTCGTGTGCTGTGTCAGGCATCGCCTCCCTACCGACTTCTCGGTGACCAAGATGCACCAAGAAAGATTTCCAATGTGTGTTGGGTAAACCTATTAAACATACCCTAAAGCCTTACATGGACAACCACTCCACTAAATCACAAATCTTTCGCAAGCTAATCTATTAATCCAATACGATTTTCAGAAGAAGAAGAGAGATTCTTTTTCCCTAAATAGTGATAAATTTTTATATTTTAATTTTAAATTATTGGTAGAATGTCATTTTAAATAATGAAAACAAAAAAAATTTATACAAAATTTCTTTATTACTCGTATTATGAATTTAGTGATCTTCCACTTGTGTTTATGTTCGACCGGTTTCGGCAGCTTGCTGCCATCTTCTGGGTCATCATCATACGTAATAATAAATAATTTTTGTAAAAAAAAAATGTTTTCATTATTTATTTATATTTTTCTTTTTTATATACTTTGTATACAAAACTAACTTTTTAAATAAATTAAAATTAAATATGAAACATGTTTCGGACTATCCGTTCCTTCCTCAGTGATATTATATACATAAATAAAATATTATAAAATTGTTTACAAATATGGTCAGTTTTGACAGATGTTATAAAGATTTATTAAAAAGTTAGTGTTGTATACAAAGTATATAAAAAAGAAAAAGAAAAAGATAAAACATCTACAACACAAAGTATGACGAACAAAGAAGAAATTAAATTAATTAAATAAAAAAATTATTTAAAATTTTTATACTTAAGTAAAATTGTTATATTTTTTTAAACTTTTTAATAATTGCCTCGATTAGAATATACTTATCGTTTATTATGGGCATTCCACTACCTCACAGACTTTTGCAAGCAAATCGATCTGAACCCTCGGCAGTCAACGTTACGATCTTCAAGAGAAGAAGCAACACACAAACGCTAAGGAGCTTGAAATTTCGCGGATCGTGCTTTTGGCATCGCGGTTCCGGCGTCGTGGAACAGGGTGCCCTACAATATCCGAAATCAGAAGAAAGAAGGAGTATTCAGAAGCTTTCTTAAAGTTTTCCTTTTTAAGAGAAGCTTCCCGGACGAAGAGCGCCCTTGAAGAGAATCTCTCACGAAAATGGCGCTATAAAAATCATCATCATCATCATTATACATTGGGTCTACGGGAACACACGGGTGATATTAACGTGTACGGGGATTAAGGACATAAGGAAAATACTAAAAATTTGAAACGTTGATCAACGTTGTTGAGTTTAGTAATTTAATTAGGTTACTTAAATTACAACGAATGTTAAGATTACAATAAATAAAACACACGTACTTTCTGGCGTATACGTATAAACACATAAAGTTTTTTTTTGTTTCACGATTATACGCGTAAGTTTTTTTAGCGATTAAATTAGGATTCGGGATTAGGTAATTCAATAAATCAATGAATCAACGAACTGTGTGAAAAGGTGGTTGACACCCAATTCCGAACACGTGTGAACAAAGAACTCTGACGTCATGTTAATAGTGGGTAACATAAACATAAAAATGTGCCCATAATCTTAGAAGAAAACATTAAGAAATATACGAGGTTGTTGATCGCAGTATGCCCAACATTAAATTAAAAGGTTAACAGAGTAGGCAGGTACCCGAGCCGGATGTTGGTGGGTAGGTGACTGACTATCTATGTATCTACAAATTTATTGTTGCGAATTGAACCTTATAATAAGACAGTAAAACGGGAGACTTCAACGTGTGTGTAAAAGGCAGAGGTGGTTATTCACGTTAAAAGAGTCCAACTGCTAATATTTGTAATCTAAGACTCATTAACACTGTGGAATTCCATAGGAATATACTTAGGAAATTGAAAATTACTTTGTTTAATCCACTAATTATTAAAAACACGATGTTTCGGAGGATACCTCCATTTTCAAGTGTAAAAATATAATAAAAACTAAACAAAGAAAGACTAATATAAAAACGCATTTAAAATTCGATACAATAATTCAAATTTCAAAATAAACCTGGGCTATTTGTTATAAATTTTTGGATTAAACAAAGTTTTAATTTTTTTTACATTAGATTCAATCTGTATAACTATTATGATTACTGCAAATAGGAATATTTTTTAAAAATGAGATATAATTAGTATTGAGATAGAAAATCGATTAAAATACAAATCGAATTTTAACACACCTACTTGTAAAAAGAGAATAAATTAAAAAAATATATATAAAATTAACCGTTCCCGGTTATAAAGATTAGACCCATAAATCATTTACAATTTTCTCTGAAAAATGAAAAATTTGACGAAACATCTGTTTTCTTTAATATGATAGTGATATGTTTTGCCATTTGGGCATTATCAATTGTTTAAATTAATTAGATAACAGCCAAGGCACTAAGAGATCGCGTGAGGAACAGCAGAACAACAGATATATGTAAGGCTGAAAATATTGTAATATAGAGTAGACAGAGAAGGAGGGGCTGATATTGTCATGTTCAAAGAATTGACATCATCAGATTTCCCCTATATTGTTTTACATAATCAGCTTCACGGGACTCGTCCTCGTGGAAGACTTCCTAAAATATAGAAAGGCAGCTGATAAATCACCTCACAGGAGGATCAAACTTCTGGAGAATAGATCACAAGAAAAAATAATAATTAATACGAATGAAAACGTCTGTTTCCTAGTAGTTTTAATATATTTTATTTGAATGACATGTTTCGCCTGTCTATGGCATTATCGAATGTCAAATAATCAAATATCATTAGACAGGACTCCTGGGAACAAAAGGCGTAGGATCGAGAAGCTTGGAGGAAAATTATTCAAGAGATGAAAACTGTTCAAGAGATGTATGGCCATAGCAAGTAAGTTAGTAGATATTGTCATGTTCAAAGAATTGACATCATCAGATTTCCCCTATATTGTATTACATAACCAGCTTCACGGGACTCGTCCTCGTGGAAGACTTCCTAAAATATAGAAAGGCAGCTGATAAATCACCTCACAGGAGGATCAAACTTCTGGAGAATAGATCACAAGAAAAAATAATAATTAATACGAATGAAAACGTCTGTTTCCTAGTAGTTTTAATATATTTTATTTGAATGACATGTTTCGCCTGTCTAAGGCATTATCAAATGTCAAATAATCAAATATCATTAGACAGAACTCCTGGGAACAAAAGGCGTAGGATCGAGAAGCTTGGAGGAAAATTATTCAAGAGATGAGAACTGTTCAAGAGATGTATGGCCATAGCAAGTAAGTTAGTAAGTAATAGACAGGCGAAACATGGCATTCACATAAAATATAATAATACTTCAAAAGACGTTTCCATTTGTATTCATTATTATATATGAAGTACGTATTTTATATAAAATAATGAATACATATATTTTATATTGTCGCCCTTCGTGGCAGAGTGGTAAGAGCTTTGACTTCCATACCGAAGGTCCCGGGTTCGATTCCCGGCGATGGCAGTGTGATTGTCACACTGTCTTTGGTCTGGTGTTGAATTCTCGTAACAATAAAATGGCGATAGATTGGCTACCTATCACATGTCATAAGAATCAATATAATAGCTGAAATAGATTGTATACAGTAATTGGGTTCAAAACGACCTGTTATATACAAGCGAAAAAATAAAACTTCAAGAAACTTATAATGACAATGAAAAACTATAGAAAACAATAGTTTTCTATTACTAAAATTAGATTGTTAATCAGTTAGTTACAATCGTACGTTCTTTGAAAATTTTATACTGTATGCATTTTGATGGGTGACATGTATCGTCTTACCAGGGCATTATCAAATGTCACAATCACACTTGACGCATAGTATAATGTTACACAACATGCATTCGGCTAAACTGTAATTTTATTGGGTCGACCAACGGCCAAAATTTTCGACTCCCGGCGGCCCAATCGCTCCCCGGCTAACAAAAAATTGGTTCACAAGTAGCGGAGTGTCGACCAGTCGGTTTATTAATATTTATTATCAAATAAACACGCGACATTAGCCAATAGCGAGGTGGTTCTTATGTAAGAAGAAAGGGGACAGAAAAACACGAGACCTTGAGACTGGTATTAGCAAAGTAAGAAGTGAAACAAATTAAATTAGGTAGGTGTAGGCAAATTCGCCGCGTCCGTAGGTGGATTAATGGGCAGCTTGAAGAGTTAATTGAGCCAAAATAAATTAAAGTTGAATTAATAAGGATTTTGTGAAATGTTTTGCTGATTAAACAAATCTTTATCTCATTACGATATATGTATTTTTAAAACTTTAGTCATTTACACTCAGGTATTATGAAATTTATGCATTCAAAGCCTGTTCTTTTAACTTATAAGTATAATTTTTTCGTCAATTCTCGAAGGTATTATACTTTCAACTTCGGAAGAATGATAGAAACAATAGTTACAAAAGTTTTTTTTTTTTAAAACGGATTTTCCGATATGAGTTTATTTTTGGTGGTATTATACGTTCAAATAATGATGAGAATTATGTTATAAGCACAGAAGTATTGTAATGAGTGAAAAAATATTATTATAAATTACTAACCATTAAGGGACGAACCAAGAGCCAAATAATGATTATATTATAATTGCATTTATTTAAAACCTTTCTAATCATCACGGTAGGCAGAAAGAATGGACTGCCACACTTTTCTTTCCTGACAGACTTCACTCGACTCCTCAACATTCATATATCATGTCATGCACGCACGTCGATTTCTCAGATATATTTGATCGTGTCAAATTTTCCTCGGTTTTCCTCTATTTTAAGTTCCATTTACATCGTTAACATATACTTTTTAAACAGTCCATTGTTTTGGCAGAAACACTATAATATGTACTTCAACATTATTACTGTTAAATTTATAACACTCGATCAGTTCAGTTTATTGTAACACCTGATGATGCCAACATCGGTTGGCGAAACAGCTATTGCGACACTCTCAGTGAATAAAAATAAATTGTGTTATAAATTTTAACAGTAATACACTTTTTAACCATTCTTTCTTCATTCATTCTTTCCATGTGTCTAAACCATCTGAATGATCATTTCATTTTTTGTTTATAACCCTTTCATTCGCACCTCATTCACTTCTTATATGCATTGATTTAATTTTGATAAATACAATTAAACGTATCACGGGAGAGTTTTCTAAAACTGTCAACGCTTTTTCATTCTACGTACATAAAAATGTCACCTAGCTAGCACATACTTGTAAAAACAGGAGATTTTTTGTTTACGTGATTAATACCACGAACTCCACACGCAGTAGATATGGATAATAATAGTAAAAAGTTATGTATTTGAAGGAGGCGCGCGGAAAAAATGGCAAATACAGGACACTGGGTACAGCCTTCATAGCACGTAGGTTCGGAATTAATAGCAAATGTTGCTGCTCATGCATAAATAATGTCGTTTCATGTAATTTCCATACAATATGATAAAACTTCTAGAAAACAGACGTTTTTATTGGTACTAATTATTCTTGAAATACGTATTTGAATTGATAAAAACGTATGTTTTCTAGAATATTCATTATTTTTTATGGCAATGATTATAAAATATAAATAAACTTCCACAAAACGGACGTTTTCAACAATATTAAATAGGGAGTTTTACATCATTGTTTCAGAAACAATATATATTTTTAAATGTCTGTATTTAGCTTCAACATGTTATCAAATAAATTATTCAAATTATTGACATTGGAACACATGCACATAAAGGTTCGAAAAAATTGCGAAATAAATTTTAACAGCTGTCTAAACTCTCCACATAAACGAAAAATATATATAATTTCAACACCAAAAAGCACAAACGTATTTTGTTATAAATAGTAAGTCTTTCAATGTGTATCTTTAGTTGTTTGTAACACCTGATGGCGCCAACATTGGTTAGCGAAACAGCTGTCGCGACAAATGATAACAATTGTGATATCATTAAGAATTTTAACAGTTAATTAATGAAAATAAATGATTCCTCGGCTGTGATATGGAAACTGGTGTGGTGCAATAATCACAATACACATTTATATAATTCTCACGGCTGTAAAAATATAATGAATTAGATGCGATTTTCTCAGGTGTAAATGAAGAGTTCAGAGAGTTCGGTACGCCAAGGGAAAGTATTCCGCGTGAGAAAAGTTCGCTTAGAGGTCGTTTATCCGGCGTTCTTGTTTACAAACATAAGTCATGAAAGGGAAATAGAATTCACTATCTCATTTATTGAGATTCTAAATTATTGCTATTTCTTTAACGGAAATCATTTGCACCCATGTGCAAAGTACTATGAGATGATTTCGGACGATGATGTATTGATTTAAAATATACAATCAACCAGTATGACATGTCTCCTGCCAAAAACAAAAAAAATATGTTTAACATATTTACTGTTCCTTGAACAATGGTGTAAAACTCCATATAATGAAAACAATTAACTATCTAACTAACTAACCATCACGCCGTCTCCCCGAAAGGGTAGGCAGAAAGAATGGACTGTCACACTTTAACCGATGCGGCACTCCATCCTTCTCTTTTCGCCACGTGGGAGACGCGGTGTGTTGGGTTGCGAACCTCATCGCCACCAATAGGCAACTCCCGCGCACACTTCGATAGTCCAACGTCCACAAAATAATACTAAAACAAATAATATAAAATACAATGATATGAAATAAAATAACAAAAAAAAATAATTTATCACAAAATGTTGATTTTAGATGGTGCACATATTATCTATTTCATTTGTGTTTAACATAACAATTAATATAAATGAAAACGCCTGTCTTCTAGGAGTTTTATTATATTTTAGTTGGAATGACATGTTTCACATTTTAGATGGAATGACAAGAATGAAAACGTTTGTTTTCTAGAAGTTTTATCAAAATTTATGAGTTTGGCATGTTTTGCCTATCCTTAGAAACGCGAAACATGTCATTCCACTTTAATATAGCTTCTAGAAACCAGACGTTAACATTCGTATAAATGAGGTTTCATATGTTCTTCTATCCTTGTATCATTTCAATGACATTTTTATATATTATACATAAACTGTTATTAAGTAATTAATACGAAAGAAAACTTACGATTTATTGAAGTTTTATTCTATTTTATGTGAATGACATTGTCTATTGCATTATCCAACATTTGCATCATGTCATTCGCATAGAAAACAGGCGTTTTCATTCGTACTAATTATTCAAGAATCAAAAAAATATGTTGTTAAGTACGTTGGCTGTTCGCTGTTAAGTACGTTGTTCAAAATTCAAACATATATTTTCGAATGAAAAAAACGAATGAGTCCTCAAATGCCTAATTGTTTAATTGAATATTGTATTGTAATACATAAAAAAACGTTTCCTTTTCAGCGAGGTCGTTTATCTTTTTACCTTCCTAAATTCCTAATTTATTACACAAATTATTTCCCCGTTTAAAAGCAATACATTATGCGCGCCGAGAGTCGGTGCTGGGGAGTGATTTATAAAGCCCATAAGATGATATATTTTGTCGATAAGTTTTTTTTTGTTTGTTTTTCATTTGTTTTTGCTCGTCGCCCTTTATACATATTTTATTTTTCGAGGGTTTCATCCCGAGGGTTAGCGGGGAAAGTACATAATAACGTCAAACATTTTTTATATCAAAGCCATTTTCCGTGTAAAAAAAATGCTAAATCACAAGAAACAACGATTCCTTTATTTGTCAAAGAAAAACATTCTTTTGTTTTTTCGATGAAAAAAGACAATCGTTCGACAATAATATTTTATTAGAAAAAATATGCCACTTAGAAATTTCATATGACGTTGTTTTTATAATTGACTATCTATTTTTAGTATCTTTTAAATTGGATATTTTTAAGTAGAATGTATAAATCTTGTTCTCAAAAAAACATATGGATATTTCACTCGGTCGAACGTTGTATCATCCTCCTACTCAGCTGAGACTGTTATTTTTACATCGCAAGTAAACATGTTTTATTATCTTCAGACAGAGGAAAAATCAAGATGATAAACAAATAATTTTGTAAATGATTCAAGATGTAGAAAAAAATCGGTTATTATTTTCATAATGGCGGTAAACAGAGCGGTATGAGGAAAATGTATTGGAAAAATAACTCTTTGACATCAACAAACTATCAGACAGCACACGTAGGAATATTGTAAAGTGCGCGGCGCATTGATAGGATGCGTCAACTCGCCCATTCCTGAAACATAGAGCGCGCGTGAGAAATGCAGAGCTTTCATTAGATCCAGTGGTGGGGGGTCCTTTTTTCCCGATAAACCCACTACGCTTCACGTTGGATATATTGCAAGAAAAGCTCATTATTCCGGTGGCGCAAATTATATATACTACTAATAATAATAACTAACTAACGAACTAACCATCACGCCGTTTCCCCGGGGCAGGTAGGATGGACCGCTATACTGTTCTGTTCTGACATACCTTTCTAGATTTCTCTAAATTTATACATCGTAACATGCACGCTCGTCGATTTTTTCGACTTTGCTGATCGAAGCGCAGATTCCACAAGCATGGGCTAACAGCAATACAAAGATCAAATATCAGCGAAACAGCTCAACTCTTAGTTCTACACGCTCTGGTCTATTCGCGAATGAGACGTTCATTCATCCTTTCTTTTTGGTAAATTATCAAAGAATGCAACTTTCACGATATTCTAATAAAATTCATATTTTTCGCGTTTACATTAAATACGTTTTTAATTTTTTTTTTTAAATATACAATTATTTAAATAAAATATAAAAAAATAAATAATTGTTGTTTGTAATATTTTTTGAGAAAATAAACTAATTTGATATGATTTTATTTTATTTAAAAAAAAAATTATCTCAAGGATTTATATCAATGATATTAGAATTTATTTTACAATCTTCAATGTGAGCAGAAAATAGCTCATTATTATGAAGAAGGAACCTGGTCGTGTCCAGGCTTGAACCCATGCCCCCTGGATCAGGAGCCAAACGTTCTATCCCCTAGACCACCACCCGGTTTGAATACTAACTAAAAAGTGTTTAAATTAATGGCATCAAAATGTGTTATATGATACAATACCAAACGGACCAGGAACTGCTTGTTATTATGAAAAAGGAATCGGGTTTTGTCTACGCTTGAGAACAAGTTCCCTGGATCAGGACGCAAGCGTTCCGGCCCTATGACTTCCAGAACTTTATTATGACGTGTTTGTATTTAAACGTATATTTTTGAAAACTTAGATTCGCCTCCTACCAACATATCTTCGACTCTCTATTTTATATCTATGGTCTAGACTCTAGACTGTTGGGTTAGAAATTTTGATTCAGCTTGACACTGAGTGAGGTGATTAGTAAAAAATTCCCCGAACATCACTGCTATAATCCGGTGGTAGGGTTCTCGGTATTATTAAAAGCGAGATTCGGCAGCGGGCCAATAATGCACAAAGAAAAATGAAAAAGGAGAAAATTGCGTATTAGATACTACTTCTCCCGGCTGTTCTAAGAGGTAAACGAATTCATAGAATAACACGCTGACGGAGCATTTCCTTTGTGCTTTATCGCGGAAAATGCAAAATATCATAACGCAGAAATTCGAAAACCCGTGTAACTGTTAGTTGAACAAAGGTCACGGCGCATTTGGGAGTCACTGACACGGCCGAGAGATGAGGAACATATTTACGATGGCATTATTTAAATGACTCAAACCGTAGGTACTGCGTAATAACAATCTCGCAAATACGCACGACTCGCTGTATCGCTGTAAATTCTGCTTAAGGATGAACGCGCTTATTATTTATACTATTTCTAAAACTATTGCACTCTTAAGGCCGTGCCATACTCTTTGAAACAAGCTCTCCACAAAGGTGACCTTGGTGGAATGTGGAGCCCAACATGTGGAATGCGTGTTTACAACACGCATCTATGCGCGTCCGTCCACAAAGGTTGTTGAAGGTCAAACGAATTTTGGTTTCAAACAAATGTCTACACAGTTTTAAACCGCCGGTGGAGACCGATGTGGAGAGCTTGTTTAAAACAGTGTGGCACGGCTTTCAGTTTCAAATTAAAAATAAAATAATTCATACAAATTAAAACGCCTGTTTTTTAGAAGTTTAATAATATTTTATGAAAATGACATGTTTTGCCTCAATGTCTCGTAGAAGGATTAACATGTCATTCCTATAAAATATAATAAAACACCTAGAAAACACTCGTTTTCATTCGTTTCGATTATTTAATATGGAGTTTTACTTCACTGTTCTAGAAGCAATAAATAAATTAAAAAGAGTTTTAAATTATTTTTGAACACATAAAACATAAATTTGTGTTGCGACAACATTGAAAATTCACTAAGATTAAGAACATAAATAAATAAATTAAAACGTTATTTTTTACACTTTTATAAAAAAGTTTAAAATAATGTTGTTGATAAAAAAAACTTAATGAAATATAAATAAAACTATGGTAGTCCATGGTTCAATAGAGTAATTCATTATTTGCAAAAACATTGGAATATTCAATCATAAAACTCCAAATTACGTTGTTTTTTTTAAACGTAGAATTTCCGAGCTATGACCTGAGTAAGGTATAAAGAAAAAAGTGGAAGCAGTGCCCTCGTAAAACGAAATCAACATCATAAGACGTAAAACTATAGTCAAAAGAGGTTGCTTCATTTACTATAGTTGGAAGAGTCTATTTTATAATGTTTTTTTATTGTTGATTTCGCTCTAAGTTAAATTGAACAAAATACGTTCGTAACAAATAGTATATAACGACAATATAAACGTTAATTAGTGTGAATTACTGATATATCTGTCACCTGCGCCGATAGCAATCGTCTTGGGTTATAATGTTAGGTACGTATATTATTTAATGTGTAATAGTTTGATCGTTGACCTCACATTTATTCAACGCGATTCGACCAAAACATTTGCCGAGAACTTGTTCCCAAAAAGTGAAGAAAAAATTTTTTTTACGAAAAGGTCAATGTTGTCATAACCTTTCATTCATTATACGATCGAAAGTAATCAAGAAACGCTGAAGCGAATTTGATATTTCAATTGTAATTAAGGTGAGAACAATAATTTAGAGGGTAAAAGAGCTATCATTTTAGATATTGTAATTAAAAGCATGCAATATCAATTATACTTTGAGTTGAAAGAGGTAACAGCAAAACAATTTTATGCACAACTTTTGTTCCATTTGACATTTGAGAGATTTTAATTAAAAACAAAACCATTTTAGGCACAATTGTTGTTCCATTTGACATTTGAGAGATTTTAATTAAAAACAAAACCATTTTACGCACAATTGTTGTTCCATTTGACATTTGAGAGATTTTAATTAAAAACAAAACTATTTTACGTACAATTGTTGTTCCAATTGACATTTGAGAGATTTTAATTAAAAACAAAACCATTTTACGCACAATTGTTGTTCCATTTGACATTTGAGAGATTTTAATTAAAAACAAAACCATTTTACGCACAATTGTTGTTCCATTTGACATTTGAGAAATTGTTATTAAAATCATACAATACAATTTGTACTATCGTTCGGGTCGCAAACATGTTTAAAAACAAAATAATATGCACAATTGTTGTTCCATTTGACATTTGAGAGATGGTAATTAAAAGCATACAATATCAATTATAGTTTGGGTAGAAATAGATTTGAAAACAAAACAATTTTACGCACATTTGTTGTTCCAGAAGAAAAAGTTAAATATTAAGCATGTAAATAAAATGTTTGTGTAGCCCCTATTAAGACCAATACGATATGCGATAGTAATAAATAATTAACTTGCGTATACGAAAAAAGGCAATTCTGTTCATAACAGTTAATAAATCGTAATCTTAATCACTGAAAATCACAGTACTTACAAGTCGATTTAATTATTATTTAATTTTATAGAATTCCATTGTTTTTACGTGATATTATTGTATTGCTTTAAGGGTTTGTAAGGGGGTAGTGAATATTAAGGAGTGGATAGGTGACCCCCAAAATGTTAAAGGAAATCTAATGTAATGACTCATTACATAAATGTACACAAAACAAAATATGTAATCGTGTTCTCTCCTCTCTGGTTTCAATCCTGGGATTGGTTTGCAGCAATTTCCTCCATTATTCTCTTCCATTTTTCCCTGTCTTGTGCGGCTCTTTTGAGATCTGCATATGATGAGCAGCGTACGTCCACCAACAGGTCCTCCAGGTACTCTCGGCGTGGGCGTCCCCTAGAGTTTGTCCCCTCGATCATACCCTCCATTATGGCATGCAAGAGACCTTCTTGACGTATTACATGGCCGATCCATCTTGCACGCCTTTCGGACAAGGTCCTGAGCAGGTGCCTTCCTCCTTCGATTCCTTGAAGAACTTCCTCATTCGTAATGTGGTCTCTCCAGGAAATTCCAAAGAGTCTTCTATAGGACCACATCTCAAAAGCCTCTAGTCTCCGCTTATCCCTTTTGGATAGGCACCATGTCTCGCAGCCGTACATCAAGACACTCCATACATAGGTCTTGATGAGGAGTATTCTCAGTTTTAGGTCTATATTATTTGACTCGTGTTATAAACAGTATTATAAAGTAAAATAAATTTGTATGGATACACTGATCTATGGCGAAGCGGACGATTTTTAAGCATTTTCAATGCAATTTGAAAATTATTGGGAATGTATAGTTTCAAATATGTCGAAAATATATACGTAGGAAAAATTGTGCTTATATCCATACAAACGTGCTTAGATTTAGTGAAGTAAGAAACGAATTCCACGGTTCTGATTTGGGTGGCAAAAAGGTGTTCGCTTAAGAAATTGTTGACGAAGATAAGTAAAATTGCATATTTACTTTTTTTCCTAGTCGGCTTCATCATGTCTGAGGATCGTTCACCCATTCACGATTGCACGACAGTATTTCCAGGGTCACCTTTATTCCAGCATATTTTCGTGGGGTTTTTCTGTCTCTACGTTCCTCGATACTGCCCACGATGACCACCTCCTCCAGGCTTTCCAGGTCTCGCCTCGCAATGTGCCGAAAGAGGTGAAAAATCCGCATTTGACAAGTGGTTAATAGTTTATCACAATCAAATGAAATTATTTGAAAATTTTGTTTTAAATTCATTTTGTTCATTTGTATTTTTTTTGTAAGTCTCGTATCTTCCATGCGGTCCACACGGTTCCACAAAAAGCGCCTTCTGCTACCCCACCTCACTATGTCTCCAACACCGTAGACATATTTATTGTTTCTTGAATAATGATGTCAAACTCCAAATAACTAAATTAATATGATGTAAACGTCTGTCTTCTAGAAGTTTTATTATAATACTATACGTAGTTCATGGTAATGACATGCTTCGCGTTTCTAAGGCATTATCAAATGCTTAGCTTAGATTTAGTAATGCTATAGAAAGGCGAAACATGTCATTTATTTTCGACACGCAGTGTTTTAAATTTTAACAGTAATAATGTTGAAGTATCATAGTGTTTCGGCCAAAACAATGGACTATTTAATGTCATTTCTATTAAGTATAATAATTCTATAAAACAGACGTTTTCATTCGTATTAATTATCACATACAGACTTTCGGAAACATGAGTTACATCCTTAAAACCGGAAAATACCGATCAACCTGAAACGAAAAGTCTATGAAGCCTGCGTTCTGCTAGTTGGTAGTTATGGTCTTGAAACTGTTACATTGTCCAAACAAAGTGCCGAGAAACTACGAGTGACCCAAAGAGCCATGGAAAGAGCCATGTTAGGAATAAGCCTAAGAAACAGAGTCAGAAACGATACGGTGAGAGAAAAAACAAAGGTCAATGACATCATCCACCGGGTGGCGACTCTAAAATGGCAATGGGCAAGTCACGTAGCCAGAAGCTCAGATGAAAAGTGGACAAGAAGACTTGGAGACTATAGACGGCGAAGAGAAGTGCAGGGCGACTGCAACTACGGTGTAAGGATGATCTGAATAGACACGTCGGAATAACCTGACAAAGTGACATGGAAGCGAATGGAGGAGGCCTTTGTCCAGGAGTGGACGGGAATAGGCTGAGGAAGAAGAAGGAAAAATTGAATTGAATGAATTTATAATGAGATATACACGAGACTGCACAGGAGTCATCGGCCGTCCAGGTAAAACTCCCGATATTGCGTAGCGCGTATCCGCCCCTGCGCGCGGTGTACTTGGACCTAGCATATAATTATGGTACCTCGGTACCTGTACACCGCGCACCGTTATGCCCCCAGCCCGCTGCCCGCGGCCGGGAAATGTGAGTGGAGTGCGTGCGGTGTGGGGGTCAGCTTTGCAAAATTTCGTGCGTGTCTGGGGAACACAAATAGGCTGCCATTTTTCCTTTGATATCTCCAAAACACGCGACCGGGTAAAAGTTCAAAACTAGGGCGATACAACGGCATTTTATCAACTTTGCGAAATGGCACCAATGTTTACATCCGCGAAAGAGCTTTGATCTAATGCTTGGATAACTAATTAACTTCACAACACATCAGATACGTTGTGCCGCTCAGTCATGAGTTGTTTTCGACCGCCTCCTGTCTATCTTCAGACATTTTTTCCTAACCGCGTCATGGATTATCGAAAAAGTAGCGGCTTCCTGATGATGTGGCTAATTTAATTTGTTGGTAAAATATGATAAATAAAACACTCATGATTCTACAGACTTTGTTGCAACGTAATTGCATTAAATTTTTGATTACCAAACACTATGGAATTTCATGACATGTTTTATGAAAATAAATATTGAGTTTTTATCGTTCTCCCGACGATGAAGGTATAACACTCTCGAAACAAGACGAGAAAAATAAACTAATAAGTGTAAAAAAAAAAGTTTTAATTAATGAAAAATTATTAAGATGAGTAGAAATGATATCACTGAGAAGAATGTGGTTAACGATATATGATAGAATACCGAACGACGCGATAAGGAAGAAATGTAAGGCAGATGATTGCATCATTAGTAAAATTAAAAAAGGATCCCTGAGATGGTTTGGATATATGGAACGAATGGACGAGAGAACAATGGTTAAAATGTTGTATACAAGCAGTGTGAGTGCGAAGAGAAGTCGTGGAAGACCAAGGAAAACATGGCATGACCAAATTAATCAAATACTGAAAGGCGGCCACATTCGAAGTCGTGCATATTACGATGTATGAATGTGGAGGAATCTAGAGAGGTATGTCAGGACAGAACGGTGTGGCGGTCCATTCTCTCTGCCTAACCCCTCCAGGGAAACGGCGTGATGGTTAGTTAGTTTTTTTTATAAAGAAGAGTAAAGTGAACTAAAACATGAATAAATTTTTAAATCCTAATGCTCCAAGATGTATTTCAAGAGTTTAATTCATGATCTAATTGAGATATTTAAATATAATTATAGAAAAAAAATCTACAAAAACCCATGAGAAATATCCACTGTAATCCCATTAACCTTAAAGTGGTAAAAAAAATTAACGGTGTTAATTAAGATGACGATCATGTACCTATTTGTATACTTTATTCTTCTAATATTTTAAAGTCTATGTAATGCGTAGGGTTTCAGAGATATTTTCTCTTCTAATAGATACTTACCGATTTATATTGCACTTTTAAAATGCATATAAAAGAATTCATAGTGTGACGGGCAAATAGTTCTTTTAACGCCAGCGGCGTTACAGTCTATATTGGTGTGAACAAATGTTATTTTAAGTGTGTATTAATTGGGTGTAATGTAAGTCACCAAGAGGTGGCGCTCGATTCGGCAATTGTCATTCCTCAATAGATCATCATGATATTACTGCACGTGTATTCAAACCAAAATTTTAAATTATCGATGGATTTCTTTGTTAAACACCATTTATTTGGAAAAACATGTTAATGGAATGGCAAACATGAATTGATAATTTCAATGGTATTTATTGAATTCATATATTTTGAAGTGAAGTAAAACTGATGAGGAAATACAGAAGAGGTGAATAAATTGAAAATGAAATGGTTTTCTTGGGAGAAAAATTATTTAAACAGAATTTAATATATATTATTATTATCAAGTTAATTCATTGCCGGCCTTCTAAAATCATAACGTTATAAAAATTTCATCATAAGTTCACGATTACAGTGCATATGTTTAACATTTTGTTAGCAAGAAGGTGAAATGTTTAATTGGCGTTATTAAACGTGAGGTTGATTTAAAAATAAAGTTAAAATTAAATCCACACGAGATACGCGGAAAAGTAAAAGGCCCCAAGGTCGCCTGACCACGATTAAATGATCTTTGCAGAAGGCAGGTCCACCGAAATCGTCGGCCAATCAGCCATAGGTCAAGGAAAACTCGCGATTCAAGCCCATTAAAATTATTAGCAACGACTTTCTAAGTTCGAAAACACATACTTATAATGCAAAGTGCATTCTGTTTACTAGTTAACAAGAAAAATGCATGTTGATATACTAATGTTAAAAATATGATTTGTTTTTGAATGTATACAAATACTTTAAGACAAATACTGGATTTTACCCATTGCGGGTTAATAATTTTTTAAGGATTAATAGTATCTCAATAGAGATGAAGATGTAAGTTTTTTTTTTTTTTGGAAACAATATGGTGGCCAAGGCGTTTACAGGACTTATGACCTGTCATTGGTTGGGTTAAGCGATCGCTTTATGTTAACAACATTCCCCATTCCTCCCTTCTTATGACCACCACGTCTGACAAATTTTTGAAAGATGTATGTATGCTACTATGTTGAGACACACTTCACATTTTTTTAGGTCAATCTACACTAGCGCCATCTATTAATATATTGTTTCCAAAAAAAAAAAAAACAATTTACGTTCGATTCTATTGACATACAATTAATCCTTAAAAATATGAATTTATAACCTAATGACTTAATCAAAAAAAGGATTATATAATGTTTATATGAGAAATAAATCGCATCAAACAAAATTAAACACACACATTAAAGAAAATTGGTTTAACCCAATATAATGCACCTGCCTGTCAAACTAAGAATTCATTTATACGCTTTTATATGCATTTTAAAGGAAAATATGAACTCAGTTTGTATCGAATTCATTTCGGAAACCTTCGTCGAATTAATATTAATTAAGAGCGATAAACTTGCCACAATGAGTTTAGTATTTGTCGAGTCCATCGGTCTAATAACCACGAACATAGCCTTTTATTTTATAAGACACGTATTACATATCGTCTGAATCTGGTCTGGAAGAAAAAGCACACGCGTATTGACAGCAAGGTCAGAATTTATAAAACATGCGTGCGACCTATCATGACTTATGCTGTAGAGACGGGAGCCGACACTGTACGAACCAAGGGTCTGCTAAGTATGCCTACGACGAAGGTCTTAAGATCCATTACTGTAAAAAATCTCCGAGATCGTGTTCATAACGCAGACATAAGAAAAACTTGCTAAATAGAGGATATCGTTCGGTAGAGTAGATCCAGAAGAGGATACTAGAAGGACCAAGATTCTAGAATGGACAGTGACAGACCCAGAGATAAATCCCCTCCGGAGCCTGCCCACCTGGAAGACCGCCTAAGAGAAAGAGCGGCAGCTGGTCCTCATCATCCCAGGAGACATGCCACAGGTCGTCAGATCTATTAGAAGAAGAATAAGAAGTATTACATATCTATAATTAATAATGACTAATGCATACATAAATAGTGGTGGTATGGACATGTTTAGATGACCAAGAAAGAATGGACTGCCACACTTTTCTTTCCTGACATATTTCCCTCGATTCCTCAACATTCATACATAGTGTCATGCACGCGCGTCGATTTCTCTGACTCCACACGTGATCGCCATTTAATATTTGATTGATTTGATCGTGCAATGTTTTCCTCGGCCATCCTCTATTTCTAGCTCCGTTCACGCCGTTTACATATACCTTCTTTACCATTCTGTCTTCACTCATTATTTCTATGTGTCCAAACCACCTTAATGATCCTTTCATTATTTTGTTCATAAGACTTTCATTCGCACCACATTCACTTCTTATACTTGCATTTGACACTCTATCATATACAGATTTGCCACACATTCGTCTTAAAGATTGTGCACTGCCATTCTAGATTTTTTTGGATAGGCTTTTGTTTGAAGTAGGTACTTATGTCTTATAAAATATTTTTCTCCACATCTTATTATGGTGAAGGGTTAGAAGTTGTTTGGATGGTTAGGAAACGTCACGTGAATATCAAAAATAATGGTGAGATGCGCCAGCCCGTGTCCCGCAGCCTCGGCTCGCACCGCGGGGACTGCGTGTCGGGCTTATTTCAGTAATAATAAAATGTCGAGGGGAGGTGGCCTATCGGGCCAATAGATTTGTGCGAAATGCTGGCAGACAGACAGACAGACGCAGGGTCCTTACCCCCACGCGGGGTTACTTCCGTCCATGCTTCGTGTCGCGGCCGGGCCCCGGAATATTTATGAAATCATTACACAACGTGCACCCCATGGGTCTGCCGGGCTCCCCGTATTTACATAGTCTTAGGTATCACTTTCGCCATTACCCTAAGGGCTTTTATCACACCTATATTCCATACTATCCAAAAAAAAGGTAATATGGCAGTGCACAATGATGCTTTTGTACCGACCTTTATATATGGAAGCGAAGCATTAACTGCCAAAATAAGGATGAAAGTACTCGTATAATAAATGCAGTGTTAAAGCACATACGAAAATAACTATTACACATGAATGAGAATTTTTTATTCTGATAAGAGAATATTCTATTTAGAATAAAACCAGAATGGTATCAGGTAGGTACCACGTAAATAAAAAGTATTTGTAAGAATAAACAAAGACATTCATATGGACCTATATATGGTAAAGTTACATTAATAACTAAGTAACTAAAAAATAGGATCACTCTGATTGAAATATGTTGTGAATGTGGGGTTTTTCATAGTCGTCATTGACTCCATGGAATATCAGCAAATTCTGCACCCTTGGGTCCCTCCCCTTTTCCCTTATACTTTGAGTGCCCAACACGTCTTCTAACGCCTCATTATAATGATCCGCTAGACATTTCAAACATGACAGATTTCCTTTCAACACTGCACATACATACACTTTTAATGTTATTATAGATTTATTTAAAGACTTGTATCAAGACGAAATTTTTATGAACACAGTTTTTTCCTCTTTTGAGTTTATTTTTCTCGACATGTTTCGAAGCCTTACACCTTCATCATCGGGAGAACGATATAGATTATATGGAATTCCACAGTGTTAACGCCTATAGTTTATCTAAAATAAAATGTATCATGTTTTCGTCGGTCCATCGAGATTAATTTTACCAATTACATTGCTTTTATATAATTTTCAATGTATTTGTGCCTTATTCAGGAATAAGGATTGTGAACTTTCCTTTATTGAAATGCATTTATCTGTCTTAAATTACCTATCAACTATCTTTTGATATCTGTATACTTTGGTAATCTGTGATAATATCGTCTTTTCGCAAATGTTCGTAATGATCTTATTTCTAAAGCGTTTCCTAATTCACAATAAAAAGAAAGGCTAAGTTAGTTAAGAAAGGCTTATTAGGTAGATTTTTTAAGACGTCCTACGCTTTTGATTTGAATTAATATATTGTACATATGTATTATATATTTTTAGTAAATAATAATTCAAATCAAATGTACTAGAATCTTTCATACAACCCCCAATTTGAGTATTAATAAAAGTTCATTGTTATGATGGAACTGGGTCGTGTTCAGGATTGAATACAAGTCCCCCGGATTAGGAGGCAAGCGTTCCGTTCTTTAGATCTGAAATTTATTCTTCAGCAACATGTTTTACTTTACTTCGGCATGGTAGATGCGTGATCTTAAATACATTGAATTAGTATTACGTAATTTTATAATTACATGAAAAAATGAAATTGGCACTGAAATACTAGTTTAATTAAGAGCCTAAATAATACTTCTGACCGAACACAATTTACATATTTAATGTAAATTGTGAGTCCAGTCAAAACGTTTGTAATAACAACACTACAAAAAGGTATAAGATCCCGCGATAGCATAAATTACGCACATTGCAAAGTATCGATATCAAAGAGCTAAAACGTTATAAAAAGCATAGGATATAAGAATTGAATATTCCATATGGTGATTTGAGATAATTAAGTATCACATCTGTAAATAAACGCGCCGGTTTCTTGACACAGCTTGGGCGAACAAAAATAGAATGACAGTGATAAAAAACACAGTGGATACTTCATGACTTTTATACAAAAAAAAAAAAAAAAACTGGTCCATAGAAAACACGTCAGATTTATGTAATCAATTTCCCAAGGTTAGATAAACAAGTAACAAGTTAACAAAGTATGTTTATTTGCTGGTCTGTAGGTTTAAACAGATTGTAAAAAAAATATTTCAGGAATTCGTTATTAGACAAACTCGGTACATTTATTCGCAGTTCTTTAGGTAATTCTTTGAATTCCTGCAAGATTACGCGTTCCCGCCCAAACACCGGAGCCCAGAAGGTGCATAACAACAAAAACACGTGGTCGTGGCGTCACAAAAACGCGGGAAAAGGAATACGGTTTAAAAAAAAGGACCATCCAAAAGCCCTTTAGCGTACACACACACAAACAAGGAAATACTATTGCTATAGACATAAATCGTCCCGCGATTCACCAAAGCGAGATTTATTACCTGCGCATACCCACCCCGGTTCCGACTCGACTACCTATTAAAAAAATGGATCGGATAGTAAATAAAATATTATTTCACATGTACGGAATGCAATTTCTATGAATGTGGATGATCTGACGCTTTTGCCAAGGTGCGCAAATTATCCCATAAGTGCATCGTAGAACTCATCCCGCTTAGACAGGCCATTAGCTCCCCGACCGCCCCATATTGTAGCCCAATGAACCCGCCGACAATGGCCGACCCGAAAGTTCGTCTCGTACGAAGGGCATTATTCCAGACTAACTAACACACGCGCGTCCAGACTATACACACACGGCCCACACTCGAGCTCGCCCGGGCTCCCGACACAAATGCCCGAATTATGCTTTAGTAGTGGTGGCGAGAAGCGCACATAAGGGTGTCGCACCCCCGAATCTAATAAACGAATTTATCCGAAATGGCTTAATTGTAACACTAGCAAATGGCGCCCTACAGGGTACTACCATTAAAAGTTTGCAGGCTGGTGGTAACTTGTATGGGCGACGATCATTATTCGGTTACAAGCATAATACCCACATTTTTAACAGGAGCTATTAAACTTGTTACTACGGCGGTATATATAGGATAAAATAAAATCTAAGTTAATCTCTATTTCAACAGTAATTAAACAAATGAATTAGTTCGCATTATTTAACGCGAAGTGATTTCAAAGTAAAACTAATTTAAATTCATTATTGGGAAAGTTTTTATAATGGTCCAACTAAGGTGATTCGAATATAAATTTTTAGAGAGAGCGAACGTTTTATTCCTGATAAAAATATGTAATAAAAACCTTACAACATTTTATAAAGGCATTGGTATTAATATCAAAAGTACACACTGAAACCATTTGACAACAAACGTTTTTAAAAAAAAAAACTATTATTCAGAGTAACTTTTTAAAAGTACAATACTTAAATAATGATTAATACGAATGAAAACGTTCGTTTTCTACAAGTTTCATTCTATTTTATGAGAATTCTATATTACACCTTGAAACTTGTAGAAAACAGGCGTTTTCATTTGTATTAATTATTTATGAATGATGGTGTTATCAACAAAATAATGAAAGGATCATTAAGTTGGTTTGGACATATGGAAAGAATGAATGAAGAAAGAATGGTAAAAAAAATAAAAGTTAACAATGTTAATGGAACCACAAATAGAGGAAGACCGGGGAAAACGTGGCACGATCAAATAAATCAAATATCGAATGTCGGCCATGTGAGGAGTCAGAGAAATCGACGTGCGTACATGACACGATGTATGAATGTTGAGGAAGCGAGAGAAATATGTCAGGAAAGAAAAGTGTGGCAGTCCATTCTTTCTGCCTACCCCTTCGGGGAGACGGCGTGATGATTAGTAAGTTAGTTAGTTAATTATTTAATATGGAATTTTACGTAACTGTTTAACAATATTCAATAAACTTAAAAAAATGGTAATGAAATAATAAAAATAATAAAAAAATAAAAAATTAAATACCTATGTGAATAAACACGAACGCACTTAGAATTATCACAACACTTTATTGTGCAAAGAAGAATGAACGAATAAGCATATCTGCAATGAAACAAATGAAGTATTGTGATAATATAAAATGGGTTTCTAATTATTCAAATGTGAATCCACAACACAGAGTGAAGGCAAATATAGAAGAAATATAAAATGCATTCAGATTTATTTAACTTTTTCGACCAATCATCACCATATTATGGCAATCATCAGAATAAGTCATCACAAGCTGCCGAAACCGGTCGGAAATAATAATAAAAAAACTACTAGAATTAACTTAAATACATATTATACTATATTTTACGTATACACGTATATTTTATTTTCATTATTTACAATGAACTTCTAACGAAAAATTTACATTAATACTTTTATTTCATTAAACATATATTATAAGGTGTCGGAATCAAGGATTTTCACTTAAATATTTATGTCTCATGTATATTTGACATTTGCCTTTATGGCAAGTAAGGCGCAGACATAATAAAGGACAATAGATGTATAAATAAATGAGACCAAAATATCAAATCGCCGTTCCCAGACACCGGCAGTCCACAAAGAACGTCTGCCGTTTCTTAACGTATAAAAACAAACAAAAATAATAAAATCTACAGAGTGCAATCTTCGCTATCCACAAAGCATTTCCGTTCCATACCGGTTTTGTTAAGTGTAAGGGTGCAATCGGTTAGAGAATATATTAAGCGAATTATCAGTCAAATCTTCCACAATGTTTTCAGGACAAGTTTAACTTGAACTTGCTAAGCATTACAAGGTGCCCTCTGCTTTAAGTACGTATAAAAAAACACGTCGAAAAGATTATAATGTTGCTCACAGAAAAATACTTTGTATAATTTTGTTGATTTGAATGACGATAAAATGTGTCTGCATTGGATAAGATACAGCATTAAAAAGTTGGTTTGTAAAACGAAGGATTTAAACACGTTTACTGTAAATATAGGTGCAATACTTTTATATAAACTTATATCGTTAACACCGTGGAATTCCATAATGACGAATTTTTGTACGAATTAAACACTGTGTTTTTCCACTTTTGAGTTTATTTGTCTCGGCATGTTTCGAAGGGTTTACATCTTCATCATCGAGAGAACGATATAAATTACTAAATATAATAATAATACACTTTTAATAGTATCGGACCCATTAAGGATGGTCAGACGTGGAGAAGGAGATACAACACAGAGCTCTACGATCTATACCAGGACGTCAGCGTGGTCAAGTTTATAAAGATTAACAGACTGCGCTGGCTAGGGCACTTGCAACGCATGGGAGATCTGGAGCCCCCCAAAAGAGTGTTGTATGACAATCCAGCAGGGCGAAGAAGCATCGGTAGGCCGAGACTGCGATGGGTGGATGGAGCCGTGGCAGATTGTCGGGTCCTGGAGCAGCAAGATTGGGAGGTGGCAGCCAGAGATAGGACGGAATGGAGACGTTTCTTGGAGGAAACCAAGACCCATCAAGGGTTGTAGCGCCGGAGAAGAAGAAGTATGTATTAAGACTACTTTATTTGGTAACACCAACCGGTTTCGCTCCCGCCGGAGCTTCGTCAGGGTGAGAGAGAGTAAACTAAAAATATATTTTTTTAGTTTACTCTCTCACCTTGACAAAGCTCCGGCGGGAGCGAAACTGGTTGGTGTTACCAAATAAAATGGTGTTAATACAAATTACTGAAAGTGTATTAATATTTTATTTAATAATGTCACACCACAAATTAAGTGCTTCATACGAAAGATATAAATCACTCCTTCAATATACTGAATAAGCATTCGAAATTCTATTACATATAGTATTATGAACAAAGTAATAAAAGGGTCATTAAGATGGTTTTGACACATGAAAAGAATGAATGAAGAAATAACGGTAAAGAAAATATGTGTTAACGATGTAAACGGAACAAGAAATAGGGGAAGACCTAGGAAAACATGGCAAAAACAAATCAATCAAATATGAATAATGTCGCTAATTAAATGTCACCGTGAGGAGTCGGAGAAATCGATGTGCGTGCATGATACAATTGATGTATGAATGCTGAGGAAGGAAGATAAGTATATCAGAATATAATTGTATGGCATATAATTTTTTTCGAATTTTATCGAATAAACATTTTTAGAGAGAGCTAACGTTTTATTCCTGATAAAATTATGTAATAAAAACCTGAATATATATTAATAAAGGCTTTGGTATTAATATAAAAAATACATAGTGAAATCATTTGGTAACAAACGTTTTTTGTAGAAAAAAACTATCAATTCAGTGTAACTTTTTAAAAGTACAATACTTCAATTATGATAAATACGAATGAAAACGTTCGTTTTTTACAAGTTTTATTCTATTTTATAAGAATTACTTGTTTACTTCTTGAAACTTGTAGAAAACAGACGTAGGGGAACAAGAAATAGGGAAAAACCTAGGAAAACATGGCAAGATCAAATAAAAAAAATATAAATAATGTCACTAATTAAATGTCACCGTGAGAAGTCGGAGAAATCGACGTGCGTGCATGACACAGTCGATGAATGAATGTTGAGGAAGCAATATAAGTATATCAGGAAATAATAGTGTGGAAGTCCATTATTTCTGCCTACCCCTTCGGAGAGATGCCGTGATGGTTAGTTAGTTAGCAAGTATACAGGTAACAAAGTTATTATCTCTCACGATAGGGCAAGGATAAGACTGTTGAATACATGTTTGTGAATGTAGTTAGAATTACTATGAAATATGCGAATTTCAGGTAAAGATTAACAAAGGATAATATTTTACTGGATTCAATACCCGAAACCAACAAAACGTTGACTTCATTTTTCTCAGATTTTTACTTTTGACAGTTGGAACCTTCTTACTCTCAGGTGACGATATTATAAATAAATAAAAATTTAAGTACACCAAGTAAAATGTACGTATTGGTAAGCTCTTGTATCTGAAAAATAATAAAAATTAATAATTACAAAGGAAAAATACAGACTGCTGTAGCGCCATGTCAGCCAGTGCAGAAAGTAGATTAGATATTATTTGCTGGTCAGACCCTGGGTTGTTTACCTAGAATAATACCTCAGAGCGCCGAGAGATCCTTGTTCGTTTCTCGGAAGGCTGTATTAACAATGCACTGAGAAATTTTGCAAGCGCACCCTAGAATTGTTCATAAAACCTATAGAACTTCAATAGAAACTAGAATGGCTTGTTCCTTTAACCATTGTACTTCGAACCATTGAATTTCACCGACATTTAGGAATACACAACAAAGTATATTAACTAATATGTTACATGAATGTTGAAGATTTAGAAACTACGCCGTAACTCAAAAGCAAATTGTTTTATGGATACAACTAACTAACTAACTAACTTACCATCACGCCGTCTCCCCGGAGGGGTAGGCAGAAAGAATGGAACGCCACACTGTTCTGTCCTGACATACTTCTCTCGCTTCGTCCATTTCTCCGACTCCTCACATGACCGACATTCAATATTTGATTGATTTGATCGTGTCACGTTTTCCTCGGCCTTCCTCTATTTCTAGCTCCGTTCACGCCGTTTACATTTACCTTCTTTATTATTCTGTCTTCACTCATTCTTTCCATGTGTCCAAACCATCTTAATGACATCCACTATCTTATGGATACAAAGTTAATAAATTATTAACAAAGGATCATTAAGATGGTTTGGACACATGGAAAGAATGAATGAAGAAAGAATAGCAAAAAAAATATATGTTAACGATGTAAATGGAACCAGAAATAAAGGAAGACCGAGGAAAACGTGGCACGATCAAATAAATCAAATATTGAATGTCGGCCATGTGAGGAGTCAGAGAAATCGACGCGCGTACATAACACGATGTATGAGTGTTGAGGAAGCGAGAGAAATATGTCAGGAAAGAAAAGTGTGGCAGTCCATTCTTTCTGCCTACCCCTTCAGGAGACGGCGTTATGGTTGATGAGTTAGTTAGTTAGTTAAGTTAATAAATTAAATTCAAATGAACCAAATTAACCAACTATCCCGCAATTTCTCTAAAGGAACAGGTAGAAAAATGAACCGACACACTGTTTTTTCTTGACGTGTTTTCTTTACTCCACAATATTCTTACATCGTATCATGAACGCAAGTCGATTTCTTCGACTCCTCGTATGGCAGATATTTTAAATTTGATTGATTTTATCATGCCACGTTGTCTTTTCTATTTCTTGATCTATTCACATCATCAACGTACACCATACTTTATCATTCTTTCTACATTCACTCTTTCCACGTGTTTTAGCCATCTCAACAAACTTTTCAAAATGACAATTTCGTTCAAAATGGTTTTTTTCACACAGGATTCACATCTTGTATGTGATTTTGGTATTCTTCATATAAATATGAATATGTATTTAACGCAGATTCATCTTAAATAACTCATTACCACAGTAATCAGAATATATTCATATTTTTTTTTGTTAGTTCAATGTTTTTTTTTAAGTAACTAAAATATTAAACACTTTGTGTATGCTGATATAAGAAAGGAATGTAGAGCGGATGAACAAAATTTTGAAAGGATCGCTGCGATGGTTCGGACATATGAAACGCATGGATGGAGAAAGAATGGCTAAGAAAGTATACGTTAATGATGTAAATGGAGTACGGAGTCGATGCATACCGAGGAAAACATGGCATGACCAAATTAATAAAATTTTAAAGGTTGGTCATGTTAGAAGTCGGAGGAATCGACGTGCGTGTATGACTCGTTGTATGAATGTGGAGGAAGCTAGAGAGGTTTGCCAGGATAAAGTAGTTAGGCGGTCCATTTGTTTGTTTGTTTGTGTACATTCAAGTAGCATACCTACTTATAAGTTATATATGTATAATACATACGCTAGGTCTATTAAATATCATAGTTTTCAATGAATTTTGTAGTATGTTATATTACATATGATAATATAAACGTAAATAAATAGTCGTAATTAGAAGTTTCACGACCACGTGGCAAAGTGAAAAAGCGCCGATAAGTCTATATGAGAAATGTCGCATAAGATTCATAATGGAGAAATTGCGAGTTTCTTATTAGGTTCTTACACTGATATCAGAAAAAGGAGAGGGAAACCGAAGTTTTATTATAAATCCCTTATGGATGGGATTCCATGTGGTTTCTACAGGAAACGCTAACGTGATTACAGTGCCGGAACAAATAATAATAAAAAATATTATAAATATGTTGTTACAGTAAGCTAATTGTGTATTGTTTCTGAAATAATGATGTTAAACTCCATAATAAATAATTGATATGAATGATAATATAGAAGTTTTATTATGATTATGGGAATGACATGTTTCGCCTATTTCATTTCATTTCGTTTATTTTAATAAAAATTACAAACATTACAGACATATTTCCAGATCGTTTGCAATTACATTATGATAATTTAAAAGAGAAGCATAAAAAATAAAAATAAGCTCAAGAATTAGAAATTGCATCCCTGAAGCAACTCACACTATCACGAAATATGTCGACCTCCGAGGTGATTCGATTAAGCAATAAGATTGCCCACCCACAGGCATAACCATTGGCAGGTTGGTAACAGAAACAACTTTAAACTACGAACACCATTTTTTTTACATAATCAAGATGCAAGCTACAAATACACAGAGTTGTCACATAATATATTTCTCATAATTACGACCAAGCCGAAGAGACCAGAGCGATCAAGACCCGGTACGCGACTAGACCGACTGGAGTAAGACCTCTAGAAAGGCCTAGACAGCGCCTAACGGACAATGTTCTGGCTGATCTGGCTAGGTTGGGCGAATCGGACTGCTGGGAGCAAGAGGCGCAGGATCGAGAAGCTTGGCGAAAAATCATCAAGGAGGTTAAAACTCTTCAAGAGTTGTATGGCCATATGAAGTAAGTATTTAAGTAAGTAAGTAAGTAAGTAATTAAAACTGCGATCCGTGGCAGACTGTCGGGTCACGGAGTAAATAAACTGGGAGGTGGCGGCTAGAGACAGGACGGGATGGAGAAGTTTCTTGGAGGAGGCTAAGACCCACCAAGGGTTGTAACGCCGAAGAGGAAGAAGAAGAATTAAGAGTTTCATTTATTTTAATTTTGATTGATACATTTTTGTTTCATTGATTAATTCTTGATACATATAATCGGGGAATTAAGTCTGAAGCCGGCACTGCAGGAAACTAGGCGTCGCGGATTAGTGATGTTTATGTACCTACATAGGACTGCATTTATTCCGACGCCTCAATATGTTGTGCGCTGTTTGATGCGGAGCTAGACACAATAACGGGCCAACTGTTGCCCGCCGAGCACACCCCTCGAAGTCTCTTACTCACCGAGTTCTTGTGACCATGGTTCGCTCGCCGAATACCGGGACGGTGACACAAAATGCGAAAATTCGACGTCATTCGAATGCACACGATTGCTTATGCACCAATTAGGTTGTAGTTAAATAATAATGAAATAAAATGACGTTTTTTGATAACTACTTCCACTTTTGTCTTTATTTCGACAATGAGCGGTTTAGCTAGCTGGCATCGGCAGACTTGTTGACACACAGTCTGTAGATGACAGCTAGATCGAAATAAAGACAAAAGTTAATTATAAATAATAATTAATTAATTGTTATTTTTTAAATGTTCACTTCGGCTTTTACTTCGGCGGCCATCTGTTTCGCCATGCTAGCAGGCATCCAGCCTTGTGAAACCGGTTCCTGTCAAAATAAAGACAAAAGTGGAAGAAGTTCTTAAAAAAATGTCGTTTTATTTAATGATTTCTTAAAATGAACTTCTATAACATAAGGACACGACCAGATTCCTTCTTCATAATAATGAGCTATTTTCAGGTCACATTGAAGATTGTAAAATAAATTCTAATATCATTGATTTAAATCTTTGGTGTTAGTCTTTTAAAAAAAAAATATATATATATTCTTCGTAAAAAAGCTTTTTCATCTTCTTATGCAGTCGATTCTAATTACAACAAAAAATTAGCCTCCCCCACACTTCTCCACGCATTCCTGTCTTGCGCTTTCTGCATCCAAAAAGAGTTTCGAAAAGAAATTTAATATGAATGAAAACGTCCGTTTTCTGAAAGTTTTATCATATTTTGTGTGAAAGAAATGAATCGCTTTGCTTCGATACATAACCCCGAAGGGGTAGGCAGAGAGGATGGACCGCCGTACGGTTCTGTCCTGACAAACCTCTCTAGATTCTTCCACATTTATACATCGTAACATGCATGCTCGTCGATTTTTCCGACGTCGAATGTGGCCGCCTTTCAGAATTTGATTAATTTGGTTATGCCATGCGTTCATTTGTCTTTCACGGTTTCTTTTTCACTCATACTGCTTGTACTCGTATATAGCATTTTAACTATTCTTCTCTCGTCCATTCGTTCCATATATCCAAACCATATGAGGGATCCTTTTTTAATTTTATTTATGATGCAATCATCTGTCTTATATTTCTTCCCTATTGTGGCGTTCGGTATTCCATCATATATCGTTTTCCCGCACATTCTTCTCAGTGATCTCATTTCTACGCGATTAATCTTACTTTTATCCATTTTTTGCCAGCTCCAAGCTTCACTTCCATACATAAACAAAGACAATAATTATTAAAATATATGAATGTAGAGTCCTAAATTGTATACTTTGATAAAGTTAAAATTGTATACATTGATAAAGGTTAATTGTAACCGAAACATCTCTGGGTTCACAGTGAAAATCAAAAGTGTTGTAATAGAAAGTATTATTATATTTATTCAAAGAATATTGATTATTTCAAAACACTTATAGTACATGCTGCAAGGTTACATACCTGTACAAACATATTTATAAGCATTCATGATATCCGCAAAAAAAGTATAAAAAAATTCGTCATACAAATTAGGAAAATTATGCTTAATAATTCATAAGCACTACTTGTATACAATATATTGTAAATTAATCTAATAAAAGAATACACGAAATATACATAAAACATGTTACGTAAATAAAGGAAATAGCATCTTAGTAATTGCTTATTGAACCATGATGTAAAACTCCATATTCAATAATGAGCACGAATGAAAACGTTTGTTTTCTAAAAGTTTTATTATATTTTATGTGAATGACATGTTACGCCTGTCTAAGGCATTATCAAATGTCTGGTTGATAACACTTTAGACAGGCGAAACAAGTCATTCAAATAAAATATACTAAAACTTCTAGAAAACGGACGTTTTTATTCGTATTAATTAAGAAATAGCATCTGTCCATATTTTTAAAAATACTAAATTTAGACTTTTACGTACCTGATGTATGAATTCAGTATACGTGTTGCAAATACAATCCAATTGATTTTAAGACAGTCGTTTATGTTTTAACCTATTTTGTTGCATGTACATACCAATTATCTATAATAAATTTATTTTTTCTTGAACAATGATGTAAAACTAAATATTAAATAAGTGTTGCGAATGAAAACGTCTGTTTTCAAGAAGTTTTATTAAAATTTATGGGAATGACATTTTTCACCAGGTCTTAAGCAATATCAAGGCATTTCACATTGTTATAGAAAGGCGAAACATGTCATTCCAATAAATTATAATAAAACTTCTAGAAAATGTACGTTTTCATTCGTGTTACTTAAATTATCTATAGTTTCTAAGTAATATAAGTTCTAGAAATTTTATTATAATTTTTGGGAATGACATTTTTCACCTTTTCTAAAGTAATATCAAGGCATTTCACAATGTCATAAAAAGGCGAAACATGTCATTCCTATAAATTATAATAAAACTTTTAGAAAACGTACGTTTTGTGTTACATAAATTATCAATAGTTTCTAAGCATTATAAGTCTTGATTTGGCGAGTTAATTAATTCGGCAGAGTTCTGTACACACTCGTAAATAATGGAGAACAATCGGACGGACGAATGACTGAATTTCTAAAAGGGCAGCACCCCAGCTCGCTACCCTCACCCGCTGGCGATATCACGGAATCCGCACTGAACCACCTATTACAATAAAGAGCGGAGTAACGACCTCGCGGCGGATCCGATGGATTATTTGTGGTCTGGTGGAGAATTTTATTACTGGGGTAACGCCGGCCTGGAGAGCTATACCATTTTTACAACCGTTCGGGAGTAAATTATGCGGGAAACCCCTTTAAAAAACCCAAATTGCTATCCCAAAACGGAACAAATTTCAAGTGGAAACTATTACTATTCAAATACAAACACATTACTTTCTTCTAGCATATAGGAACTCGTTTGTACAACAACGTACGTTGTTTTATGGCTGTTGCATTGTTACTTTGAGGAAGAACGAATAAAACTTCTTTTTACTGTATATGCAGTATACCGTAAATCACTTAATTTACTATCTTATCTCTGATGTCTGGGATTGTAGGAATGTTGTATTCTTAATATGAAAGCATTTCCCACGTCTTCCGGACGTCAATCTTTCGCACGTTGTTTGGTGCTTTCGAAAAAAACTAGAACATACGATAAAGCAATATGTAAATCACTTTTCTGCCAGGCGTTCTTAACTATGAAATGGGAGAAAATCTCTTAATCCTATGATGTGCGATAGAGCTTTTCCATAGATGGTCCTTATACTATATTTTCGTGCCGAGTGTTATGTAAATTAAATTAAGATTTACCGTTAGTTAAGAGTTAAGAGTTAAGATAGATTAAGGGTGTTTATTTTATATGAATTAAAATCAAAGATGGATCAAAAGGTTAGTGGAGTAGAAACCTCGTGAAAATAAAAGAAGTAGAGGGAGACCCCTCAGACGATGGTCTGATGATATAAGAAAAAATCTGATGACAGGTTGTAGAAGGCACAAGATAGGAGTATGTCGAGATGTGTGGGGGATGCTTGTGTCCAGCAGTGGACGACATCGGCTGTATAAGTACAGGATTCACTTTGGAAATTGAAAAATAACGTTATTATCCTCTGAAATATTTAACGTTATTTTTCAATTTTTAAAGTGTACTCTTCAATGGAATTGCACAGTGTTAATGGCTTAACTTTCAATAAATTGTTAGTTAATTGATAAAAAATCATAATTATGGAATAAAACACTTGACGTTGAAGCGTATAAATTCACTTGTATTATGCCTTTCAACATTGTAAGCCATTTTGGCGCAGTGATTCCCATATCTATGACGTCAGGGTTGTTTATGTGTTATTATTTTATTCACGTTTCCTTCGAAACGTATCGTGATTTTTAATATTTTAGTGGATAATAAACGACGTCATTTTTCAAATTTCAAAATGTACCCGTACTTCAATGGAATTCCACAGTGTTAATGACTTAACTTTCAATAAAGTGTTTTTTTTATTTTTTTATTTATTTAAAAAAAAAACCCAATTGGGTTATATGGTTACATTTTTAGATCTTACTATTAATTTTGTATTGTTTAAGATATTTTTTATATTGAGTTGTAGTGAGATTCCTTGTGTCTTTTGGTAGCATTGTAAAGTTTCAGTCTATTGTTCAATATCCTTGATTGTCCTGTCTTAGTTCGTGCAATCGGTAAGTGATATCTGTCACAATTCCTGGTCCAGTGTCTGTGTATGTCTGAATTTTTAGTTAATTTGTAGGTGCTGTCTGTTGTCTTTTCCATGGTCACTCTGTGTACAATTTTTAAGGTCTCATATTTGGTCAGGTCTGATATGTCCATGTGTTTTGTTTGTCTGTAAACTTGTAGTTAGTTAATTCATAAAAAAATCATAACAATGGAATAAAACACTTGACGTTGAAGCGTATAAATTCAATTAAATTATGATTTTCAAAATTGTAAGCAATTTTGGGGCAGTGATTCTCATATCTACGACGTCTAGGGTTGTTGTCATGTCCTTCTGAGGAATTCGTACGATCATTTAATATACTTCAAATAATTCCAGATGATTTATTAAACTACCTTTTAAAGTCTAAGTTTCTACGGCTAATATAATTATTTATAATATGTAGTAATACACCGTGGTCGAGGGAAGTTTTAGATTAATGTTGCCTATTACACAAGCCAGGATATCAATTACAGAAGATACTGAAGGGACCTTGTAGCCAGAATGGATATTGATAGACTCGCATATACAGTCGCTAAAGAAATTCACTACGGACACCGTCCACCTGGAAGACCACCAAAGAGACGGAGGAACAGTTAGATCTAATCATCTCAGGAAACATGATTTCTGTGTCACATATCATCAGATCTATTAAAAAAATGAAGAAGAAGAAGACCACACAAGCAATCTCTATACTATGTTTTCTTCCAGAGCCTGGGGTAAGATTCTCTGCGAAAATACTTATTATTATATTAGCTAAAACCGTTTAGCTAAGTAACACCGCAAGTTTATGTTCTATAATAATTTAACTTAGTAAACGGCATTAAGTAAACAATGTTGAGGGGCTCACTTTAAAACGGGTTTGTAATCAAGATACTTGTAATGAGCATAAAACGATAATACTTTATAAGCAAATTAAATTTTCACTCGAATCACAGTATATGCTTACAATTTAATTAGTTACGTGACATGCAGCCTTTTTCGAGCTATATGCATTGCGGTTACAGGGCAAAGGAACGAGATAGAAAAATACGATCAGGGATACATATTGCCACAGGAGAATATGGATAAAATGATTTAATCAAATCAATAATGTTAAGGCATCTATTGAGTACAGGTAAAAAATAATATATACAAATATATTATAATACCAGGAACGCATGAGGTATGGTTCGACATTAGGAAGTGAAGATACTCTTTAAAGTAAAGAGTATTTGTCTTCTGAACGTACTTTCACTAATATGAAAGACGTCGATCTCGGAGGAGACCGCGTTCAGCGGACTAATTGCTCTTCCCACCGATGTCACCAGAGGCAGGTTGGATCTGACGGCCGGTAGGTAAAACAATCTAGGCTATCGCAGTCGGAGATATCAATAAGGGACAAAAAGACCAACATTATCCAGCACGGCCAAGCTCTCTAATGAAAGTATAAATGCAGTAGAAATTAGTTCTCTCAATGTTTGTGTTTAATGTTTGATAATAACGCAGAACGAAAGAAAGCCTTATAAAAGTACCATCGGCCAGTCTGTCGATGCCAGTGAGCCTGGCGAAACCGATCACTGTCGAAATAAATACAAAGATTACGCCGTTTCCTCGGAGGGCTAGGCAGAGAGGATAGACCGCCACACTGTTGTCCTGACATGTCTCTCTAGCTTCCATTACATGTATACATAGTAACATGCACGCTCGTCGATTTTTCCGACTTTGAGATGATTTGGTGGATTGTAAGTTTATGCGGGGGCATGATTTGTGTGGCCCGGAGTGTTCCTCTGAAGGAGGATCGATTTTGGGCGCTTGTGGCGGTTGGAGGTGTTTGGGTCGTAATTTGAGAGGTCTTTTATTGTGGGGTTAGGATGTGAAGGGAGTCCTTTGTAAAAACGTTCGGCAAGTATCAGAATGAATTCATCTATTATCGGGATTCCCGATTCTAGGTGCAGTTGTGTGACCCTGGTCCATGAAGGCGCACCAAGCGATAAACGGATAGCCTTATTTTGGAGGATTTCGAGTTTTCGTATGCGACTCGAAGCTGTATAGCCCCAGATTGGGGCTGCGTAAGTGAAGATCGGCCTTATGACCTTTTTGTATATCAGGAGTTTATTGTCGGTGCTCAGTTTACTGTTTCTAGTTAACATTGAGCAGAGGGCTGAGATTGCTCTTGACGCGGCTTTGACTTTATATGTAATGTGTGGCCTCCATGTCAGAATCAAAGGTAACCCCAAGGTGATTGATTGTTTTGGTCCAAGGAACGTCTTGGCCGAATATTTTTATGTTGGGAATGTTTGGAGGAATTTGTCTTTTACTGAAAAGGGTCGCTGCGCTTTTACTCGAGTTGATGGTAATGCGCCATTTTCTGCACCACACCTCTAGTACGTCAGCCAGTTTCTGCATCACACCTCTAGCACGTCGGCCAGTTTTTGCACCCTGCGGGTCGCGAGAAGCGGCCTTTTAGAACTGGAGATGATGCCCTTATCGTCAGCGAATTGGGCAATGTGGGTGTTCTGATCTCGGGGAAGAGGGATGTCACTGAAGTAGATGTTGAACATGAAACGTTGATGATGGCAGTGCTGAGAAATTTTACGAGCTACATCTTTTAAATGACATATTTTCTATAAGAAACGTACAGCGAACACACTATTTATATAACGATTGCTAATTTTATAATTACTCGGAGATGATGATATAACCCGACGGTTGTGAAGAGAACCAACGAAAGTAGATACGTTTGACTGGCGCTGAGTTATTCTCATGTCAGACAGAAATGCAATCAAGATTTAATTAAGTCTGCCGAACTGTTTCAGGGCCTGTTGTTACGGAATTAGCGGCAGAGTGTCATCACGGCGTCGTCTCGTCAGTACGAATTAACGCGGTAGGAGAGAGGAAAGCGAGAAGCGATAATAAATAAAGCATTGAGCAAGTTTCCAGAGGAATTTTAATTTCTATGACGTAATTATTTGCGGTTTCTCAACGACTTCAGTGATCGTAACAATACCGGAAAATCACAGGATCTATTTTTTTTACGAAATACATTTTCGTTGTTATAAAGTTTTTTTGATTCTTCGAAGTATCGGTTATAACGAAATTAAAGTGCGTATCTTTTCAGCCAACAGATGCTACTTCGGCCTCCAGAAAAATCTTATATCCATCCATACATCGAAGAAAGCAAAACTTGACAAAATAGTATTGACATATGGAGCGGAGATCTGGGCGCTAAATTCTGGGCGCCCAGAACCCCGGCTTGCGTAAGAAATTTTGAATCAAACCCCCCAAATCTAAGTAATCATGCCCCTGCATAAACCAACAACCCACCAAATCACCTTCCAACAATATTCCTATCAGACGTAAGAGGAATAGCCCAAGAGCTGAACCTCTGTAAGCCAGAAGAGATTTTGATTCAAAATTTCTTACGCAAGCCGGGCTTCTGGGCTTCTATGGGAGTACCGCCACTGTGGATTCCTAGAAGTTACGGGTGTTTGATCGCAATATATAAGAGAATTTTTGGCAAGTCAGCGAGGATAATATATGGCGACTCCGGGATAACTCTGAGTTGTACGAGCTATACAACGAATTGACATTTTCAAGTACCATATATAAAACTTCAACGGTTTAGGTGGGCTGAACATCTGGTTCAATCGGAAAAAAACTATCTACAACCGCACGGTTGACATTCACAAGACAGGAGGGAAGACGGTGTGAGATAACCGCGGCTTTGTTGGTTGGACAGTGTTCTGAAGGACAGTTGTTGGGAGTCAGGCCCGAGGAGTGGAAGTGCTGGCCTCAGGATAGGGCTGGCTGGAGGAACTCTTTGGAGGCGGCCGAGGTCCACCCAGGACTGTAGAGCCAGAGAGAAAAATAATAAACGTTTCTGTTCGAGTAATGCAACCGGATTCATCAGCAGCCGCGATATTGATAATTTGGTTCGGTCTGGGGATAAGGTTATCGAAGTTAGTAACGCCAAGGAAACCGATCACACTGCTAAATAATTATTCTTCTTCGTACCAATGTAACTTTTTATATATATTGTGAATGGGCCTAATATGGTATAATCTCTTATATTTATCTTGCCACTGTATAGGAAGGTTTGGCCGACTTTGTGTGATTTTGTGGCACCATTCTTGATCTAAATAATGATTAACTATTTTACTCCGTAACAGATACGTACATAAATATTTTTAATTTATTGAACGCTAAGGCATTAACACTGTGGAATTCCATAGTAATATATTTAGAAAATTGAAAATAATGTTTCGGAGGATACCTCCATCTTCAGGTGTAAAAATATAATAAAAACTAAACAATGAAAGACTAATACAAAAAAACGCATTTAAAATTGGATACAATAATTTAAATTTAAAAATTAACCTGGGCTATTTGTTATATGTACTAATAATTAATTTTTATCAGTAAGAACTAATAAATAATATTAAACAATAATAATACATGATGCTAATATAAAAAAATATATAAAATTGTAATTTAGAAAACATATACATTTGAAAGACATAATTTATATAGAAAATAATAAATGATTAATTTGCATTTGATTGGGAATGGGAACTTGGGAGATTAAATGTAGACAAAGTATTTAAGGAGAAAGGAATAAAAGGAGGAATCTGATTATTAATTTTGTTTTCACCCAATTTCACCGACTTGAGTATTTCTAAATTTTCAAGTTTAGAAATATTGTGTCATTTTTATCGAAACTATGGTCAAATTCAATACAATACAAAGGTTAGCCATCTCAGAAACAATAAAATGATTATGTCGTGTTTTTAAATATATTTTTTTAATATTTAGTGGATTGAACAGAAGTTATTTCCTAAATATTTTTTAAAACTGAAATGTGTTATTTGATCGAGAAATAAAACATTTATATTCTACCAAGTAAAAGTCAATGCAAGCGGGACATAATAAGCCACGAAAAGAAAAAGAAACATGTTATGGGTAATATGTTATTATTTATCTAATATGTAATTTGAATATGTATGGCAAAGAAACAAAGCAAAAATGAAAAATTGATGAAAACAAAATTAAAAGAAAGGACAATTCAGCTTGTTGGCCCGTGCAGAGCAGATGTCTTTACCGACAGGTGCCAGGGACGATGCGAACCTCACGACCAATAAGATGCTGAAGCTGAGGAAAAGAGAGAAAATACTGACATCTCGAGATGAAGTAGCAACCTTTATATCTTACACAAAATGAGAGATATTTTAATAAGAGTGAATTAATGGACAACTTTATGTGTCTCCACCGTGTCATCGAGGACACCGCAGAAGCGGAGGATGCGGTGAAGGATGGCATGATAGAATCTAATAAAATAATAATAAAATCCACTTCATAGCTTGTTAATATTGAATGCGAAATAAAATAGAATAAATATTTTATAATGATAAATAAATTGTTATTTACGTACAATGTAAATAAAAAAAACGGACTTTTTATTAATCAAAGCACAGATTTTTCAACAAACGAGTTTATTTATTTCTATTAACTTTTTAAAGGTATCATCATCATCATCTGGATAACATGTTTCGAAAATACACAGAGGAATGATGTTTGCGGTATGAAACATGTTTGTGAAAAGTGCAAAAAATATTTTGTAAAAACACAATGTTTTTAAAATGGAAATATTGTTTTTTGTTTGTAATTTTTCCGGATTAATTGTATCTCAATAGAGACGAAGATTTAAATGTTTTTTTTGAAAACAGAATATGGTGGTCGAGGCGTTTACAGAACTTATGACCTGTCATCGGTTGGGTTAAGCGATCGCTTTATGTAATACAACATTCCCCATTTCGCCCTTCTTCATAAAATGCTTAAAATCCAGTATTTGTATACATTCAAAAAACAAAATATAATTTTTCCATTTATTTTTATATTTTTCAGGACTAGTTTCGTCTTGTTAGGATATAATTAACTGTGACTTTTATTAAAGGCAAAACTATAAAAGAACATTACAAAATACATGGTATACCTATTATTACAATAAATTTTGTAATTAATTACAGAATAAATAACGACATTACTTCATTCTAAGTAAAAATGGATATCATTTCGATTGTTCTTTAATTATTAAAAAGAATAATACGAATACTTCGATTGAGCCACCTGCTACATATTGTAATAGGTACCTACAATGTAATCTACTATCGCAAAAATGATTGAGTATACGATATTACTATGACATTAAAATAATGTAATAAATTAAAAAGGTTACTTGCCGGTGACGTTTTCTGCAATCTTATCATTACATGTATGTTTATTGCTCAAACAAATTAATATCTCGATCTATCGAATGAAAACTGGTTAAAAACATAAAATATAATATATTGAAGGCAATTAAAATTCAAAGTATTCCTTATATACAAGATTGTAGGATGTCACATTTTATTGAGAGAGATTACGTAGAGAGTATGACCATGAATACGAATGAAAACGTCTGATTTCTAAAAGTTTCATTATATTTAATGTGAATAATATGTTTCGTCTGTCTAAGCCATTATCAAATGATCACGTTATCACATTTGATAATGCCTTAGACAGGCGAAACATGTCTTCTAAGGTTTCTTATGATTATTTTGCAACGATAATCTAAACCTGAAACTCCGACAAATAATGATTAAATGTTATACAATATATGCTCTGTTCTACTATATGGCTGTGATACTTGATCTCTGAAAGTGAATATAATGAACCGGTTAAAGGTGTTTGAGATGTGTATATGCCGCAGAATGCTCCGTATACCGTGGACCGACAGGGTCAGTAATGCAGACGTACTACAGAGAGCCAGAGCCAATAGAGAGTTATTGTCGAGTGTGAAAGTAAGAAAGATCTTATATTTGGGTCATGTGCTAAGGGGAGAAAAATACCACCTTCTTCGACTGATATTAATGGGTAAAGTAGAGGGACGTCGGAGAGTTGGTCGAAGGCAGTTGTCCTGGCTGCGTAACATAAAAGATCGGACAGAAATGACCAGAGTCCAGAACTTGTTCCAAGTGGCGCAGGACAGAGATGCCTTTGCTGAAATGATTGCCAATGTTAGGGGGACCTGACACGGCACCGGAAGAAGAAAAAGAAGGGATAAAAAAGGGCTCGACTTACTAAAATACAAATTAACGTAAAATGACTCGTTTATTTTTTTAATTATAATTGTATTTATTTTGTAAAACAAAAATATGTTAGAATGACGTGAATACACATATAGCTAGATTTATTTTGAGACTACGAAGAAATGATGAAATATTGTATGGTGATTTTGAAATTGATCCATTATTAATAGTGCAATAAACTCTTGCGGTACAAGCATTCAATATATATACAGGTATTGTATATTAATCAAGCGGAAACTCAACCAATTCACTGATAGAGAGAAATAATCGCCTTACCGTAACATAAGTGATTTAATTTTATCGGTACAAGATGCAGTTAGCTTCACACAAAGTAATACTGATCTGACATACTGCGCCTGGGCACTCCATTACCATTAATTGAAAATCTCAATTAATGGAATACAGCATAAAAAACAAGCGCCATATAAGTTATATCAATAGTATAGAAACGGTTAATTTAAATTGTACAATTATTAATTTCATGAAAGATGAAATGATGATGGTTACTGAAATTTTGTTGTTGAAATTAGTTCATTGTAAATTCACTGCGATTGGGCACCTATACCGAGTTGGACAGACCAGTGCAATCAAGACCCTGCATCAATACCGATCGGAAAAAAACGTCTAGGAAGGCTTAGACATCCCTTAATGGATGTTCTGGCTGATCTGGCTAGGTTGGGAGAAACGGACTACTGAAAAGGCGCAAGATCGAAGAGCATGGATAAAAACACCAAGGAGGCTAAAACTCTTCAAGAGTTGTATAGTCATAGGAAGTAAGTACATGTACCATATATATAACTATGCTTTATCAATAAGGAAGCGAAGCAGACCTAGAGCCACCTGGAGAAGAGCCCTGCAGGACGAGGTTAAAGCAGCAGGCCTCACTTGGGATGATGTAAGGCATCAGGCATACGATAGAGTCGGGTGAAGAAGGTTCCTTGATGCCCCATGCACCACGCAGTTGTGACAAGATTAAAAGAAAAAGAAGAAGAACCAATTTTATTATAAAAAATTGCTGTAAACCAAATACTTTATTTAGAATATTTAAATAGTGCATTGTTTTGGCCGAAACAGTATGATACTTCAACACTATTACTGTTAAAATTTAAAACACTGTTATAGTATCACAATTTCTTTTTATTCACTAAGAGTGTTGCGACAGCTGTTTCAAGAACCGATGTTGGCATCATCAGGTGTTACAATAAACTTATTTATTGTAACACCTGATGATGTCAACATCGTAAATAAGTTTATTATAACACCTAATGATGCTAACATCAGTTGGCAAAACAGCTGTCGCGACACTCTCAGTGAATAAAAGAAAAAGTGATGTATAAGTGTTTTAAATTTTAACAGTAATAGAGTATTTAATATACAATAAACTTATTAATTAATTGGCAAGCGAAAGGAATACGTGAAGATAATTCGAAAAAATATATCAAAATAAAAACTCGATTTAGCGTAGATTTGCCATCGGTAAACATGATGTTAAAATATAATCTGTATACAAAAAATGATCGTCTACGTTTGTAGACGGTTATAATGACCTTTAAACATATATTTCAAATATCGAATTGAATTTAAATTCGGCTTCGTTTAAATATAGTATATTTCAGTAATGTTTGAAGTAACCTGTGAACAATTTTCACAAGAATATACCAGGTGAATAACCACGGCGTTACGTGATTCACGAAAACACTGGGTATATCCGTCGGTTGAGTCATCGTCTGTAGACGGCGTCGCCCGCCCCCCGACGAAGGGGTGGGGCCGCAGACTTCCCCCGGCCGAGGGTCGGGGATGGCCTTGGGCCCCGCGGACCAGCCCAGGCCAGACGGGGAGTAACTCATCCCCAGGTTCACTAAATATGTACGCCTAACTGTGCCACACACCACCTACCTACCCCCGTTTGAATTATTTTCAGTTTTTTTTTTCTGTTAAATCATGATGAAGGTTCTCCGGGTTTTTGTTCAAGAATTTTTTTTTGTTTCGATCGATATTGTTACGGATTGTAATGTAACTTGATTGCAAAATAAAAACACAGCGACAAAACAACACAAAAGTACATAACTTAGAGTAGATATACCCTCTTTATGTTAATTGTAACGTACGTATCATATTTGCAAAGTTGGTAAGAATATGATTTATCACTACATAATCTAATCAAATAATAGTCCTTGTTTTAAACTTTGGAATTGAATAATAACGTTGTTTATTTTTAAATTGTATAGCACCTCATAGCTTACCGTATTATGAAGGCAAGAAAAGCTTTAATAAAGGTTGCGGAATTCTTAAAAAAAATTATACGTTTACCATCATAACTAATTGATTCCCGTAGTACAACAACAACAACAAACCATCACGTTTCCCCGCAGGGGTAGGCAGAGAGAATGGACCGCCACACTACTCTATTCTGACATACCTTTCTAGCTTCCTCCACATTCATACATCGAGTCATTCACGCATGTCGATTCTTCCGACTTCTAACATGACCAACCTTTAAAATTTGATTAATTTGGTGATGCCATGTTTTCTTCGGTCTGTTTCGACTCCGTACTCCATTTACATCATTAACGTATACATTCTTAACCATTTTTTCCCCATCCATACGCTCCATATGACCGAACCAACGCAGCGATCCTTTCATAATTTTGTTCATAATACCTTCTTCCGCTCTACATTTCTTTCTTATATCAGCATTTGAGATTCTATCGTATATTGTTCTTTCACACATACGTCTTAGGGAGCTGATCTCTACCGCATTTATTCTGCTCTCATTCTTCTTCTGCCAGTTCCATACTTCGCTTCCATACATTAGGGTTGGGACCAAAACTCCATTGTGAAGGGCCGTTTTCGCTTTAATTGATATAGTCTTGTTTTCATATCTTGAGATATAAAACTTATAATTGAACTTATTCAAAACATTTCTAAATGTCGAAGAAATTAGATAAATATGTTTGGGTAGAATAATATAGCAGTGCCGCTTCATTTCTTACCTCTGCGGGAAACATCCTAAATATTATATTATTTCTTTTATATTAGAATTTGCAAAAAAAACACATGTTTTATAAGAATTAAAATACATCTCGTTTACGTTGAAATACTTGACAATTTCTGTGTAAATTGAATAAAAAAAATTCAGCAAGTTAACTAACTAACTAACTAACCATCACGCCGTCTCCCCGAAGGGGTAGGCAGAAAGAATGAACTGCCACACTTTCCTTTCCTGACATATTTCTCTCGCTTCCTCAACATTCATACATCGTGTCATGCACGCGCGTCGATTTCTGTGACTCCTCACATGGCCGACATTCAATATTTGATTTATTTGATCGTGCCACGTTTTCCTCGGTCTTCCTCTATTTCTGGTTCTATTTACATCGTTAACATATAATTTTTTCTTACCATTCTTTCTTCATTCATTATTTCCATATGTCCAAACCATCTTAATGATCCTTTCATTATTTTGTTCATGACAACATCATTCGTACCGCATTCACTTATTATATTTTCATTCGACACTCTATCATACACAGAGTATCCACACATTCGTCTAAGAGATCTAATTTCTACTGCATTTATTCTACTTTCATCCTTCTTTTGCCAGTTCCATGCTTCGCTTCCATACATAGCATTCAGCAAGTTTAGTTAATTATTATTTCAATTCTGCATATTTATAATGATTTCAACTACGAAAAAGTATAAGGAATAATTCAGATTTTGTACATTACAAAGAATGTTAAATGACGTTTTAAAGATCACAGCAACCCTAATGATAGACGCGCGGCATAACGACCCGAGAGATATCAAGCGAAATAATAAATGCTACCCTCATGTCTACTTAGCAAACAAAGATGATCAATGGCCTTTCTCCAATTGTGTATTCTGTATTCTGCGTCCCACATCTCTCTCGTCTTTCTTGTTTTGTTAACCTTAAACCTTAGACTTTGAAGTTCACGGTGCAAGGAGCGTGAAATATATCAAACATTTCAAAGTCAAAAGTTCACCGAAATAGATTACAAAATTAGAAGGAAAAAAAGAACTAAAAGATCAAAAGATCACCTAACTAATCAAGATGTTTATTTAGAAACCTTATCAGTTGAACATTTTCATTCAGTAAAGTCGATCATTATAAAATTATGTACGTCAGAATGCATATTTATAATCTGTTTATTTCATTCATCGTGTTTGATGTTTACGGTGGCCTTACACCCTCAATGAAAGTTTTGTATTGATAGAAAATAGTATAACACTATTTATAACAAATCATTCAAAACAAGTATATAAACAATACGTATCTAATCAGCAAATATAAGCTAAATATAAGATTCATAAGTAATTTATGATATTTTGTAGTTCATTCCACGTGCTGTATTCATAAACACTGATTGCAATTGTTTTTAATTTAGATATTAAAATAATAACAATAATTATGTAAAAATTTAAATATTGATGAAAACGTTAGTGTTTTGGAAGCTTCTATATATTATGATAGAGAGACATGTTTTGCCTTTTTAGGACACATTTGATAAATATCTGACACAATTACACATTTGGCATACATTTAATTATGCGAATATAATGTAACAAAATCTTAAAGAAAACGCATGATAACCTATATTTGTATTCACACATACAATATGTAATTATATTTATTCAAATAATGATTGAATTAAAAATACTGTGGATCACGAATCTCTAAGGCAAAGTACACATTTTTCTTTAGCTGCCGGATAGAAAACATTGAATGTTTTCTCTATTGATTTTCTGATGTACATCAGAGAATGAAAAAATCCGATGAGGTAAAACATAGAAAAAAATACATTACACGAATATAAATAATGAAAATATAAAAGCAATATTTTTAAATGACGTGGTCATTATTATCGCATAAATTCACACAAGCATCCTGTTTTTCAATCCTATCACAATCTTCAGTTGAATATATTTTTGTTTAGCAAATCTGGTTCTAGAAAAATCTTAAAAAATTTACTTAATACAAATTGGTTTGTACTTTGTCATCATCATCAACAACACAAGTTCGGCAAAAGTTCCTCGTGAGTTTCATGAGCCTTGTAGTCTCCTTTATATATAGGACAATAAATCCGCTATAGCTTCACCTAACCGGCGCAATATTGATATTCCTACTTTTTATGACAATGTTTCAATTATACAGATTGGTTTGCAGCAACTCAAACATATTTGGTGGTTCTTGGGGTTTCATTCCATATTTTTTATATACAACAGGTTATTCGAGTAGAAATGAGATCTCTTAGACGAATGTGTATATACTCTATGTATGATAGAGTGTCGAATGAAAATATAAGAAGTGAATGTGGTGCGAATGATGAAAGGATCATTTGTGTTATGAACAAAATAATGAAAGGATCATTAAGATGGTTCTGGAAAGGACCAAATGTGTAATGGAAAGAGCCATGCTTGGAATAACCTTGAGGGATAGATTTAGAAACGAATTTATTCGACAACAAACCAAGGTGACTGAGGTGGCTCTACGGATAGGCGGGCTGAAGTGGCGGTGGGCTGGCCATATCTGTCGGAGAACCGACAGCCGATGGGGAAGACGGGTTCTGGAGTGGAGACCGCGTACAGGATTCCGTAGAGTTGGACGTCCCCCTGCCCGCTGGACCGACGATCTGAAGAGGATTGCTGGACATGGATGGATGGGAGCGGCAATGGATAGGGGGCGGTGGAGGGCTTTGGGAGAGGCCTACATTCAGCAGTGGATGACAGACGGCTGATGATGATTAAGATGGTTTGGACATATGGAAACAATGAATAAAGAAAGAATGGTAAAAAAATTATATGTTAACGATGTAAATGGAACCAGAAATAGAGGAAGACCGAGGAAAACGTGGCACGATCAAATATATCAAATATTGAATGTCGACCATGTGAGAAGTCAGAGAAATCGATGTGCGTGCATGACACGATGTATAGAAAAGAAAAGTGTGGGAGTCCATTCTTGAGACGGCGTGATGGTTAGTTAGTTAGTTTTTTGGTTATTAGAACCCAATTACTATATAAAACTTTTTAGCTTTTGATTTTCATGACATGCAATAGGTAGCTAGTCTATCATCATTTTTTATTGTCATATGAATTCAATCAGATCAAAGACAGTTTAAGATTTTATTTTTCATACTGTCATCACCGGGAATCAAATCTGGAACCTTCGGTACGTTAGTAGCTGTTTGCACTCTACCACGGTTACCGCACGTCTACTATCCACCAGGAAAACGCGAAACGCGACGTATGTAATGGAATTCGACAATATCGAGTAAATCATATTTTCATTCATTATTTTGGAATTCAATCTTACATTGTCTTAATACAATCTTTGTGCATAGGAGTTGGAACTATAAATCTACATTGGACTGTCAACTTTGTTTTGGGTAAATAAGTTTCTATCAGAACTGCACCGTTTATGCTCTTTTTCGGAATTCAATCAAATTTCAAATATTCATGTCTTTTGAAAACGTATTTCTAAGATACAAATCTCAAAAATTTACAAAACTTATAATTTAAATTGTTTTGTTCTTTCTCCTGTCAGCTTAAATGTTCCACATACATTACATGTATTATTTATTTGATTGCTTATATCGCTTCTTATATAATAAAACATATAAGAAGTGATATTGGAAAGTAGTTGGATACACGTGGAGATGTAAAATGCTATTTTTTCAATAACCCCAATCGCACTAATAATATTGAACCAATCATTCTCAATTTATTATATTCTCGATCTCAATAAAAGCGATATTCATCAGAAAAATTCTCGTCCGTGTTACGACCCTCGTATAAAAATACTCGTACCTCGCCGCGGCGTGGTATTGATATAACATTACGTACATCTCTCCAGCACACACAATCATCCGTTTGAAGGGGGTAAATAAATTAGACAACAAAACCGAATATCAAAGGCTGGATGTTATCATTTCCAAAGCAATAAAAACACGGTTGAATGATTTCTGATTGCATTTGAAATTACGGAATAACAACCAATCCGGTAGGTACCCCAGAAAAAATTAAACACAATAGCATTAAATATGTCCAAATAAAGCATGAAAGACTTCATCATAACCCTATACCACAGACATTTTTAGAAATATCGAGTATAGAAAAAAAATTGGGAAGCGAATAAAACAAACATACTTTTACAAGTTTTAATTATTTTTCTCTAGTGACAAATTTTGAATCAAATTATAAGAAAAAATCTAGTGGTGCTTTTCAAGTTACCTAATAAGAATATTTATTAAAAAATAATTGAAACATACATGATATAATCAAATGATTTTACTGAAATATCTTGATGGAAGTTCATTTTAAAAAATAATTAACTTTTTAACTACTTCCACTTTTGTCTTATTTCGATAGCGACCGGTTTCGCTAGGCTCTCTGGCACCGACAGACTGGTCTACACCATAATGATATTTTGTTCAATATTATTATTCGGTGGAGTAGATCCAGAAAAAGATACTGAAGGGACCATGTAACCAGAATGGATTGTGACAGACTAGTATATACTCGTACAGCCGCTTATGAAATCCCCTCTGGACACCGTCAACCCGAAAGACCATCTAAGAGATGGAGGGACAGCTGGTCCTCGTAATCCCAGGAGACATGATTTGTGCAACATATCATCAGATATATTAAAAGAAGAATAAGAATATCTTAACATATTTATTTCGGCACGTTTCGAAGGTAGATCTGCTTTAGTGAAGAATCGTGTGCTTAGGAAAAACATAAAAATACACATTTGTATAACATTTTATTACACTTTTCACAAGTGTAGTTATATTTATTTAAATACATATTTATTTGTAAATCATTATATAATTTTTAATCAACTTATTGAAAGCTAAGGCATTAACACTGTGGAATTCCATAGTTATTTATATAGGAAATTAAAACACTTTATTTAATTCAATATTTAATAAAAAATATTAAAAAAACACGACATGTTTCGGAGGATACCTCCATCTTCAGGTGTTAAAATATAATAAAAACTTAACAAAGAAAGACTAATAAAAAACGCAGTCCTTCTTTGTACAGTTTTTATTACATTTTTACACCTGATGATGGAGGTATCCTCCGAAACATGTCGTGTTTTTTAATATTTTTATTAAATAGTGGATTAAACAAAGTCTTTCAATTTCCTAAGTAAATGATTTTAAATGTCTGTCAAGTGTGGTAACCGATTCTAGGGAGGCGATATATTACGAATTAAATACTACATAAAGTGAGTCTAGTTGGAGAGTCGTATCATCAAAACAAATAAAGATAGACGTAGAAATAAACAAAAATCTAGCTTGAACCAGCTAAGTGTCTGGTTTTGAACCTAGCTATAGGTTCAGAGAACTACTTTATTTTAATCGGTCGGCAGCTGTACAAAAGGTTAGCGTCCTTGTTATCTAAGGGTGACTGTCTCGAAAGGGTTTATTCACAGGACTCTGGGAGGGGCGACTGTCTGGGAGTCTGGGTCCTCCGGGGGCGGGGAAGGGGTGTGGGGCTGAAGGGGAAGCGGGAGAATAAGAAAAAAGGGTGGCAAAGGTGAATGTCTAGGGCAAATCGTAAAATAGGACAAATTAAATATTGAATACCGGCGTCGTGATCCCTTCGCAAGGATCGAGGGTTTCAAAGCATTTTATTTCATACATGTTTTAATAATATTTCGACTTCATAAGGGCGGGCTTGATTATGTACGTATGGAGCATCATAAAAAGACAAGCCTTTAAATATTTAAATGCATTTCTACTTACTGGGAATAACTGCATTTCTACTTATTGACTGTACGAGACCGACACATTATTCTTTCCTCAACATTCATACATCGTGTCATTTCACTCACCATCACATCGTGTCTCAGAGGGAGTAGGCAGAAATAATGGACTGTCACATTATTCTTTCCTCAACATTAATACATCGTGTCATTTCCTTACGCCGATTTCTTTAACACCACATGTGTCCAAGTTTTTTTAATTTTTTTAAATTCAATTAATTAAAATTAAAAAAAAACAATTGGGTTATATGGATACATTTTTAGATCTCACTTGTAATTATATAATGTTTCAGGTATATTTTAAATTGATTTGTAGTGAGACTCCTTGTGTCTTTTGGTAGTTCATTGTAAAGTTTCAGTCCATTGTTCAATATCCTTGATTATCCCGTCTTAGTTCGTGCATTCGGTAAGTGATATCTGTCACAGTTCCTGGTCCAGTGTCTGTGTACGTCTGAATTTTTGGTTAATTTGTAGCTGCTGTCTGTTGTCTCTTCCATGGTCACTCTGTGTACAATTTTCAAGGTCTCGAATTAGGTCAGGTCTGATATGTCCATTTGTTTTGTTTGTCTGTATACTTGTATGGTTGGGGTAAGGTAGTTAATGTTACTATTTTATTTTGTTGTCTTTGGAGTCTGGAGATGTCCTTTTGGGTTCCTGTCCCCCAGAAGGGAATCATATATGTCAGTCGGCTTTTAACATACGCTTCGTACATCTTTCTTTAAAAATGTGAAATATTTTTTTGAATAAGGTATTAGTGTAAAGATAACATCACGTATCTACTTATGTTAAAACCGCAGAATAAAATAATAAATTACAAATATTCCAAAGAAGAAGTGAAATCGTTATCGCATTAAAAAGAACAAGAATTTGATTTCGGATTACGAAGAATTAATTTCGAATACCTAAAAGGTCAAAGTGCAAGTAATGCAAAAATAAGATTATCGATTAAGTAATTATCGACAATAGGGGGGATTTAATACATTACTTTGCAAAAATAACTAAAAATGGACAGCATTATTGATTCGCTGGTATGTGCGGAGATGTTAATCTAATGTATTGAAATGGAATAATCTGAAAAACATCTGTATTAAAGACTAATTAAATTATTAACAATCTTATCAGCGTGGTGAGAAAACCCCCAGAAAATAAATAATAACATTTGTTTTGCGGATTAATTGAACAATGTTTATTTCTTTCTGAACCCCAATAAGAACATTGAAATATATCTTCTATATTCGCCATACTTTGTGTTGTTATGATACTTTTTTTTCTTTTCTTTTTAATATACTTTGTATATACAACCCTTATATTAAAAATATATAAAATTACATAGACATGTTTCGGACAATCAGTCGTTCTTCACTGATGCATATTATAAAGATACACATTTAAAATATTATTAAATTGTTTACATGATCTGACAGATGTTATAGAGATATATTTTGGAACAAATAAATCTCTATAACATCTGTCAGATAAAAAAATTTATAATTTTTTAAATATGTATCTTTATAATATAATAAATTTTTGTTTAAGTATTTATTTTGTATGTACAATAATTAAAAACACTGATGAAGGGCTTCTGTGTCTGAAATATGTTTGCGTTAATTTTTATAAAATGTTGTTTAATAAAAAATATTTTTAACTAACAAACTAATTAACTATCACGCCGTTTCTCTGAAGGGGTAGGCAGATTGAATGTATTGCCACACATTTCTTTCCTGACATTTTTTTTAGATTCCTCATTATTTATACTTCGTGTCACGCAGGGATGTCGATTTCTCCGACTCCTCACGTGGCCGACATTCAATATTTGATTTATTTTATAGTGCCACGTTTTCCTGAAAAAATCACTACAAATAGAAAAGCACTTTTTACTTGCATAGTTATTTCGGTCCTCTTTTTTGTGCACAAAATTTAATTCGATATGAAAATTTTTTAAA